>ML675645.1:315701-327314 GCA_007922155.1 Mesoclemmys tuberculata | reverse complement strand
TGGGGTCCCAGACAGACAGACAGATGAAGGGGCAGGGTCCCAGACAGACGGAGGCGGGGGGTGGGGTCAGGGTCTGGGCTCACCCTCAGGAACGCGGTCTGGCTCTCCTCCTGCACCTCGCCCAGCACGGCCTCCATCTGCTTGAGCTGCTCTAGGTAGTGGCCCATGGTCTTGTGCTCGTCCTGCAGCACGGCTGTGGCCTGCTGCTGCACCCGCTCCGCCTCCCGGCCCAGCGAGGTCTCCAGCGCCCCCCAGGTAGGCGCGCATCACCCCCAGCTGCTCCGACACCTGCTGCTTGAACCGTGCCACCGTGTCCTGCAGCCGGGGGGGGGGGTGGTCACTGCCTCGCCTCCCTGCCCCGTTTCCCCGATCCCCCCAGCAACTACCCCCCATAGCAGCTCCCCTCCCTGATTTGCCCCCATCCCTGGGGTGGGAGCCCTCCAGCAACCCTCTCCCCACATTTGCCTGCGTGAACAATCAGGATGCATTTGTTCTTGTAGGGTCCCCTGGCATTGCTAGGGCTATACATGCCTTCTTGTTGTGAACTTCTCACGGGCACTGGGGTTGCACACAATGTCATGTTATTGTAGGGTCTTAGAGATACTGGGGTTGCACACAGTACTTTGTTATTGTAGGGTCTCTGGTGAGGACTTAACTATCGGGAGTAGCTTGTCTGACACCTGCTGAAAGGAGAAGAGCGGGTAACTTTTGTGTGCTTGCAAAGAGGCCAGTGGGATCCCTTTGAGGTAACAGGGCATTCACCCACCGTTTCAAACGCATCACAGACCCCCTTCCACTGCACACGTCCGAATCTCCTGAAACATGCAGGGGCCCACACACACACACAGGGCCCGGCTATCTCACCTCCACCTCTGCTATCTGTCTGTTCAGCAGAGCGATTGCTTTCTCCTTACGCACTTGCGCCTCCTGCAGTTGAACTTGCTGCTGGGGCAGTTGTTTCTGAGAGAGCAAGAGAAAAAGAAGAATAGATTGGTCTGATCCAGGGCGGCAGGGACGTGGCAGGACACGGGGCTAGATGGGCCCACTGCTCTGATGCGAGATGGCACGGAGGGGTGGACACCAGGCTAGAGGGGCCTGTGGGCCTGATACAGAGTGGCGGAGAGGGGCAGGGTACCAGGTTGGATGGGCCCATGGGTGTGATCCAGGGTGGCACACAGGATACTGGATTAGATGAGGCCATGGGTCCGATCCGGGGTGGTAGGGAGGCGGCAGGACACAGGGCTACATGGGCCCATGGGTCTGATCTGGGATGGCAGGCAGGAAACCAGGCTAGATGGCCCCCCCATACCTTCATCTTCTGGTGGGCCTCGGCGGCCGTGATGATGTTGTGGCCCTTGTGCTTGCCCAGCGAGGCACACACCCCGCAGATGACCTGCCCGTCCTGCTCGCAGTAGACACTCAGGGGGTCCATGTGCTCCTCGCAGTGGTCGTGGGGCACCTGCCGGAAGCACTGCACCAGGTGCTCCATCTGCTGGTTGATGTGCAGCTGCTCCACCTTGGTGGGGGCCTGGCAGGTGGGGCAGGCCGGGGCCCGGGACAGGCACTCCAGGCAGAAGGTGTGGCCGCACTCAGCCGTCACCGGGGCCTTGAACAGCTTCAGGCAGCTGGGGCAGCTCAGATCCTCGTGCATGCCCTGCATCAGGCGCTGCTTGGAGTTGGACATGGCTGGGCGCTGGGGTGGGCTGGCGGAGAGGGGACAGAAGATGACGCAGGTACCCCCATCCTCTGAGCCAGCCGGTCCTGGACTGGAACCAGAGCCCTCTACAGGGGAACGGCACCACGCCCCATTCATTGCCCCCGCCCCTCAACCTGCCCCTGCTTGGGATCAATTGTCATTTCCCTTCCCCCTGTGCTGCCTCCTCATGTGCAGCCTGGCATCTCGGAGGCTGCAGGAATGTTAACCCTGCCTGGCGTCTGCTGGGCCCGTAGCTGCAGGGTGACAAATAACTATAAATAGCTGGCTTGGAGCTGACATGGGAATTGGATGCAACTCCCTGGCCACCTGATTTTCCGCCTGTTGCTCACTGCCTCTCCCTGGGAGCTGGGTCTGACTGAGTTGCATTGCCTGTTTTTTTCGTTTTGTTTCTACACTATTTCACTACAGTGCATTGCATGGGTTTGATTGCCTTGCAGGGGTGAGCTGTATGGCGGTGTCTATGTATGGCCTTCAGTTCCCTCTGCAGCAGCGGGCCGGGGGTGGTGGGGCATGGCCCCATACTCTAGTTAAGCTCAGTGTGTTTATCGCAGTGAATTCTACATCCTGGCCACGCATCAGCTGTATTGCACCACACGGGGTTTTGGTGCAGCGAGGTGCGGTGGGGTGCCCGGATTGTAGTGTTGTGTTTCGCTGCATTGTCTTGCATGGATTGTGCTGTTGCGATGGAGTGCTGGTAGGACACGAACCAGTTGCAGCCTGGGAGATTTAGAGTCGATATTAAGGAAACCTTTCCAACGCTACAGCTAGTTAAGCCCTGGGACAGGTTGCCCAGGGAGGTAGTGGAATTCCCAGCTTGTTTTTAAGAGCAGGCTGGGCAAACACCTGTCAGGGATGGTCTAGGTGTACATGGTCCTGCCTCAGCACAGGAGGCTAGCTGTAAAATGATACTGATCTCCCCTAGGAAAGTGTTCTGCTGGAAAGAGTTAGATATTCATATTTTAGCTAATTATTCATTTGTCCTACTGTATCGCTGCCCTTTTTGCAATGCACTCGGTGTATGATAGATTGCAAGGAATTAGTTTGCATTGCAATACACGCGTTTCGTTTTTTTGCAGTGCAGACTTGATTCCCAGACGTTGTCTGCTGCCTTGTGTTGCTGCAGTGCAGAGAACTGAGTTTCTCTTGCCGCGTTGCATGCATTCCCTGCTCTGCGTTGTAGTTGCCAATGCAGTATAGCAGGGGACAGTGCAAAGCAAAGTGGGAAAAGCTGTGGGAAGAGCTGGCAGTGGGGCAGATATTAGCAGAGGTTTAAGATGTGGCACAGGGTGCATATGGGGGGGAGGGTGGTTTTACATATGGGGCAGCTCTCTGGCCTGTGTTAACCCGTAGGCATCCCTTCTGGCCTTAAAATCTATGCATCTTTTGCTGTGCTGTAGCTACAGTGGGGAGCCATCTGCAGGGCTGATCCTTCCCCATGCCACGACGCATGCCCGTGTCAGGACCACTTCCCATGAAGTAATAAAGGCCATTTCCCAAGTGGGATGAGGGGGTTAAGCCAGCCTGGTTTGCACAATGTCCTGCCCCACTTGTCCAAAGAAAAGCTGGGAATAAGGGGCCAGAGGGGCGATGGGAGGGGGTTAAAGCAGAAGGGAATGGGTAGACTGATCCCCTAATGCTTTAACCCCACACCTGCTCCAGAGGGGCATGATGTGTACCAAAGGCAGCCTGGGTGGTTTTGCCCTGTGTTGGGAATGTCGGGTACAGGGTTGGGAAGGGAAAGAGAGAGGGTCGAAGGGAGGGAAGCGGACGCACAGACAGGAGAGAAGAGATACAAACTGAGCGAGATGCCCAGAGAATTCACTGGGAACATATTTAGCCCCTGCCCAGAGCAACTCTCTGACCCAAACCAGTCTCCCCCACCCACCAGCTCCTTCCTCTGCCCCATCTCTCCATGCTCACCCCGCACACATGCTGTCCCTCCACTAACCAGCCGGGCTCAATGTCAGCCACGGGGCTAAATCGACGCGCAGGAGAGAGGAGAAAAAAAATACATGAGATGTGGAGACAGGTGCATGGAAGAGAGATGGAGAGACACAGACAAACAGCCACGGGTCACAGAGGTGCCACTCTGCGTATTTCTGAGCCCAATGTCCCCCGGCAGATCCTCTGACCTTGCCCACGCGGCCTGCCCTGCTCTGCGACATGTAGAAAGATGAAGCCTCCCTTCGAGTTTTCCCAACCACCCTCTAAAGCTGGATCCTGCCACCCCAGTAACTATAGGTTCCGTGCAGCCCAGAGGGCAATGATGGGAGATAAAGAAAGCTGCTTCTTACTGAGATCAGAGGAGACGGGCTGGCAGCACTGTCCGGCTCGAGGGTGAGACGCAGAAATCGGATGGGCACCGAGGAGCAGCTGATGGTGCTAGGACGGGCTGAGCCGCAGCACGACTGGCCGGCGGCCCCTCCCCACCTCTATATATAGATCAATAATGCGCGGCTGTTCTGGGAGGCATAGGACGCCGGCCAAGTTTTTGTCTGCAGAGCAGGAGGGGGAAGGGAGGGTGACAGGTGAGTGGCTCAGGCAGCTGTTGGCATGGGGGGGACACAGCTCCCTTTCCCCATCACGTTCTCTCTGTTAGGGGTGAGTGCCCTCCCGGATGCCTGGGTCCCGTTCTGCATCTCGAGCTCTCCCCTGCCCCTGCAGAGGCTGCGAGTTTTGCGTTGTCATCCAGGATGCCTGGGTCTCCTTCCTCATCCCATTCCCTTCCCCCACAGGAACTGGGATCTACGGGACCTCTCTCACCTGGAGGGGGGAGCACCCTGTGCCTAGGGACCCCTATGCCTTCTGGCTTTGGGGGCATGGATCAACTGTGATTTGGGGTGGGGAGGATCTAGCAGCCTGGCTCAGCCCAGCCAGCTGCTGGGATCACATTTCCTAGCCAAGACGTTGCAGAGAGTCTTGGCAGCTGCTGCCGGTGCCTGGTGTTGTGGGAGTTTCGGTGGATACACTAAGGCTGGGTCTACACTGACGGCAGCAAATTCGCTGCTGTCACATCAATTGCTCCGGATCGCCTGAGCGGTCTGTGTAGACGCGCTCAGTCGATCCAGGAAGCGACGCAGGAAGACCGCCCCGGTAAGTGGCGTAGCGCTGCGTGGACGCCCGTCGGCGCAGCGCAGTGTGGACGCCGTACGGAGGAGACGCTGCAAAGTCGATGGGAGATACGCAAGTGATTCACGTCACTTGCGTATCTCCGTCGACTGCCGCCCAATCGCAAAGGTAGGTGTGGACCGGGCCTGAGATCAGTGCGGGGGGGGGGGGTGCAGGGAGCTGTCGGTACTTGGGTGTAGGGGGCAACTTTCTAATGTCTGACAAGGGGACACGGCTGCAGCAGGAGCACGGGAACCTCCCCCCCACTGCCCCGCCTCTTCCCCGAGGCCCCGCCCCTGTCCCACCTCTTCCCCCGAGGCCCCGCCCCCAGCTCCCGTGTTCCTCAGAGGCCAGCGCATCTGAGGCCATTGGGGAAGCCGGGGCTTTGGCCCCTAGGGCAGGGCCTTGGTGAGGAATCGGTGGGACGGTCTGCTGTGAGCCAGGAGCCCTAGCGCAGCCTGTGAGAGGGAAGGACCAGAACTGGAGCCCTGCGCGCCATCACATGAGCCCTCGCTGCAGTCCCTTTCAGAGCCTGCGTCTCTCCCCTTCAGACTCCTCAACCTGGTGTTTGTGGTTGCCCTCCAGCGCCTGGCAGAGCCTCCTTGCAGTCCCAGTTCCAGCTCAGGACATGCTCATACAGCTTCCGCGTACCTCCCCTGGTTTATCGTTCTAGCGTGTCCTCTAGAGTGGTGCCCATCAAGAGAGAGAATGAACTGGGGTTTGTTAGTCCATTTGCTAACATAAATCTTTACACTTCCCAAACGAATTTCAGCCCAGCACTTTGCAGTCTGAATATTGATGGATTGCTCACCCAGTGTCAACATGCAGCCACCTCTGAACCTCACTCGCTTGCAGCTCCAGCTGCAGACCCAGCGGAGGGAAGCAGGATCTGGGATCCCAGGATCCCTGGGAAGGGATGAATTATTAATAATCTACTTCCCAGGCCCCTTTGATCCCAAACTGCTTTCCAGGGATACACTTGCAGCCACTTCTGGGGTGGGGCACAGCGGCTGTGGAAATGCCTCGCAGCAACACTGTGCAGGAAAAGCCCATCCAGCACTGAAATGCAGCCACCTCTGGTGTGGGGCACAGCATCTGGCTAACAGCTATACAGTGACACCGCACAAACAGGCGTTTGGGACAGGAAGTGAACGACAGTCCTGAATCAACTGGACCCCGGGGCTGTGTGAAAGCCTAGTGACTTGTGGTTGCCAGGTATAAAGCGGCCCCCTTGACACAGCTTTGGCTGTGATGGGTGAGTATCTGTGTTAGACAGTGAGAAGCAGAGCTACAATCAGTACCACCCACCTCCTGCGGCCTTTGTCTCTGCAGCAGAACGAGGGGTGGGTCGAGTCTCGTCACTGGACGCTCCTGAAAAGCGAAACAAAAAGCAACGGCAACATTCTGAAACTTGGAAGCCGGGTTCTGATCTCATTGGCCTCAGTGAAAATCCAGAACAACCCTACTGACACCAATGGAGTATCGTGTCCTCTGCTTGCCACCCTGATCAGACCCTTGGGCCCATCCAGCATGGCATCCTGCCCCCTCCCTCAGATCAGACCCGTCAGCCTATCTCACCCAATATCCCACCCCTGTGCTTGCCCTCCCGGATCAGAGCAATGGCCCATCTGGCCTGCTATCCCACCTTCACAGCCCAGCGAGTTCACCCCAGGGACCCACTGCCTAGATGCTGCTTTCCCATTGCACCCGGCCGCCCACCAAACAACTCTGGGCGAGGAGGAAGGGAGGGCGTGTCTCCCCCTCCCACCAATCATCATCTAGGCCCCCAGCCAGCTGGGTGAGTCACCCCTGTGGGATCTTACCATAAATGCTTTCCTCCTCCATCGCCTCCTCTTTCTCCTCCATTGCTAACAATGGTGTTGATTGTCTGTGTTACTGCCCACTTCCTCCTCCTCCCTCTCCTCAGGGTGACACACACGAGTCTCTGGAACTGTGGCGGGGCCCTGAGAGAGTATTAAAATAGGGGGCCCATCCAGAACCACATCCTGCCCCCTCCTTGCTGGCCCAGATCAGACCAATAGGCCCACCTAGCCCCATATCCTGCCTCCTCCTTGTCCTGCCTGGGAAGGTCCCACTGTGGGCAGAACTATGGGAAGGTCTAGACAGACAAAGACAAAATCAACCAGTGGGCCCATCTAGCCCGGTATCCCACCCCATCCCCTTCTCCCCCCGATCAGCCTGTTAAGCCCACCTGTGCTGGTGTCAGCCTCCCACATCCGTGGGGCATAAGAGCTGCTGAGCAGCCACCTGGCAATACTACATTGAAATGCGGCTACCTCTGAGCACCCGGTTAAGAGCCACGGAGTAATGCTGCCCCAGAGAGATTCCTGAACCCGTGGGGCTGAGGCAGTGCACAGCCGGAGGTTCTTGTATAGAACTGGCTAGTGAACAAGGGGAGTTTGGTGGAGGAGCCTGCCAGGTAGAGGAGTGAATACATCATCCTGGGGGTGGGGTTGTTGCAAGCTTGCTGCTTGACTGAAGGTGGTCTGTTGGGGGTGGGCCGTGATGAGACTAGCAGCTGAAACCCTAAACCCTTGAGCGCTTTTATAACACCCAACTTTGATCTAGAGCATTTCATCAGCAGATCTCAAAACACTTTACAAAAGAGGTCAGTATCATAAACCTGTTTTACAAATGGGGAAACTGAGGCACAGAGCAGATAAGTGAGTTGCCCAAGGTTACCCAGTATCAAAGCCAGGGCCAGCACCCAGACTGTCAAAGTCCCAGGCCAGTGAGCTATCCCTTAGGCCACACTGCTCTCCTTTAGCACTGTAGCGAGGCGGAGTGACCTGTCTAGGACTTATGCGAGGGCGGGACCACTACCTGCCCCCTGGTGGGTGGAGCCAAATAAGCCCCACCCCATACCAGAAGCACAGGGGCGGGACAGGAAGTATAAAAGCAAAGACTGAGAGCCCTACAGCTCAGCTGGTGCTGGGCTAGGCAGGGCGGTGGATGTTTTGAGCCCTCTGCGGGATCCCGGACCAGACACCGAGCCGTGTGGCGCAGTGCCCTGCTACTGGAGGAGGCCAAGAGCACAAGAAATTGCCGAAGCTGCCATCAGCCGACTACACAGCACTGACTGGGCGCCTGCTGCCGCCGGAGCCATGCTGCCCGGGCGCAGTAGGAGGTAGCTCAGGGGAAGCAGACTTTGGCCAGGTTTCGCTGCCAGGAAGCAGATTTCAGTTGTTTCCCTGGGGACCCCCGCTGCCCTTTGGGCCCTGGGGTGGTGGAGTAGAGGAACTGTTTCAAGCGCACAGGGGGCAGGACAACGCTGGGAGACTGTGGTTTAAAAAGCCAGCTCTTAGATGACCAGAGGAGCTGGCAAGGAGGAGTGCGTGCAAGGGAGTGTAAAGCACCAGGCCCACCTGATTAACATCTTCTAAATGTGGGTCAACCCCCCCAGACACACCCCAAAACCCCGTGACGGAACCTACCCTAAAAGAGCTGCGGGAGTAAAAAGGATGCAGGCTGGAGCCCAGCAGCAGCCTGGGGGTTACTGAGTTTACTGCACTAAAGGCGTCATGTAGGATTACCTGCCTTGCGCAGAGCCCAGCGTATGGGCAGAGCCCAGCCAGGCTGAGCTGGAGGCGCTAGGGGGCGACAGGTGTGTAGGTGATACTTGTACGAGAAAAGACTAGCAGGATCTTATTCTGGGGGCCAAGGCGATACGCCCCGTTTATTGTGCACGGAAGAATATAAAAAAAGTCACATTCACACGCACATTCATCAAGTTCTGCGAGCTGGTGCGATATAGTGACCAGTCCTTTTATGCGTTGCTTGAGCCAGCCTAGTGACCAACTACGCTGGGCACGAGGAGGGAGCCAGGCCTCTGTCCAACGTGAATCTGATGCTCCAAGGTGACAAGTGCAGAACGAGACCCAAAGTTTCTCTGTTTTTACCCCTCTTTGATACTTGCTGGCTCTCATGTAAGTCTTTGGGCCTTGCTGTGTCATGCTGCCTTTTAGTTCAGTGTCGTTGTTAATCACCAGCTAATCGAAAGCCTGACTGTTCTCTTAGTTCTGTACTTTGTTTGTTCCCAGGATGGATCCTTCTGTACTTTAGGGTCGTTGATTTGCACTTTGGGGTTGTTGATAGGTATTCTTCGGCCTTTAGGGTCAGGATGGCAGTTGGTGTCTTCACTCTCCTTTCTGTGAGAACAGTTCAGGTTGTTGTCATAAATTCTTTGTGAGGGAGGAATGTATCAAGATGTTTTTAGGCGTAATAGTACAAGTTTCAGGAAAGAGCTCACTTCAAGAAACTAACACGAGGGAGTCCACTTATGCCGCACTAACCGGTGCTGTACCATTGTAACAGTAAAGGAAAAATTTCTCTACGTCTCTCACTTATAGAACAAGGCATCTACATCGGATTTGTTTGCACAGCTCCTGGGGAGGGCTTACATGTAGATATGACTTTGCAGGACACAGCAGTGCACGGCCGCTCCCAGTCTGACGGCCTCTGTGCCGTGGAGGAGGATGAAAGTCTCGGGGAAGAACATCAAACTGGAGTGGAGGGAAATTAGCTGGGGACTGTCCCTGGAAAATGTGGACATCTGGTCACCTTATATTAGGGGCTCTGTCTAATGTACAAAACTATATCCCCCTCCTCCTGGGAAAAAAGTGTCCCAATTTTTCACACTTACTATCTGGTCACCCATGCCCTGGCAGCATATAGAGGCCCGTAGAAACCTTCTCCAGCACTTAAAACCTTCCTCAATATACAATCTAAGGCCCTGATCCTCAGCTGACCTCAGAGGGAGCTAGGCACTTAAATACCATTGCGGGTACTGGGCCAGGCTGCCAAGTGCCCAGCGAGAGGAGGCCGTGTTAAACACGCCCCTGGATTTTAACGTTTGGGAAGCGCAGACTAAGGGCAGTAACGACTCGCATCCCAACATTAAACATGGGGTTGGCACATGCCAGGTGTCGGGTCTGTTAGCCCCTTACTCACACTGAGTGGGTCTTTTGGGTGGCATCTTGTGTTGAAGCAGGACCCTGAGATGGACAGCCCCCAGGGCCAATGGGGAGAGGCCAACACACCAGGTCAGCCTGATTGACAGGCCAAGGGGGGAGCCAGGAGGGCAGGGGGGTCCCGTCCTCTGAGTGAGCTGGGCAGAGAGCGGGGCCACGCTAAGGACAGAGCAACCAGTGGCTAGGAGGCCAGAGAAGAGAAGAAACCCTGGGCAGGGCCCGGTGCAGGGAGATGCCACCAACTGCAGGCGGGACTGGGAGGGGGATCGTGACCCCAAAGGGAAGGGCTGACGCTGGGGAGAAGGACCCTGCCTCCCTGCACCTGGGGGCATGTGGTCACCACCAGAGCAAGTGTCTGACTTGCCACATCCCTGCAGCACAGCCAGGGCCGGGCAGGATGTTACCCACACACTAGGACACCCCACTTTTTCCAATCCGTTGGGCTCCAGGTGTGACCCAGTTAATTTAGGCATGCCTACCCTTTCCCAGTTCACGCCTTAAGGCTCAAAGGCACCCCTCCACCCTTTCCCACTGCTTAGGGCTCTGATGGAGGGAAGGCACTTACCCTTATTCAGTTCAGACTTTAGGGCTCAGGGTCACCCATTCCTAGTCCGTAGGGCTCCGGGTGAAACTAACCTGGTTAATAAGTACCCACACCCCTTCCCAAATTTGCAGGGCTCTGGCTGCATATTCCTGTGGGTTTGCAGGATCTTTTACCAGTGAGAGAGTCTCACGGAGTTGTAACCCGTCAATGCCCAGGGTAGCCCACTGATAATGCCAGGGTCAGGGCAGGCTGCAAAAGGAGAGCAGCATGGAGAAGCTGAAGATAGCTAAGGTACTGGAAGAGCTGGGAAAGGGAGAGCTGCAGCGATTGAAGGACAAACTGAGTGAAATCCAGCTGGAGAAGGCTTACAGACACGTCTCCCAGCACCCTCACTGAGCTACGGATCAGCTTCTACAGGCTGGACCATGGGGCAGAGGTGGCTGTGGAGGTGCTGAGAGCAATCCACCAGGGAGCCTTGGCAGACAGGACAGCTGGTAAGGAAGGAGCCAGAGAACAGTTCCCAGCAGTCCTTGGAGGGTCCTTGCAATCTCTCTGCTCTGTTACACCCACCCGACTAGCTGGAGAAAGGACCTTTCCCCTCTAAGTGCGGGGTGGCAGGAGGGAGCCAGGAGAGTCAGATTTGGGGAGAAAATGATTTCCCATCTTCCAGTAAATATCAGGCAAGCTGCTCTTCTGTGACTGAATCTAAATTCATAGAATCATAGGGTTGAAAGGGACCTCAGGAGGTATCTAGTCCAACCCCCTGCTCGAAGCAGGGCCAACCCCAACTAAACCATCCCAGCCAAGGCTTTGTCAAGCTGGGCCTTAAAAACCTCTAAGGATGGAGATTCCACCACCTCCCTAGGTAACCCATTCCAGTGCTTCACCACCCGCCTAGGGAAAAACCTTTTCCTAATGTCCAACCCAGACCTCCCCCACTGCAACTTGAGACCGTTGTTCCTAGTTCTGTCATCTGCCACCGCTGAGAACAGCCTAGCTCCATCCTCCCTGTGAGGTCCCAACTCAGTTTTCCCTCAGTCCTTACTCAGGCAAAGCTCCCAGTGATGTCACTGAGGTAAGAGCCCAGTAAACTCTGCTGGACTGGCCCCACGTGTTTAAAATACTTCTTTGTCCACTGCTCAGATCCAGCTTTCCTATTCATTGTCTCTGCTTCCTTTGGATTTTCCCACAGAGGCCGGTCTGTTTACTTGCCATCTGTTTACTCTGGCTCAGTAGCTTGTGACGGCTCCCCT
>ML675645.1:194331-285701 GCA_007922155.1 Mesoclemmys tuberculata | reverse complement strand
AGCTCATCACATGCCCTTGCATGCTTCGCTGACTCATATTCTGGTAAGGCATCCACAGGAAGGCTCAATGGACAGAGATGAGCGGCTTCTCTGGTTCATTGTAAGAGCTAAGTGTTCCTGAATGGGCCATCAACTCAAATAGTTCATTCAAACTGTTGGTGGTCCTGGAGGACCCCGAGTGAGGCCCCAACAGTTTGGGTTCGAGCCCGGTGTGCAATCAGCCCAATCAGACACTGAGACGGAGAAGTCCTTGCATAAGCTATTTATTTCAGGATCTGAAATGGTGCAGGGAGACTGTCTGTCTCAAATCCTGCACAGCAAAGCAGCAAGCCACAACTTTATTTATACCATTCTTTGTTTCAACAGGGGGCCCTTTTCTCCCCCTTCCTTTTCCCTTCTGTAAGCAATTTTAGCGTTATAGGTATACATGCTTCCTTTTTCTGGTGGGCCAACTATACACAGCGTGCTTCGTTAGACGGGATGGGGTAACCACGGACGTTTTAATCATGCAGCAGGCATATGCTGCTGCTGTCAGCAGATTATAACACGTGCAATACCCATAGCAAAAACCCAAGCTAGGCAATTTTATTTAGGGTAACAGGTTAAAGCAACTCTTACTGAGAAATAAGAAGGGGTGGGGTTAGCAGCAAGGAGGCGGGGGGGTCTAGGCTTCGGAAAACGATATTAGTACGTGCAGTGTTTTACCCCAACCCCCAACAAAATTGTGCTGGCCAGGCTGGATGTAAATGACCTTGTGGGTATTACCACAGGAGCAGGCACATTTGAAATGCAGGTACAGCAAGGACCAGGGAGCCCCAGGGAGCCCCATCTCCTGTCTTCCCCGTGCAGCCAGCTCTGGGCACCTCAGCTTCCTGGTGCCCGTAAGCCCTCAGCTTCTGCCTGGGCCCTGCCTGCTCTAGGGCTGGGCACAGCCCCTGCAGCCAGGGCTCCCCACACAGGCACTGCCCTGCCCAGGGGACTACACCCCCGAGGTCTGGCCAGCCCCCATTGCCCACTCCACTGTCCTCCATGCCAATGAGCCTTTGCCCCATCCCTGGAGGCTAACCAGGGCCCAGGTGGCCACATGTGTGTGGGGGGGACTAGGAATGTCCCTGGGGTGACAGTTAAACCGACATAAGGGATCGGGGGGGGGGCAGGTGCTAGTGAGCCCCCCTGCCTGGCCACCCACTAGGAACGCTGTGAGGGGGACTCCCAGCCCCTGTGCACTTGGTCCCCTGGGGTGTGCTGAGCGTCGGGGACCCGAATAGCGGCCAGCCACTGCCCCATTTTGGAGCCCCCTAGGCCACACCCTCAGGTCACAGGCCTGCTCCCTTGGCGGCCCCTCCTGAGCATCGGGGCCCGCTGTGCTGCAGCTCCCCAGCCTGCTTGGCGCCGTGCTGACCCGTCAGCCTGCTCCCGCCGCAAACACCCCCCACTCCCGGAAGGGCCCCCATGGGTGTGCGGCTTCTGTCTGCGCTGAGCTCCACAAGGGGCACGCCACTGTGAGGAAGCTGTCAGTGTGCACACGCGTGCGCTCTCTCACACACACACACACAGTCTCTGTGTTCAGTCTCTCAACGCCATGTGCTTTATATTGAACCCTGTAAGGCAGAGGAGAGCACAGATCACACAAAACAAGCAACCGCCCTAGACGCAACGTCCCTCGCTAGTTCACCCTTCGCTTGGGGGACCATCCGCGTCCCCTCAGGCAGGCAGGGTCTGTCGCCTCACTGTCCCCTGCCCTGCTGTAACAGCCTCCCTCCTCTGACTCTCGTCCCATGTGCATCCCTTTACAGCCTCTTCCTGGGGTCACCGGCCCACCTGCCGCGTTTGGTCTCTTGGTAGCTACATTTCCAGCGCTTCCAACTCTCCTCCTGGCAGACACGAAGAGGAAGCGGCCTCCTGTCTCCCAGACAGAGTGAACCCATTGCCCCAAGGTGTTTGACTTTGAATCGAGGGTCCCTGGGTGCTGGTCACTCCCCATCATCTCCGGCCTGACAGAGGCGTGACACAGCCCTGCTAGCTCCACAGGGATCCCCATGGCTTGCCACGACACAACAATTTCATGATCAGCTGCTATCCAGCAATGGTTCAGCCAGAGCCCCTCACGGGGAATGGGGGAGCTCAGTGTGTCCTTGGGGGTGCCAATTAAAACCACACAATGGTGTCACCCTGGGGGGAGCAGGGGAAATTTAGGGACAGGAGAGGTCAGGGGGCAGTTGCAAGGGGGCAGGGGTGGTTTGGGCCATGGGGCACGAACAGACTCCGTTGGCCAGCAAGGACTCTCTCATCTCCCCAGCAGCTTCCAACCGCAGACCCGGAAGGCGATGGGCATTTTCTCTTCTCCCCTGAGATGGGGCCAAGGCCTTTCCCTGGCATTGAGGATGCCCAGGACGGGGATGTTTGCTCTTCAGCCTCTGCCCCTGCTTTATCCCTGCCCGTGGGGAGCTGCTGCCCCGTCCTGCTCAGGCAGAGCAGCTCTTTGAGAGGGAGCCAACACCCGCCCCATCCCCATCCCCAACCAATTCCTGGGGACTGCCAGGGGTCTGTTAGCCCCTTACCAACACCGAGCGGATCTATTTGGTTGGCATCTCTTGAAGGAACAGGACCCTGAGACGGACAGCCCCCAGGGCAAGCGGGGAGAGGCCAATGCACCAGGTCGGCCTGATGGACAGGCCAAGGTGGGAGCAAGGAGGGGTGGGGGGTTCCCGCCCTCTCTGTGAGCTGGAGCTGCCTGGGCAGAGAGCGGGGCCGAGCTAAGGACAGAGTAGCCAGCGTCTGGGAGCCAGAACATCCCAGGCCGGGGAGCTGAGCTGAGCACGGTGGGGCTGGGGTTGGAGCCATCTGGAGCCATGTGCAGTGAGCAGCTGGGGACAGTGAGGGGGACCGTGGGCAGGGCCTGGCACAGGGAGATGCCCCCAGCTAAGATGCCGCACAGGCTGGACTGGGAGGGGGCTTGTGACCCCGACGGAGGCGACGCTGGGGAGAAGGGCCCCACCCCCTAGCGCTTGGGGGTGCGTGGCCACTGCCAGAGCGAGTGTCCGAATCTCTGCATTGCTACAGCGCAGCCAGGGCCTGGGGCATGTGAAACACAGACTGTGAACGTCCCTCACACCCCAGAGACGCTGGGCGTGGGGCTCCCGTGACAGGGGATGGCCTTAGGTGTTTTCCTTTAACCATTCTCTGTTCTTTATTTTTTAATTGGTGGCTGTTTCATAAATGAGATCTGCCTGGAACTATCTGCAATGATCACTGGGTCAGGGAGGCGGCCGCTGCAGAAAGAGCACCATGGAGTGGGGACAGCCAAGCCCTTGCTGCACTAAGTGACCATGACAAGATGGGGGGCCAAGCCCCCAAGGAACCCTGGGCCCAGTCTTGGCAGGTTACAGGGACCAGGCCACACAGGAGAGTGGCGGGGGGGTCCTCAAGGTTCAGCAGGCCTAAGGGTAAAAGCAGTGGGAGCCAGGACTCAGATCTTTTTTCTAACCAACTCCAACAAGGCAGGGTGTGAGCCAGGAAAGCTCCCCACAATAGCGGGGCCATTCCCCAACCTATAGGGACAAATAGAGCCGGACCCTGCAGCTTAGTGGAGTCAGACCAGGGAAGGAGCAAAACATCCTTCCCAGGGAGCGGTGCTGTCCACAGAAACCCCAGTCGTCGTGAGCTGGCGTGGGGGGAAGGAGGCTGAGAGACACAGTGAAGGAGGGGAGAGCTGGACACCCCGCGAGGAGATGGAACCAGCCCTGCAGCTTTGGAGCAGCCCCACCCAATGCTGGTAGGAAGCAGCCCAGGGGAAGAGGACGTTGGATCACTTGTGTTGCCGGGAAAAGAGGCAGCAGCCCCCACGTTCCCCTGCCAGCCCAGCAATGGGATCCTGGCTTGCTCCTAGAGCCTGGGCCACATCCAGTGAGCAGGCTGGGCCCAAGTCTCCCCCGCTCCCAGGGCCACATGACTGGTGCCGTCGGAGGCCCTTGCGTGCTGTCGCGGCAGAGGCTGGCCAACCAAGCCATGACTGCTGCACTGAGCTCACACCAGAGGGTTGGAGCCCTCTAGGACAGATTGGTGTGGGGAAGTGTGTGGGGGCCCAGTGCCCTGCCCAAGGTCCATGGGTCAGCAGCAATGTGGGGAGGAAGCTGGCAGGCTGTCCCCCCAGCAGAGCGTCACTGATCTGGAGCAGAGAACACCATGAGGCTGAAGTGCTCAAAGCTTTTTATTTACAGACCCACCTCACAGCAGGCGTGACAGAGCTGGGCCGGGACAGGGGGAGGCTGAACGATAGATGACAGGAGTTGCAGCGAATCAATCTCTAGAGAGACAGCACAGTCAGGTGTCTAGTGCACATCAGGATGTCCTTGGAAAGCGTCTCTCCCCGGCACGGGCTGTGAGCTGCACACAGAGGGCAGCGAGGGGTGGTTTGGGGAGTTCTTGGATCTTCTCCTGCGGGACTCTGATCACGTCTCCCATTGGGGCTGCTGCAGGGGGGCACAGGTAGTTCAATGAGGAGTGAAGCAGCGTGTGTCTTTCACTCTGTCATCGATGCTGCAAGACGCGAATCAAGGGTGATATTTTGCATACATTAGCATATTTGCATAAATTGCAACACACTAGAAGCACATTTGCTGCCCCAGATTAAAGTGACTCTGTCACAAACCCACAGCTGGGAAAGCAGCTGCCCACCTCTCACAGCCGTGCTGACGTGTCCATACTGGGCTACGCAGATTATCTGACTTGAAGCTGTGACTTGACCTGCCTCCACACTGCAGAATGAGGCTTGAACTGGAGTCACAGCAGGACTTGGCCTATGACCCACCTGCCTACCAGGGTGCTGGGACCAGGTCCTGAATTCAGTGACCTCTGTGAGACTGATTTGTGTGTAGACAGAAAGGGAGTTTGAGCTCAAACCTGTGTCACAGCCCGGGCTTAATATGCAGTGCAGACATACAGTGTGTCTATGCAGCGCCTGGCACAACAGGGACCCTGCTCTCGGTTGCAGCCCTGGACTTCTAATGTAATTAAATATATGTAGGGGCAGGGCTGGTTCTGAACGCACTGATCACTGTCTGGATTCACAGCAATCCTCCCGCCCTGAGCCTGGCCTCAGAAAAACAGGGAGCTTGGATACATTTCTCCTGCAAACCTGTCTAAAGGGCAAACCATTGTCATCTAATGGGGCAACCCATGAGATTTGGTGGCTTGATTTCAGACAACAGCACATGTTACATCCCGGTAGACCAATGGCAGGTACAAAAGTCCTAAGCCAAATAGCCAGTGAGTGTTCTCAGGTAGCTGGTGTCCGTGTATTTCACACGCCAAGCAAACCTTTTGCCTCTAGGAAATGGGAGCCAACCCAGCCACAGGTCAGGGGACTGGTTGGCTCGGGGGGGTGGGAAATGGGACACGGGACCTTTCCCCTCAGAGGGGTGCTGGCTCCCATCCAGCTTCCCATATAAGCAAGTTATTCCACAATCATCTCACAGGGGCTCTAAAACAGCTGGTGCTGCCCCTGTCACCAGTTCATGGATCGCTGGTGGGATCTAGTCTGGCAATTCCCGTGTTCCTGCATCATCTCTGGTCATGGGAAATCATTTAATTCTCACCCGGGGCCCACAGAGTCACAGAAAGGATGGACTTGGCCGCTGGTCTCCCACCTGCCCCACGGACCTGCTGTATATGGCATCCCCCTGATGCCTGCAGGTGTCTCTGGGCTCTTTTGAGCCAGGAGAAACTCTGAGCAGAGATCCCTGCAAATCGGGCTCCTTTCCTGCAGCTGCCACCTCTCTCTAGAGAGAACGGCTGGGCCCGGCCAGGGAACAATGAAGGAGGCAAAGAACAGGTAGAGATGCTGAACCCCCAAAGCCAGAGGGAAGTTACTCACTTGATCTATTTAAACACAAGCGACTCAAGCCGTCTGGACAGCTCGTTCTGGTTGATTCCTTGTAGGACATTCTTGGCCACCTGCACAGCCCCCCCCTTGGTGTAGTAGTTGACGATCAGGTCGCACACGGCGAGGCGGTTTGCCTCCTCCAGCTTCCCCTTGGGAATTGTGTTGCAGCCCTGGGGCAGCTCCGTGAGGTTGTTTAGTTTGGCTTTGAATCGCTCAAAATCGTCCTTCCCCAGCTCATCCAGAACCTCCTGCAGGGCGTCTTTCAAGGTCTTTGCCATCTTGTCTGGGCTGTTTGTTGAAATTGGAACCGAGTCCTTCACGGAGTCTCTCTTTTTATCTCATTCTCTTACCACTCCTACCTTTGTTCTCTTTCCACTTCACTCCTCTGTGTCCTCACCCTCCCCTTTCTGGACTTTTCCCTCCAGTTTCCCCTCCCTCCAGCCCCATTTCCTCCCTGCCTCTCCCTAGGATCTCAGACTCCTGGGACACAGAGTTGATTATGGCAATGAGAATTGCTGGCCACAGAAATCAACCCATTTCCTAGAACCTGGGAACTGATTGGGACAGGTCAGGTCAGTCTGTGGGTGCACGAATGCACTTTAATCACAGAGAGGAGGAGACACTCAACTCAACCGCATTGTGACAGAACACACCCTGTATTCACACCCTTCACGCTTTCGGGTGAGGTTCTGTGGTCTGCGAATCACAGGAGGTTAGAGTAGATGAGCCCGTTGGTCCCTTATGGTCTCAAAGTCTGTGAGTCTGTGAGGGCTGGGCAGTAGAAAACATACGTTTCTGGGAGGAAATCTGGAGTTAGGGTCTGTTGGGGTCACCCTGCAGTAAAACCCAGGCTGGTGATAGGCTGGGCACAGCTGGCAGGTGAGGCTGCATGTCGGAAGGCTGGTTGTCAACAGTCCAGGTGCAAGCTTCTTCGTCAAGGCCTTGTAAAGCACCTAAGCTTGCTGGGTGGGTTGTTATATTTGTGAAATTAGAGACTTCAGGATTTTATTTAGGGAGAAGGCAATGTGCCATGATTATTGTAAATACAAACATTTTAAAGAGCTATTGTATTTATACTTCTATACACTTCGTTACATTAAACAGTTTTACAGACTGGTATAATATAGTTACCATAATATAATATAGTTTTTTATGTGTAGCTGGCTTAATGGCCAGCTAGGCTGGACACAGGGAGGGAGCCGGGGCTTTGTCAGTTAGCAATTTGATTCTTTCTGTTGACTGCAGAACGAACTCAAAGTTTGTATGTTTTTACTTTGGTTTTTATAGTGGTTAGTTTTTATGTAATTGTATGTGTTTTGCTGTATTATGCGTCTGTTGGATTTTGTATGGTACTTAATTGCTACTTAATTCCAAGCATGACTTTTTAAAATTTTATATTTTGTTTTGTTTTGGGGGGGAGTTTTTAGTGCTTTAGGATTGTTATTTGCATTTTTTGGCCTTTGGGGTCAGGATGATAGTTGCAGCTGGCGTTCTTATCCCCTCTTTGTTGTCCAGATGTTTTGGGCTGGTGTCTTTTCTCATCTATTTACATCCCACACACTTTCTTTGCTTATACCCAAAAAACAATTAAACAATGTATTTTTAGGTTTAACAATACCAGATTCAGAGACACAACAAAATGGAGGAACCTAACAAAATGGAATTCACTTATGTCAAGCAATAGCGAATTTCATTATTAAGCAATATTATACTTTAAATAATAGTCATTATTATATTAATTTAAAAAAACAGAGGAAAAATTGATTTACATTTACTTCTATTTTACTTGGGTAATTAAACAAGGAATCTGATTTGCCTATACAATTCTTAGTGAACCAGGGATCTGATTTGCTTATACAGTTCTTAGGGTGGCTCACAGGGTGACACAGCCTCCCCAGTAGTCTAGATATACCTCACTATGTCACGCCCAGCACCTCACTGTTCGGGGAAGTCACCCAACAGCCGGGCCAGGCTCTTGCACATTGAGGGAGCAGCAGCCACAGAAAAACTTTCTCTTGCCTGATCAGCCGCAGAGTGGGCCACAGTGATCCAGGCCTTTGCAGCCTCCAGGCTGGACAGTTTTGCTGTGTGGCATTAAGAGGGTCTCAGTCGTGCCCACACAGCCAGGCATGGAAGGAGTACATCCTTAGACTGCAGAGCTCAGAGACACGTGCCGGGCACCCGTGACTTAGGTACCAGCACTTAGCACTGCTGGAAGAGCGCAGGCCGCCGCGTGGAGCCGGCTCCCCACGCCCTGGTGCGAGGCACGTGCCCGGGGCAGGCGGCGCGAGCTGCAGCCCGGCTCTGCTCCCCTGCATCTGCCTGTCCTGCCCGCGCCAGCCCGGCGGGGAGGGGGGCGAGCCCTGCCCTTTGAACAGCCCTTCCCCGGCTGCAGGGAGCGCCTCCCCCCGGCTCCGCCGGCACAGCCAGCCGCTGGTGCGAGGTGCCTGTGCCTTGGGTGCCCTGGGCGCCCCCTGCCCCCGCGTGGCGGGGATCATGACAGAGACGTGGCTGGCGGAGCGGAGCCCCGCGAGCGGGCGGCCCCGGGGTCACGGGCGATTCTGGGGAGCGTGTCTGTGCCAAGCCGGCCGACAAAGAGTCAGAAAGTACCTCCCTCCTCCCCGCCCCCGCCAGCACCGGGAGACGGAGCCCGGGCCGCGGCTGGCCAGGGACTCCTGCGCGGCGTGGGAGCTCAGCCCTGGCCCCCGTTCCGGGTCTTCTGCTTTCTCTTCGCCTCCCGGATGAAGTTAGTACTTGGCCCGCTGCAGAGATCTCGGCAGTGTTAGTTGTTCTTAGGAGACCTCAGTCGGGATGGAGCTTCCCCCAGGCCAAAGCCCCGTTTCCACCGGGACATTTATCCTGGATGTGATGTTCTCCAGCCTTTGCCATATCTAAACACAGATTTCCCTTGCTTATGTTGTCAGATGTTTCTCTTAATCTGTTTTAATCTATATGAAAGGGGGTTTTAAAAGCAGTATTGTGTGTGTGTTTGTGTAGGGATACAAATGATGTGCATATATTTGTGTTTATGTAGGATAATATTTGCATTAGTTATTGTAATGAAAATGTTAGCCAAGGTTGACAGTGCACCCCATAACCTTCAGATGGAGTTAATTCAAAGCGATAGTGCCCTGAGAGCAAAGTTTGAGGATGTAAAAATTGAGGACTTTTACCGTCTACTACTGCCCCCTGCTTTGATGCCACAGCTCCGACTTCATGCTGCCCATATTCTGTCAATGTTTGGGAGCACCTAGCTGTGCGAACACATTTTCAATAATGAATCCGAACAAGACTAAGCACAGATCACGCATCACCGATGACAACCTCCACGCTGTTTTACGAATTGCTACAGCACAAGACCTGAAACCAGACATAGACACACTGACCTCAGGAAAACGGCGTCAGACATCCAGAACATGATCAATGGATGAAGATAGTATGTAACATGCCGTTGTCTTAGGTTATTTAACAATATGTTCTTCCTGGTTGCCCTCAAAGGGCTGATTGTAACAGTAATACTGTACAAATGTAACTACTCCTTAATAGCTCGCTTAACTGTTAAGGAGAAGTTACATTTATACAGTTCTAAAATTACGTCAGCCCTTTAAGGTACACCGTGAGGCTGATGTGGCCCCCAGTGAAAATGAGTTTGACACCCCTGGATTAGAGAGACAGCGAGATAGCATTATTGGGCAGGACAGTGACCAAACATGTCCTATGGACTCCAGACCACTGCTTGTGAAACCATGTCCTCAGCTCTAGGCACCTCTCAAAACACAGAAAAAGAACGGTCACACAGCTTATTGTTTTCAGATTCTGCTGGTTTATGGCAGTGTTATTGCTTTATTGATGGCTCTCTGCTGGTTCAGCAAACACATTGCCCAGGTGAGACCCATCTGGCTTTTATCCACATCTGATAGCTGGGCTCCTTGAACCCAGCAATTTAGTTATTATCAGTGAAACCAGTTGTTATTAGCCCAATGGGATGGGCATATAGGCCTCCCTTTGCCCTAAGAATCTGCATGGAGAACTCACCGAATCAAAGGCTAGGCACAGATCCATCCCCTGGGCTCCCTAAAGGCCTGGGGGACTCCACACTACTCTGGAGATGTGGGAGAAGCTGCCCATCACATCTCTCTCTCCTCAGTGATGCTAGAGAAATCTGCCAGGCTAAACCACTACATGGTGCCCCTACGGCATATGTAAGATGCTGTGTGTCCACGTACAGAAGTGCCCCCCATGGTTCACAGGCATTAAAATTCACTCCTTGGCTTCGCCTTGTTTTGAGACGCTCGTCACTGTGCAGTCCTGCAATGCGGTGCTGTCATAGTGCCTCGTGTAATAACTCAGACGCTGAAAAGAGCCTCCCACGACCATCCCAGTGTGCGCTGGGCATTGCTCAGTTGGCCTGTCTGGCTTACTCTCCGCACTCCACTGCACAGGGACAAGATGGCCACAAGCCCCTTAGCTGTGCAGACAGAGCTGTGCCACTGGGCTGGTCTGTGTGCTACTGTCACAGAAAATGGCCTCTTCTCCCAGTGCTGGTGTGACCATCTTGTTGTCTTGGCAGCATGGTCGAGAGACAGCGTCTGCATCAGCCAGCGTGCTGGTTTTAGGGCTGTGTCTACATCAGATGAATGCTGATTGCCATGAGGAAGGTGTATCACGGAAGTGCTGTACCATGGAAAGCTTCTGTGTGTCCATCCACCATGAGCTGGGAAGATTGTCATGTCTTCCCCAGACTGGGGACAGTGGGAATTGCATGGACACTAGTGTATTAAGTGCTCTAGGGCCCACTCTAGTGGCACCTATAGACCTAGAGATAAGCACCGGACACTAGTAATAGTGGCCACTACGGCAGCTCTTGTCTACTGTGGAAATAGCATGGACACTCTTTGACCCAAATGAGTCTTAGCATCAAAATCAATCTAGATGACTTCCTAAAACTCTTAGTAATATCTAAGTAGAAAGCAAGAGCTCTTCTGGCATGTAACGCAGACTCCACTTGACTGGCATGAGATTTGGGAAAGAAAACCGGTAAATTAATTCTCTGAAAGTTACGAAACTCAGACACTGTTCTTGGTAAAAACATGGGATCAGGACGAAGAACCACTTTATCTTTGTGAAGATTAGTAAATGGTGTGTCAGCCATCAGGGCATGCAGTTCACTCACCCTTCTGGCTGACGTAATACTGGTGATGAAGACTGCCTTAGTAAAATAAAATAACAAACACTCTGCCATGGATTCAAAGAGTGACCTCATAAGCACAGATTATACCAAAGGAACCCTTAAAGGAGGATATGTATATGAGATAACCCCTTTCTAAATCTTTTGACAGAATCATGTACAAATAATGATCTTCCCTCAACCAAATCACGGCAAGCTGAAATATCAGGAGCATAGTGATTTTTGGCAGGGCCTGTGGTTGACAGGAGTGGTCATAATTTTGTCTGGCCCAAACTTCTGGCTTCCAGTCATGTGACTAGAAGCCGGAAGTTCGGGAAGCAACCGGCTGAGAAACTAAGCTGCCTGTTTCTCCAGTGGCCAAGGTAGCTTAAGCAGAGTGTCAACAGCAGAATTTCCTGGGTGGGCCCTGCTTTCAAACCCACCCATTGCGAAGCCACTGTGAAATAGCAGTCAGGTGAACCCTTACAGAATTCTTAAAGAGGAATTCAGAATTTAAGTGCATTAAATACTCCAGGATACATGGTATAAAAACCACCACCGGAGAATCAGATTTTCCCTCCATTCAAGTGACACATGCTATCTGTTTTAATTGATAGCACTTCCTTGTTGGTAGTTTTCTAGACCTGAGCAGTACATTCTGTACCAAGGAAGAACCATGACTGCTTGAGACCAGTTAAGGTCAGAATCCTGCTGTGTTGACAAAATATCTAGAGACAGTGGAAGACACGTGCCATCCGAAGCAGGCTGTGTACCATTGCTGTATCGGTCAAGCTGGAGAAATCAAGATAATTTTTGTCATGTCTTTCTGAATCTTCTTCAGCACTTTCTGAATCAATGGAAGGGGGTGAGGTGGAAGAGCATCCAGCAGGCCATTTTCCCAAGGCAGGAGAAAAGCATCTGAAAAGGACGGACAGTTCTCTCTGCCCTTGAACAGAAGATGGGACATGGTTAGCTGGTTTCTGTCGCAAACAAATCTTCTTCGGGTTGACGCCAGTGAGAAAAGATGTCTTGAACTACGAGAGCCTTCAGGGAGCACTCGTGAATCTGAGAACTTTCGTGACATTTAGTGCCGCTTTGGTCACATTCTCAGATGAGCAGAAGGGGCTATGGAAGTGGTAGCAACTCCAGGAGTCTCAAGAAAAGTCTCATCTTCTGGTATTGGCAGGACTGAATTCGGGAAATCGCTTCTTGTATTTTTAGAAACCTGTCTTCCTGAATAAAAGCTCTCTCTGCCACTGAGGCCAGCATGGAACCTATAAAGGGAATCCACCGAGTCGGGCAAAGATTTGACTTTTTGATATTGAGAAGTAGCCCTGAACTGAGAAGAGGGAGATTGTAACTTCAGTGAGACTCAACAGAACATAAGCATCTTCAGCAGCCAATCGGCCACGTATGGGGAAACAAAAATATCTCGCTTTCTCAGCTCTGCTGCTGTCACAGAAAGCGCTTTGAAAATCTCTTAGTGCTGTTAACGCATAAAACAGGAGCACCTTGTACTGGAAATGATGCTCTGCCCTCATGAGCTGTAGGTACTTGTGATGACTGCACTGGATAGGAATATGACAATCCGTGTCCTTTGAGAATGGTGAACCAATCCGAGGAAATTGTAGACACCAGCATTAATGTTCTAATCTGGAATTGTTGGGTGTACTTGTTTAAATTCCTTCAGTCTAAGATCAGATGTAATCCCCCATCTTTTATCTGGATCACTATTCACATTGATTTGACAGCAATTGTAACATTAAAACCTGCTCCATAGTGGTGAGTGAGAACAAACCTCTTAAACAAATGACCCTAAACGTGTACCAGTAATTTTACCCCTGCCCCTATTAAGGCATATCAATGTTCAAGGTCATCTCATTATGCATGTTGATTTTAGGGGACTCTGAAAATTATGATCAGCTCAGTCTGGAAGTTTGGAAGCCCTTATTAAATGCCTCCAAATTTGCTCCACAAAGTCTATCTTAGCTCCTGTGGCAGAACACCAATTTGCATGACCATCTCCCCAGGCATGTTGATTTTAAAGCCTCTTCTCATTATTAGACGGAGCTGCACCATTGAACCGAGGAGCCCAGAGATGTAATGCTAAATCCATCCCAGCCTTGAGAAGGCATATTAGTTTGCAAGACGGTCTGAGTATATGCTTGGAGTGCTTTGAAATATCAACTTGCAAACAAGCACCAAAGAGCTCTGCTCTCAGGAGAACCTTCCCTAAGGAGCTGGTTTTTAGCCAAATGTTACTGGGCCTCACCTTTTCTGGTTTGCCTTTCTCCCTTTGTTTCCTTTCCTCTCCCAGGGGCTTTGTTGAGATTTTGTTTGTACAGCAGCTCAGTTTCTTGAGTATAGCGGGTCATTTCCTCACACTTGCATGCTCTACAATAATCAAGGGTTCTCAAACTGGGAGTCAGGACCCCTCAAAGGGTCACGAGGTTATTATGGGGGGGGTTATGAGCGTAAGCCCCCTTGTATGCTGGGCTGTGGCTATCAATCCTATGCATGGCTGACAGCCAGAGCCCTTCAGAATGGGGTGGCCAGAGAACAGCAGCTGCAGGTCAGGTGCTCTAAAGGCAGCGCCACCCCAGCAGCGATGCAGAAGTAAAGGTGGCGTGGCATGGGGGGATGTGGCATGGCATGGCAGGGGGCACAGCCTGAAATATTTTCAAAGGGAATCCCAGCCAAGAAGTCTGAGAACTCCTGCTCTACATAGCTCCTATAAAAGCTTATCTAGGCAGATAAGAGATGAACGTAACACCTGCTCCCTGGATCACGCCCAGCCCTACGTGCCTCTGCTGTGCCTTCACCCTCTCATTGCATGTGTAAATGGCTCTTTCTGGAAATGGCAGACTGGCCCGGTTCTGATGGATTCTCCGTTGTAACTGAGAGATGGCAGTCCTGCAGCCTCTGCTCGTGCGATGTATCCGTTGCAGCCTTCCCGCGCTCCTCTTCCTCTTTCCTCTTCAACCTACCCAGCAACATCGCTCAGTGAGCAGCCCCAACGTTCCCTCACAGAACTGGGACTTTCAAGTCTTTTGGAAACCTCTCACTCTGCAAAGCGTTCTGGTCACGCGCCTATTCATTTATAACCAGTTTATAAAGGGCTAACAAGTAATCAGCAGATGTTTTAGCTAATCAATTGTTATGGGTTGTTACAGAGGCCAACAGCTCAATAGGGACCGTTGTAGTCTTGGCTTATAATCGTCTGCAGTACTGTCAATTGATGGCCTCATTGTCATCTGTGACACACACTGCTCATGCCTATAACATGCTTAGAACATCTGTTCAGAACTGATTCACACTTTATAAGCCATTTCTAAATGGAACCTGCATAAAACATGTGATTGAGTTTTAATCTCCCTCGGTGTGGCTGTATGTACACACGTGGGTCACTACCCAAACACTTCACTATTGCAGAGTTAAGTTGGTCAGTTCTGCCCTTTGCCCTTCCAGATCATCAAGTTGCACCTTTGCGTCAATCTCTGAAACCCAGGAAATACAAGGTTAGGGTAAAACTAACGTAAACCTTTGAAAACTACTAACTAAAGAGTTAAGGTACAAAGGATCCTCCTTACTAATAAACTGTGGTCCAGTGTCAGTCCTTGCTATTTTCGGAATCCCAAATCTGGCAATAATAATTCCAGTGCTGGATGAGGATCCCATTGTGCTAGACGCTGTACGTTAGTAAGTGTATTACACAGGACCTAGGAGCCCAGTTATGGACCAGCACCCCGTTGTGCTAGGCACTGTACATTATTTACTAGTTGAATTACAGTAGCATGTCTGAGCAGACAGGGTCAGTCAGCACTCCTAAGCTGACACCCTCATATACTACAAACTCAGCATCCCCCCCATCTCGTGTCACAATTCTCCTGGTTGTAACTCGGTGGATGAACAGACCCCACAGGATATTTGGGTGTCACAGGGACCTTTGGCTTAGAAAAGAGGAGCGTTGCTGCAGGACAAATAGGGAAACTGAGAAAACAAAAGAGTAACTGAAGTTCAGAGAGAGTCTGGCAACCAGCTTGACCATAAAAGTTTTTTTATTGCCAGGCATATAAACTTATAATGATTCTAGTGGTAATAGCCATACAAGGAGAGACAAACAAACCAAACACACAGGTACAATATCACACAGTTTCACTTAGGGGAATGGGGAATGGAGCAGATCATGTCCAGCTACAGTTCAGTTCAGCGGTTCCCAGTTCACGAGGAACCGTGTGATATTTTTGCCTGCTGGTATGATCAGGGGCAGCTGCAGTTCATCCCCTGGCAGCGCAGACATCTGAGTTCCAATAACAATGATGACACATAGGGGCATGGTCACTCCCCAAACAGCGGAGGAAACCTGGGCCACCATCCACCTTCCGCTGCACCCGTCACTGGTTGCTTTTGATGGTGTACGTCCCTCGTGAATCCACATTGGTTGAGAGACAAAAGAGACGGAGTCTGGTGTGGCCTTAGTTTCATAACAAAACTTGAGCGGCTCCCTGGTGGCACTTTGCATGCAACTGGCAACGCTTTGCCAGGGGCAGCCCGAGGAGCTGTCAGCTGTGTAGAACCGGTAGCGACACTGCAGGGCCGGATGGTTGCTTCTGTTCCCATAGAATCCAGGCACGTGGCACAGCAATTTTACCTCCTGGGCTCCTGCTGGCAAACATCCCCAGAGGTACAGCAGGATTGCTGGGTCAGCATAGAGCCTGGACAGCATCGGACTCCAGACACTTATGAACAGCCGGGTTCTGGTGCAGCCATGGGATCTTGTGGCTCATGTTCAGGACCCGTGAGGTGAGGGTCCTGACTCCTGATCCGGGCTGTAGGGACACGGTGGTGGCTGGAGCAGGCGACAGATCTGTTTCCTCCGATTAATAAGAGTCACTAGCCAAGGACCATGAAGCGTCTCCTTCCCCTCCGTCCTAGCGTCCCTGTGGTAATTCATGTCGGCGTCTGGGGCACGGTGACCAGAGCCTTGGTCGCTTGGACCTGTTACGCTCAGCACAATGGCGGCTGCACAAGGCATTGGAGAACATTGGAGAATGTGTCGTGCGGCACCGCAGAGAGTCCCGCCGGGAGATCTAATAGCGCCTTGGTGCCGGGGACCTGTGGTGGTGCCAGCCACATGCAAGTGAACCCAGTGCTGACGGTGACCAGCTTTGGTGCCTATTCATCATCGAAGAGACTCTTGGTGTCGGGGACATGGAATGGCACCACTCTCGTGGGGTCATTGGTGTCAGAGAGCAGGTTCAGTGCTGCGATTCCCTCTGTGCCGGCAATCTGGGTTGGCCGCATTCTCTTGCCGAAGATTGACGCGTATGGTACCGCTCAACTGTTGGCGATCGACCCAGTGCCAGTGACAGGGAATGGGACCCCAGGGATCTGCGTCTCGAGACACAGACCCTACCTTTTTACATGCCTTTTTACATAGAGCAGACAAAGTCGCTCCTCTTCGTGCAAAGCCCCACACGACGAAAGGCTCACCTGTTTCAGCACAAAGAATCTCCTTGTGAATAAACTCCTGTATTAGGTTCTGCTATGAGCACGCGAAGGTGCCTCTCCCGGGGGTGGTCATGGCCCACTCCACCACAGCGCAGGCCTCATCGACGCGGTTGTGGCTCAGGTGTCCATTCAGGACAAATGCAAAGCTGCTGCCTGGTCCTCGGTGCACACCTCCGCCTCCCATTACACCATCGTTCAGCAAGAACAAGATGATGCCATCTCCAGCAAGGTAGTGCTGCAGATGGCTCCCCGATTAGCTCCAATCCCACCTCCAATGCATTGCTTGTGATTCACCTAGAATGGAATCGACATGAGCAAGCCCTCGAAGAAGAAAAGGTGGTTACTCATCTTGTAACTTGTTCTTCCAGATATGCTGCTCATGTCCATTCCATGACCCACCCTTTGTCCCTGCTGTCGGAGTTGACGTCAAGAAGGAACTTGGGGGGCTTAGGGCCGGCGGCGTCTCATGTACTGCGGCATGTGCGCAGGGCTCCAGGGGGCGCCAGAGCCGGCCCAATGGCTACTGCTAGGGGGAAAATGTTTCCGGTGACCGGGCACGTAGGCGCGCACATACTTAGAATGGAACTGGAATAAGAAATACATCTCGAAGGACAACAGTTACATGGTAAGTAACCGTCTCTTCTCGAATGAATTTACTGCAAACCCCTGTATCCTTCAGAGTTTCCCAGAGGAGCAGTATTGTCAAAACTCCTATGTCCGTCAGAGCTTAACAAAGGCACACTTTAAACTCCTATATCCTTCAGAGTTAACTGCTCTTTCTCAAGCTCTAGGTCCTGCCTTTCCTTTAACATTTCAGCCATTTCCAAACATGCGCAAAATAATGCCCATGCAGCAGCCACATATTTTGCGCTACCACGTGGCTTAATGGTTGTGCGATATTCTTCAAAGCTGAGACCCGCCTCAGTCAGGGGATTCCCACCTTTGAAGCACACCCTTGCCCGGGGACTTTCCCCTTCTTCGTTACCCACCTCTTTAACCTGCTGGTTTTCTCCTATCTCAGGCGAGCAGGTTTTTTCCAGCCCTCTCAACTTCCCTTATCACACTAATGATCAGTACCAAAAGTCCCTTTCACAGGTTACAGTATTGTTCTAGGGCACAACTCTGAACTCTTTATGGCACGGTCCCACAGTTCTTCTAAGCACGATTCTTAACTTCAAAGTTACAGGAGGTTACCAAATATTCCATGAGAGAGGGACCTTGCCAAAGGAGCTTGGTTTGATAGAAAAAGAAAGAAAAAGATTGGTCAGATCTCTGCCTCAGTTTCCCCACTCTACAGGAATTACTCAACAATTATCCCATGATTAAGGTCACCTGCTGCCCACCTTTCCTCCACTAATTTTGTAACCAGATTTGCCTGTCACCTTTGGGTGCGCTCATTTATTAGAGTTACGTTTCTGGGGTCTCTGTAATTCTATCCATGTACAGCTTGTGTCACTTGTGTTTCCATTATGGAGTTCTGTTTCTCCCTTCTGCAAGGTCCTCCCTCAATGAGGCTACATTGCAGGGCCCAGTTTCCACAGGGCTGAGTTCCTCTGCCCCAGAATCAGTTGAACACACACACACACGACACAGAGACCGTCTGAGCAGGCAGGGTCAGTCGGCAGGTCCAAGCTGACACCCTCACATGCCACAGTCTCCGCACAGAAGTTAGCTCAGCAGGACAACCATAAAATCGAGTCCGACACACAGACGGGTTAACAGAACATCTGAGCAGGGAGTGTCAATCAGCACTTTTAAGCTGACGCCCTCGTATGCCACAGACCCTCCGTAGGAAACGAGCACATCTGAGCAGGCAGGGGAGCTCACCACTTCCAAACTGACACCCTCATGTGCCATGAACCAAGCATCCCCCCATCCCGTGTTACAATTGTCTGGTAGTGACTCCATGGATGAACAGACCCCATGGGATATTTGGGCATTACAGAGATCTTTGGCTTAGGTAAGGGGAGCGTTGCTACAGAGCAAATAGGGAAAACAAGAAAAGAAAGGAGTAACAAGTTCAGAGAGAGTCTGGCAACCAGCTTGACCATAAAAGTTATTTTATTGCCAGGTATATAAAACTTATGATGATTCTAGCAGTAATAGCAATCCAAGGAGAGACAAACAAACCAACCCGTTACAATATTACACAACAATTGGAGCATTGGGGAAAGCTAGCTCAAGTTTGATCACAAATGTCATGTTTAGAAATTTACACCTGGAGTAAGGGGGAGAGAGAGAGAGTTGGTGTCTCGCCTCTCAGTGAAACATGACCTAGTCGAGGTTCCCAGGTGTTCTTTGGAGAGGGTCTGGAGTGCTTGAGATCAGCAGAGCCCCCAACACAATCAGTGAAAAGGGGAAGTCCCAGTGGAACCGGTGCAGCTTTTGGATCCAAGCACAGAGCAGAAGCCTGAGCTTGTGTAGGGGTTTTTGTACGGAAACGATAACCCTGGCATTGCTGCCACCAACCTCCAAAAGGACAGACAAGAAACACTACGTCCCTGCAAAAGGGTTCGAGTATCTCTTCATGCACCCGTCCCCGGGCTCCTTAGTCGGGGCAACTACAAATGAGCGGGACAGGCAGGGCCAGTCCAGCTCCACGCCAAAGAATAAGGACTGCAAGAGGCTGGCCTTATTCAGCAGAAAGATTTATTCTGTGGCCAGCCTGCAATTTAGAATTGCTAACCAGCCAGTGCTTTTAGGGAATATATTTACAATCTCTGCGACTCCCTGAAGCGCTTTGGTGAGGTGTTATCCCAGGAGTGAGCATTGGACCTTGCAACGCTCCTGGAGGAAGCAGGACAGTGGCACGGGCAGCCCTGCAGGCAGCCTCAGATGCCACTGATTTGGCAGCAAGAGCAATGGGTTTGGTGGTGGCCATGCTGCGGTGTTCGCGGCTGCCGTCCTCGGGTCTGTGCGAAGAAGGGCAGCAATCCGTCCAGCACCTGCCGGTCCATGGGCCTGCACTCTTTTGGGACCAGATGGACGCCGAGCTGCGTGGTCTGAAGGACTCCAGGGCCACCTTATGTTCGCTGAGTGTCTAGGCTCTGCAGGGCTCAAGGCACCAGTTCTGCCCTCAGCAGCAGTAGCAGCGGCCCAGATATCAGACGCCACGTTTTGGTGCCTATAGGCGGAGGGACAGAGACAGGAGTTTCAGGAGGCACCGACCAATTTCCTCGTCAGGCCAGCAGCAGGGCCCCTCGCAGTACTCTGGCAGACGGTGCCAGCCATTTTGATGGGGCGGCCAAGGATAGCCGACTAGCTTCTGGTCAGGATCCTCCCTCCCTACAGTTCGTGAATCGCCTCACCCCCTTCCTTCCTCAGTGGGCTCATGTTACATTGGACCAGTAGGTCCTTGAGCTTATTGAAAGGGGCTATACCCTGCAGTTTTCTTCCCCTCTCTCTAACTCCCTCTTCCCCGTCCCTCTTCAGGAACCACTCTCACAAGGAACTTCTCGGGCAAGAGATGGAGACCCCCTCAGATTGGGGTTCATGGAGGGAGTTCAACCCAACAGGAGAGGAAAAGGGTTTTACTTCTGGTACTTCATCAGTCCCAGGGCAGAAGGGTGTCCTCAGACTCATTTTAGACCTGTGAGGGTTGAACAAGTTTCTCAGAAGGCTCAAGTTCTGCATGGTCTCCCTAGCCCCCATCATTTCCTCCCTGGATCCTGGAGACTGGTAGCCACCCTAGACCTGAAGGTCGCATATTTTCATATTGAAATCTTTCCTGGTCACAGAAGGTTTCTCTAATTTGCTGTGGGCCATTCCCATTTCCAGTTTATAGCCCTCTCATTTGGCATCTCTTGTGCCCCACAGCTATTCACAAGGTGCATGGTAGTTGTAGCCGCACATATCAGATGACAGGGCGTGCAAATTTACCCATATCTGGACCCCTGGCTAACCAAAGGCAGGTCCCAGTCCCAGGTCCAGGCCAGCCTTAACCTAGCGAGGGGCTCCTGTCAGTGCCTAGGTCTAGTGGTGAACGAACAAAAGTCCACACTCGTGCCAGTGCAGATAATAGAGTTCATGGAGGCCATTCTCGACTCTACACAGGCCACAGTTTTGCTGCCACAGCCCCAGTTCGAAGCCATGTCGAGCCTAATCAGACACCTCTGCGCCTATCCCCTTATGACAGTCCAGCCCTGCTTGCAGCTGATGCGTCACATGGTGGTCTCCACATACGTGGTATTCCAAGCACGCCTACGGCTCAGACCGCTCCAGTCCTGCCTAGCCTCGGTCTGTACCCCAAGGTGACACTCTCTGGAGAGAGTGATCACTGTGCCCCCACAAGTCCTTCCCTCCCTAGACTGGTGGCTGGACCCCTGGGAAGTCATGTGAAGGATACCTTTTGAAGATGCAGCTCCCTCAGTCACACTGATATCAGACGCCTTGGAACTGGGGTAGTGGGCACATATCAGCCCCAACCACAGTATACAAGGGACCTGGTCAGAGGGGGAACTGGGGCTACACATAAACATCAAGGAGTTCAGGGCAGTGAAACTGGCGTGCGGGGTGTTCCTCCATCTTCTAAACAGCAAGGTGGTCCACGTTTTGATGGAGAACATGGCCACGATGTATTATAACAACAAGCAGGGCAGGGCCTGCTCCCCAGCCCTGTGCTGAGAGGCAGTGCATCTGTGGGACTTTGCCATACAACACAGTATGCATCTGGTGTCTTCCCACCTTCCCGGTCTAGAGAACGCCACAGCAGACAACCTCAGCAGGTCCTTCTTACCCTGCCATGAGTTTTCACTCCGACCGAAGGTGGGCAACATGCTTTTCCAGAGGCCGGGTTCTCCCTGAGTGGACCACTTCACATCTGAGCTGAAGAAGAAGTGCTGTCAGTATTGATCCATTCAGAGGCTAGACAAAAGGGTCCTGTCCGATGCCTTCCTTCTTATGCCCTTATGTACGCCTTCCCGCCTCTACCGTTAATCCACAAGGTTCTGTTGAAGATCAAGAGAGACAAGGAGGATGTCATTCTCATAGTACCTGTCTGACCAAGGTTTGGTTTATGACACTGCTGGGGCTGTTGATGCCCCTCACCCCTACAACGCCACCAGAATTACCTCACTTGCAAAAACTCCTCTCCCAGGACCAGGGACGGTTGCTACATCCAGACCTGGAATCTCTGCACCTGACAGCATGGAGGCTCCGTGGCTGAACCTGGAAGAACAGGTCTGTTCATCTCAGGTGCAGCAGGTTCCAATGGGCAGCAGAAAACCTTTCTCTAGAACATCATACCTAGCCAAGTGGACATGGTTCTCTGGCTGGGCGGTGTCCTGGGGTGTCTTGGCCCAGCAGGCCTCGATCCAAATGGTTTTAGACTACCTGTTACACCTTAAGCTGCACAGCCTAGCTTTTGCCTCACTGAGGGTGCATCTGGTGGCTATTTCTGCTTTTCACCCCACAGTCCATGAGAAGTCGTTTTTTCCCCATGATATGGCAGTCAGGTTCATGAATGACATAGAGATGCCCTACCCTCCCTGGGATCTAAATTTGGTGCTCGCTAAGCTTACAGGGGCCCCATTTAAGCCTTGAGCTACCTGTCCCTTGTTGTTCCTATCGTGGAAGGTGGCTTTCCTGGTAGCAATCACATCGGCTAGAAGGGTGTCTGAGATTAGGGCACTTACCTCAGAACCGCCATATACAGTTCTCTAAAAGTAAAAGGTACAGATGTGGCCTCATCGGGCCTTCTTGCCGACGGTAGTGTCCCAATTTCATTTTAACCAAGATATTTTCCTGGTTTTCTTTCCAAAACCACATGCCTTGGATGAGGAATGCCATGGGTATGGAGGGCCCAAGCGTTTTACACAGAGCGGAGGAAGTCATTCTCTGCGTGGCAGTGGCTGACAGGATGGAAGGCTCACCTGTTTCAGTGCAGAGAATCTCCCCGTGGGTAACCCCCTGTATTAGGTTCTGCTACAGGCAAAGGTGCCTCTCCCGGGGGTGGTCATGGCCCTTCCACCACAGCGCAGGCCTCATTGACGCGGTTGTGGCTCAGGTGCCCGTTCAGGACATATGCAAAGCTGCTACCTGGTCATCGGTGCACACCTTCGCCTCCCATTACACCATCGTTCAGCAAGCACGAGATGATGCCAGCTCCAGCAAGGCTGTGCTGAGGACGGCTCCCCGATGAGCTCCAATCCTACCTCCAACGTATTGCTTGTGATTCACCTAGAATGGAATCGACATGAGCAAGCCCTCGAAGAAGGAAAGACGGTTACTTACCTTGTAATTGTTGTTCTTTGAGATGTGTCGCTCATGTCCATTCCATGACCCACCCACCATCCCTGCTTTGATAGTTGATGGCAAGAAGGAACTGGGGGGGGCGTAGGGGCAGTGGTGCCTCATATATCGTGGCGTGTGTGGGGTTCCAGGGGGCACTAAAGCTGGTCCTATGACTACTGCTGAGGGGAAAATATTTCCAGCGACCGTGTACGGAGGTGTGCACATGCCTAGAATGGAATGGAAGTAAGCAACACATCTCGTGGAACAAGTTACATGGTAAGTAACCGTCTTTTCTCGAATCAATTTACTGCAAACCCCTATATCCTTCAGAGTTTACCAGAGAAGCAGTATTGTCAAAACTCCTATATCCTTCAGAGCTCAACAAAGGCACACTTCAAACTCCTGTGTCCTTGAGAGTTTAACTGCTCTTTCTCAAGCTCCAGTTCCTGTCTTTCCTTTAACATTTTAACCATTTCCAAACATGCATAAAATAATGCCATGCAGCAGCCCATTCCTTTGTGTTGCCACGTGGCTTAATGGTTGTGCAATATTCTTCAAAGCTGAGACCCGCCTCAATCAGGGGATTCCCACCTTTGAAGCACACCCTTGCCCAGGGGCTTTCCCCTTCTTCATTACTCACCTCTTTAACCTGCTGGCTTTCTCCTATCTCAAGTGAGCAGCTGTACTCCACTGAGGCGGAGGGTTCTTAATTTATTGTCTCGGTGGTGGAAAGAGGTAGACTGACAACGTGAAGTGCTTAAATAAAGTGTTTTATTATACTGATGGCTTAGTAAAAGCTGGGCTAAAAAACACCTCCCACACCAGCAGACAGACCTGGTGAATGAGAAGGACAGTTATAGACACAGCCAGGATAATAAACAGCATCATGGTTTCAAAAACAGTAGCAATAGCAACCACCCTCTACAGCTATCCCGAAGCATAGGAAGAAAGCACCTACCAAAAGCAACAGAGTGGGGAGACCCATCATCCACTCTCTAGGTGAGTCGCAACCAGGGAACCGACCTGCCCGGGGCATCTGGTAAGGCCTTGACGGATCCACGGAGAGTCTCTCCGAGTGGTTCCCGGGGGTGCTTGTTATACCCCCGTCTCCCTTTGCCTTAGCAAGATTTTTCTCCTAGCAACACAATACGTCGCTCTCAATCTCGACTAGAGATTGGGTCTTAAACTTGTTTTTCATTAGTCTATTGGTTAGTAATTACAGGCAGCTAGGCTGGCAACAGAAAGAGGGAAGCTGCCCTTTTCTAATGTCTGTTTTAGTCCTGTGGTTAGACGTTTTGCTGGCTTGTGGTCAGTCACCCACTGCTTATCTCAGACAATTTCCGCACAGCCAACATACTTAATGCAGGAATAACAGACAAAGGTTAGTTTCACTTCTTAATGCAGGAATACCAGACAAAGGTTAATTTTACTTCTTAATGCAGGGGGCTGCCCAAGCAGTTACGGGCCTAGTCTTGCTCACAGCCTAAGCTAGATTTTTAGGGCCTAGCCTTGCCAACTGCACTGGTTCCGCTTGACAAATTCTTCCGAGCCCTACAGCAGCCAAAGTGTTTTTCCAGCCCTCTCAACTTCCCTTATCACACTAATGATCAGTACCAAAAGACCCTTTCACAGGTTACAGTATTGTTCTAGGGCACAACTCTGAACTCTTTATGGCACGGTCCCACAGTTCTTCTAAGCACGATTCTTAACTTCAAAGTTATAGGAGGTTATCAAATATTCCATGAGAGAGGAACCTTGCCAAAGGAGCTTGGTTTGTGAGAAAAAGGAAGAAAAAGATTGGTCAGATCTCTGCCTCAGTTAAAGACTAACACATTTCTGCCGGCATAAGCTTTCATGGGCAGTAACCCACTTTGTCAGATGCATGAAGTGGAAATCGCAGATAGGAGGTATATATATATATATATATACATACAAGGGTAAGAAACAACAATGGAGAGGGCAAGTGCTAACAAAGTCCGTTCAGTTAGAGTAGCTGAGGCCTATTCACAACCGTTGATCAGAAGGGGAGAATGTGTGAACAGTAGCAATTATTATTGTAATGAGAGAACCATTCCCAGTCCCTATTCAGCCCCAGTCTGATTGTGTCAAGTTTGCAGATCAGTTCCAGCTCTGCAGTTTCTCGCTGAAGTCTGGTTTTGAAGTTTTTTTTGTAGCAGTCTGGCAACTTTCAACTCAGCTACAGAGTGTCCTGGGAGATTGAAGTGCTCTCCGACTGGCTTATGGATGTTACCATTTTGTATGTCTGATTTGTGTCCAGTTATTCTTTTGCGTAGTGACAGTCCGGTTTGGCCAATGTACATGGCAGAGGAGCATTGCTGGCACATGGTGGCATATATCACATTAGTAGACGTGCAGGTGAACGAGCTCCTGATGGTGTGGCTGATGTGGTTAGGACCTGTGCTGGCGTCACTAGAGTCGATGTGTGGGCAGAGCTGGCAATGGGGTGTGTTGCAGGATAGGTTCCTGGCTTACTGTTCTTGTTGTGTGGTGTGCGGTTGCTGGTGAGTATTCGCTTCAGGTTGGGGGGCTGTCTGTAAGCAAGGATAGGCCTGCCTCCAATGGCTTGAGTGAGTGAGGGATCATCTGCTAGGATAGGGTGTAGATCCTTAATGATGTATTGGAGAGATTTTAGCTGGGGGCTGTAGGTGATGGCCAGTGGTGTTCTGTTGTTTTCTTTGTCGGGTCTGTCCTGAGTAGGTGACTTCTGGGTATCCGTCTGGCTCTGTCAATTTGTGTCTTCCCCTTCCCAGGTGGATATTCTAGTTTTAAGAAAGTTTTATGAAGATCCTGTAGGTGTTTGTCTCTGTCTCAGGGATCAGAGCAAATCCAGTTGTATCGTAGGGCTTGACTGTAGACAATGGATCGTGTAATATGTCCAGGGTGGAAGCTGGAGGCATGATGGTATGTACTGCAGTCAGTTGGTTTTTGGTATAGGATGGTATTAATATGACCATCCTTTATTTGTATTGTAATGTCTAGGAAGCAGATTTCTTGTGTGGACTGGTCCAGGCTGAGGTTGATGGAGGGGTGCAAATTATTGAAATCCTGGTGGAATTCTTCGAAGGACTCTTTCCTGTGGGTCCAGATGATGAAAATGTCATCAGTGTAGCATAGGTAAAGAAGAGGTGCTGGGGGACGAGTTTTGAGGAAGCAGTGTTCTAGATCAGTCATAAAAACGTTGGCATACTGTGGGGCCATGCGGGTGCCCATAGCTGCGCCACTGACTTGAAGGTATAGATTGTCTCCAAATCTGAAGTAGTTGTGGGTCAGGACAAAGTCACAAAGTTCAGCTACCAGGTGTGCCATATCATCACCAGGGAAAATGTTCCTGATGGCATGTAGTCCATCTTTGTGTGGAACGTTGGTGTAGAGACCTTCCACATCCATTGTGGCTAGGATGGTGTTTTCTGGGAGATCACCAATGGACTGTAGTTTTCTCAGGAAGTCAGTGGTATCACGAAGATAGCTGGGAGTGCTGGTGGCATAGGGCCTGAGGAGAGAGGCCACATAGCCTGACAGTCCTGCTGTGAGAGTGCCACTGCCTGAGATGATGGATTCCCAGGTTTGTGGATCTTGAATAGCAGATAGAACAACCCTGGTCGGGGCTCAGGGGATGTGTTTCTTTATGGAGTTTCTTAAGTAGATGTTGTAGTTTCCTTTGGCATTCCTCAGTGGGATCGGACAGTAGTGGCTTGTAGAATGTGCTGTTGGAGAGTTGTCTGGGAGCCTCCTGTTCATAGTCTGACCTGTTCATGATGTCTACGGCACCTCCTTTGTCAGCCTCTTTGAGTGTAATGTCAGAGTTGTTATAGAGGCTGTGATCTGGGGTCTCTGCAATTCTATCCATGTCCTGATTGTGTCACTTGTGTTTCTATACGGAGTTCTACTTCTCCCTTCTGCAAGGCCCTCCCTCAATGGGGCTACCCTGCAGGGCTTAGTTTCCACAGGGCTGGGTTCCTCCACCCCAGAATCAGTTGACCACACACACACAACACAGAGCACATCTGAGCAGGCAGGGTCAGTCGGCACTTCCAAGCTGACACCCTCCTATGCCACAGACTCAGCACAGAAGTTAGTTCAGCAGGACAACCATAGAATCGAGTCTGATACACACAGACGGGTTAACAGAATGGCTGAGCAGGGAGGAACAATCAGCATTTATAAGCTGACACCCTCGTATGCCACAGACCCTCCGTAGGAAAAAAGCACGTCTGATCAGGCAGGGGCACTCAGCATTTCCAAGCATTTCCAAGCTGACACCCTCATGTTTCATGAACTCAGCATCCCCCAATCTTTGCTATTGGGTTTGCATTTTCATGTTCCGGTTCCGTTAATATTCTTGGATGGAGATTATCCAGAGCCTCCCGAGTTAGTCCCATCAAGCTGCTTGAGTTTGACTTCCACCTCAGACAGGGTCATTTGTACTTCCATTTCCTCATTCCCATTAGCCACCCTGCAAGACAGCATCCCTGGGGGCTGGAGGAATTGGCTGGGTCAGGAGTGGCTCAGGTGCCTGTCACCTTGCTGGGTGTGTCCCTGCCTGTAAATGTCTGTGTTTGCACAGCACCTGAGTGGTTTACGGCTTGACATCAACATCACAGGGTGAGAGGGAGCCAGAGTAGCTCAGTGGTACCCCAATCCCAGACTGCATGGGGTGAAGGGGGGAGACCCATCACAGCCCCATCACATAGGTCCATCAAAGTCTACTAGCCAAGATGGTTGGCAACGCCATAATGTCCTCAGGATGACCCTAAACCTCTGTGCTCTCAGGCACTGGGCATGGAAGACAGGGGTGGCTGACTCTGTAATTGTCCTGTTCTCTACACTGCCCCTAAGCCCTGGCATGGGCCATTGTTGGAAAGAGGATATTGGCCTAGATGGATCATAGTCTGACCCAGTGTGGAAGATCCTATTTAGTGTCCATGCCAATCACCATTGTTACTGTTAAGTATTCCCCATTTTTCCAGGTCTAGGGAAGCCATGACACAACCTTTCCAGCCCATGGTGGATGCACACACAGAGGCTTTCCATAGTACAGCAATTCCATGATACAACTTTCTCATGGCAATCAACACTAAAACTAACTCTTTCCAATTTGTCCACATCCTTTCTGTAGTAGGGGGCACAAAACTGGACACAATCCTCCAAATGCAGCCTCACCAAAGCCAAATAAAGAGGAATAATCACTTCCCACAATCTGCTGGCAATTCTCCTACCAGTGCAGCCCAATATGCCATTAGCCTTCTTGGCAATAAGGGCACACTGTTGCCTCATATCCAGCTTCTTGTCCACTGTAACCCCCAGGTCCGTTTCTGCAGAGCTGCTGCCTAGCCAGTCAATCCCCAGTCTGTAGCTGTGCACGGGATTCTTCCATCCTAAGTGCAGGACTCTGCACTTGTCCTTGTTGAACCTCATCAGATTTCTTTTGGCCTGATCCTCCAATTTGTCTAGGTCACTCTGTATCCTATCCCTGCCTTCCAGGGTATCTACCACTCCCCCAGCCTAGTGTCATCTGCAAACTGGCTGAGGGTGCAATCTACCCCATCCTCCAGATCATTAATGACAATTCCTATGAACCACTAGGGCACTTTTGTACGTGGACACACAGTGTGTTACATGTGCTATAGGGGGACCACATAGTGTTTTAGCCTGGCAGATTTCTCTAGCATCACTGAGGAGAGAGAGATGTGATGGGCAGCTTCTCCCACATCTCCAGAGTAGTGTGGAGTCCCCCAGGCCTTTAAGAAGCCCGGGGGATGGATCTGTACCTAGTCTTTGATTCGGTGAGTTCTCCATGGCAGATTCTTAGGGCAAAGGGAGGCCAATATGCCCATCCCATTGGGCTAATAACAGCTTGTTTCACTGATAATAACTAAATTGCTGGGTTCAAGGAGCCCAGCTATCAGATGTGGATAAAAGCCAAATGGATCTCATCTGGGAAATGTGTTTGCTGAACCAGCAGACAGCAATCAATAAAGCAATAACACTGCCATAAACTTAGAGAAAATGAGAGCAATAATCCATGTGGCCATTCTTTCTCTGTGTTTTGACGGGTATCTAGAGCTGAGGACGTGGTGTCACAAACAGTGGTCTGGAGTCCATAGGACGTGTTGGGTCAATCTCCTGCCCAATATGTTATCTATTCCTCTCTCTAATCTTTATTTTGCTGATGCTCTTTTTGCTGGTATCTCTCTGCTTTCTCTTTCAAATTTAGTGCCCCTGGCATGTGTGATAGAAAAACTGACCCTTCTGCACCCTGCCCCATGGAATCTCTGTCTAAGGATCTACTCCGTCCATGCCTGGCTGCGTGGGCACGACCAAGATCTTGTTAATGCCACAAACTGGCCAGCCTGGAGGCTACAAAGGCCTGGATCATTGTTGCCAGGTCTGTGCCTGATCTGACGGGTGCACAGACTTGGGTTGAGTCCCCGAGGCAAGAGAGAGATTTTCTGTGGCTGTCGCTCACTCAATGGACAAGAGCCTGGGCAGGCTACTGGGTGATTTCCCTGGACAGTGAGGTGGTGTGTGTGACATATTGAGGTACAATCTAGACTAGTGCGGGGTGGGGACTGTGTCACCTATCCAGCAATCTTAGAGTGCCTTACAAGGCCTTGTTGAAGTAGCTTCCACCTGGGCCATTCACAACTAGCCTTACAACATGCAAGTGTCCAACATGCAACACCTGAGTGTCCGTGTGCAACTGTAGCCTCACCTGGCAGCTACGTCCAGCCTATCAGTAGCCTGGATTATACTGCAGGGTGACCCTAACACACCCCCAGTTCCAGATTTCCTCCCAAAAACATGTTTTCTACTGCCCAGTCCTTTCCCGGACAATACAAATATTTTAAGTCTGTTATTCCTTGAAGGGAATAACATACCAGCATATTATTTTACATAGAGTTACTCAGACACTATATTCTCTTCAAGCAAAATTTCTCACCACAAGCTTGCGGCAAGATTGTTGGCCAAACTCTTCCGGGCGGGACCTCTCCCCCCAAGTCCAGTGGCTCTTCCCTTTTGTTTTCTCAGGTGCAGAGAATGCAATGGGCAGGGAGACAGAGAGGGAGGTGTTTGTCCTTCCTTTTTATAGTCCCTGTTCCCCCCCTTGAAAAACATTTCCAACTGAGAAGCAGGAGACAGAGTCTGTGTGGAAGGATATTCCCCACTGGTTTTTTTCACCTCTTTGAACTTCCTTTGTTTCCCCTTCCTGCCTGATCACTCTATTTACTGTTCAATGCACATTAAGGCAAGCACATATTCCTTTCTTTATGACAGGTCTGTGTGACCAGTTAGGTGCTATGTGAAGCTGAACATATATTTTAAACATCATGCAGGAGAATCTTATAGCCTCACATACAATGTTGTCACATGTATTTTTTCAGGACGATACTGACCAGCAAATTCGAATTTTCAAATGATACCTTAGAAGGCACCCTGCACAGGGATTATTACAATAGTGTGTAGGGTGTGAATACAGGGTGTATTCTGTCACAGTGAGGTTACTAGGCCTGCAGCGCATTGGCCTCTTTCTGCCATTATCACTGCATCTTACCCAGAGTTCAGTTGCCTTTCATCCAAGAGCTGGTGTCAGCCAGGCTGAGGCTTGTTGGGAGATGGTGCTATTGGTGCAGAGGGTAAATGAGATGGGTTAGTTCGGTGCAATGCTGGTGTTTTGCTAGGAATGTCTCAGTGGCTTCTTGTCCATGTTAAAAAGATGGGAGAGACGGGGCCGATCTTGAAACCCTTGCAATCCCTTCTGATATCTCCTCCCTGTTGAAACCACTCATTGGGGTCTCTTATGATGCCTTTCTGGCCAGCTCTCAGGCTCTTTATCTCAGCCTCATCCCCCCTCAACCTCTGCTGCTTTAAAAACCAACCATCATCCTCTTCCTGACACCTTACTCTCTCTGGGCTTTCTGACACTGTCCTTCCGTACTTCTCAGATCACTCCTTTGGCATCAATTTCCATTATTCCTGTGATTTTCTTTTTACTCTTAAATGGCCAATACATACTCTCAGGGCTTGGCTAGACACACAGTTAGTGTGTGGCAAGCTGGGGCGTAGATCTACCCTGCAGTAGCCTGCCACATATTAACTGGCCATGTGGACCCTGCTACCATGCTCTGAAAGTCCTCAGTGTTCATTGGATTGCCTAAGAAAAAGTAACTGCAGCCACTATAAGGAGATGGATCTTTGAGATGAAGAAGCCTGAGGCAGTAGCAAGGTCGGCAAACAGCTCAAGTTTGTAAGACTGCAGATTGTGGTGTATTGAAAAGGGCGTTAAAATGATAAGCGGGCACATTAAGTGTTATGGGTTTTTCTGGTCCTGCTTGCAGGCAGGGGGTTCTGTAGGGTAGCACGCTATCTAAGTCAGTCTGCAGAAATCAGCCTAGAGCAATGTGCAGTGCTTTGTGCTTTTCTGTCATTGGGAGCAGCCTGCTTTGTCTCGCTCTGGTTTTGGTTCTGTATGTTATTGTTCTGAATTTTAAGAAATAGCCATCCTACATCTCAGCCTTCCAGCAAGAGTATTGTCTGTTTTTTTTTTTAATCATTTATGTGTGTGTGTCCCTTGCACATAACACAGGGCATGTTTCAAGACCTGTTTTTTCTCCCAATTTATTATCACGGAATCATAGAAGATTAGGGTTGGAAGGGACCTCAGGAGCTCATCTAGTCCAACCCCCTGCTCAAAGCAGGACCAATCCTAATTAAAACATCCCAACCAGGGCTTTGGCAAGCTGCACCTTAAAAGCCGCTAAGGATGGAGACTCCACCATTTCCCTGGGTAACTTATTCCCATGCTTAACCACCCGCCTAGTGAAAACATTTTTTCTAATATCTATCTGAGACCTCCCCACTGCAACTTGAGACCATTGCTCCTAGTTCTGTCATCTACTAACACTGAGAACAACCTAGCTCCATCCTCCCTGGAACCCCCTTCCAGGTAGTTAAAGGCTGCTATCAAATCCCCCCTCATTCTTCTCTTCTGCAGACTAAACAAGCCTAGTTCCCTCAGCCACTCCTTAAAAGTCATGTGCTCCAGCCCCCTAATCATTTATGTTGCCCTCTACTGGACTCTTTCCAATTTGTCCACATCCTTTCTGTAGTGGGGATCCAAAACTGGACACAAGATTCCAAATGAGGCCTTACCAGTGCCAAATAGAGGGGAATAATCACTTCCCGCGATCTGCTGGCAATGCTCCTACCAGTGCAGGCCCAATATGCCATTAGCCTTCTTGGCAATAAGGGCACACTGTTGCCTCATATCCAGCTTCTTGTCCGCTGTAAACTCCAGGTCCGTTTCTGCAGAACTGCTTCCTAGCCAGTCAATCCCCAGTCTTTAGCTGTGCATGGGATTCTTCCATCCTAAGTGCAGGACTCTGCACTTGTCCTTGTTGAACCTCATCAGATGTCTTTTGGCCCAATCTTCTAATTTGTCTAGGTCTCTGTATATTTTATTCCTGCCCTCCAGCATATCTACCACTCCCCCCAGTTTGGTGTCATCTGCAAACAGGCTAAGGGTACAGTCCACCCCATCCTCCAGATCATTAATGAAAATGTTGAACAAAGCCAGCCTCAGCACCAATCCATGGGGCACTCCGCTTGTTACTGGCTGTCAACTAGACATTGAACCATTCATCACTACACGTTGAGCCCAATGATCTAGCCATCTCTCTATCCATTTTATAGTCCATTCATCCAACCCATACTTTTTCAACTTCCTGATACGAATACTGTGGGAGTCTGTATCAAAGGCTTTGCATAGGTCTAGGTATGTCACATCCATGACTCTCCCCACAACCACAGAGCCAGTCAACATAGAAGGCAATCAGAATCTCATCATAGAAGGCAATGAGATTGCTCACTGTCTATTGTGATAGACATTGGGTCAGGCTGGCTGTAGGATTCTGTGGATTATGTGTGTGGTTGATTAAAGACAGACATTTATATTGTCGTTCTAAATTACAGTTCGTGTCGGCGATCTGGGTATCTTAGCGTTTGTTTAAAAAGATTGGCAGAGGTGCTGGAGGTGCTGGATCGGCCTCTCTTTTATTAGTGCTCATCTAAATCTAATTTAATCAATGGATCAGTGAGGAAGTAAAATGGAGGCATGGGTGTGTATGCGTGCCAGAGATGTATGGGGAGAGAAAAGGAATGAATGAAGGAGGGGGGCTTCCTAAAACAATTCGAAAGTTTGCTAGAGTTAAGTGTCTCCTCTTCTCTGTGATTAAAGTGCATTGATGCACGCACAGACTGACCTGACCTGTCCCAATCAGTTCCCTGATTCTAGGAAATGGTTGATTTCTGTGGCCACCAGTTCTCCTTGCTGTAATCAATTCTGTGTCCCAGGAGTCTGAGATCCTAGGGAGAGGCAGGGAGGAAATGGGGTGGGGGGAAAGGGGAACCAGAGGGCAAAAGTCCAGAGCAGGGCGGGCAAGGACATAGAGGAGTGAAGTGGCAAGATACAGGATAGAGAACAAAGGTAGGAGTGGTAAGAGAATGAGATAAAAAGAGAGACTCCGTGAAGGACTCGGTTCCAATTTCAGCAAACAGCCCAGACAAGATGGCAAAGACCTTGAAAGACGCCCTGCAGGAGGTTCTGGATGAGCTGGGGAAGGACGATTTCGAGCGATTCAAGGCCAAACTAAACAACCTCCAAAAGCTGCCCCAGGGCTGCAACGCAATTCCCAAGGGGAAGCTGGAGGAGGCAAACCGCCTCGCCGTGTGCGACCTGATCGTCAACTACTACACCAAGGGGGGGGCTGTGGAGGTGACCAAGGATGTCCTACAAGGAATCAACCAGAACGAGCTGTCCAGACGGCTTGAGTCGCTCGTGTTTGGTTAGATCTGGTGAGTAGCTTCCCGAGGCTTTGGGGGCTCAGCATCTCTACCTGTTCTTTGCCTCGTTCATTGTTCCCTGGCTGGGCCCAGCCGTTCTCTCCCTAGAGAGAGGTAGCAGCTGCAGCAAAGGAGCCCGATTTTCAGGGATCTCTGCTCAGAGTTTCTCCTGGTTCAGAAGCCTAGAGACACCTTCAGGCATCACGGGGCTGCCATATACAGCAGGTCCATGGGGCAGGTGGGAGACCAGCAGCCAAGTCCATCCTTTCTGTGACTCTGTGGGCCCTGAGTGAGAATTAAATGGTTTCCCAGTGACCAGAGATAATGTGGAAACATGGAAATTGCCAGATTAGATCACACCAGCGATCCATGAACCAGTGACTGGGACAGCACCAGCTGCTTCTGAGCCTCTGTGAGATGATTGTGAAATAACTTGCTTATATGGGAAGCTGGATGGGGGCCGGCATCCCTCTGAGGGGAAAGGTCCCATGTTCCATTTTGTACCCCCCTCCCCCAAGCCAACCAGTCCCCTGACCTGTGGATGGGTTGGCTCCCATTTCCTAGAGGCGAAAGGTTTGCTTGGCGTGTGAAATACACGGACACCAGCTACCTGAGAACACTCTCTGGCTATTTGGTTTAGGACTTTTGTACCTGCCATTGGTCTCCCGGGATGTAACGTGCTGTTGTCTGAAATCAAGCCACCAGATCTCATGGGTTGTCCCATTAGATGACAATGGTTTGCCCTTTAGACAGGTTTGCAGGAGAAATGTATCCAAGCTCCCAGTATTTCTGAGTATTTCAGGCTCAGGGCAGGAGGATTCCTGTGAAATCAGACAGTGATCAGTGCGTTCAGAACCAGTCCTGCCCCTACAATTATTTAATTACATTAGTAGTCCTGGGCTGCAACCGAGAGCAGGGTCCCTGTTGTGCCAGGCGCTGCATAGACACACTGTATGTCTGCACTGCATGTAAATCCAGGCTGTGACTCAGGTTTGAGCCCAAACTCCCTTTCTGTCCACACACAAATCAGTCTCACAGAGGTCACTGAATTCAGGACCTGGTCCCAGCACCCTGGTAGGCAGGTGTTATAGTCCAAGTCCCGCTGTGACTATGGTTCAAGCCTCATTCTGCAGTGTGGAGGCAGATCAAGTCACAGATGCGAGTCAGAGAATCTGCGTAGCCCAGTATGGACATGCTAACACGACTGTGAGAGGAGGGCAGCTACTTCCCCAGTTTTGAGTTTGTCACAGAGTCACTTTAAATTGGGGCAGAAATGTGCTTCTGGTGTGTGGGAATTTATGCAAATATGCTAATGTATGCAAAATATCATCCTTGATTCGCATCTGGCAGCATCAATGACAGAGTGAAAGACACACGCTGCTTCACTTCTAATCAAACTTCCTGTGCCCCCCTGCAGCAGCCCCAATGGGAGACGTGATCAGAGCACAGCAGGAGAAGATCCAAGAACTCCCCAAACCACCCCTCGCTGCCCTCTGTGTGCAGCTCACAGCCCGTGCCGGGGAGAGACGCTTTCCAAGGACATCCTGATGTGCACTAGACACCCGACTGTGCTGTCTCTCTAGAGATTGATTCGCTGCAACTCCTGTCATCTATCGTTCAGCCTCCCCCTGTCCCCACCCAGCTCTGTCACGCCTGCTGTGAGGTGGGTCTGTAAATAAAAAGCTTTGAGCACTTCAGCCTCATGGTGTTCTCTGCTCCTGATCAGTGCAGCTTCTGCTGAGGGAACAGCCTGCCAGCTTCCTCCCCACACTGTTGTTGACCCATGGACCTTGGGCAGGGCACTGGGCCCCCACACACTTCCCCACACCAATCTGTCCTAGAGGGTTCCAACCCCCTGGTGTGAGCTGGCAGTGCAGCATTCATGGCTTGGTTGGCCAGCCTCTGCCGCGACAGCACGCAAAGGGCTGAGATGTGGCTAATTTTGTGGGGTTAGGGGAACTTTCTACCCTAGGACAGCTGGGAAATCCTCCATATTCATCTCCACTGACGGCTGTAGAATGGCCTACGGACAGTGATTACTATGGGTCACAACCCCTAGAGCACTGGGTCTGATCTGGCCTAATTGGTAAAGGTCCCATTCCTTGAACCACTGAGCCAACCAGTCCCCCAATAACGAGATCAGAGCCAGAGCTGCCTTGTATCATTCCTGGGTCTGCTCCGGGGACCCCCCTTTGCCAGTGGCGGGGAATTGTTGCTCTGATTTGCATCCGAGTCACTGGGCATGTGGTCCTCAGGCATCCTGGATGGCAGGGGTGCCAGTGAGAAGTCTGTGGTCGGGGCTTTTGCCTGAGAGCTCAACCGAAATATAACCAAGGGCAAAGGCCTTCTGGGCATTGGCTCAGTAACAAACAGTCTAGCTCAGGCCTTTGGCCTCGGGGTTAGTGCTCATCCAGCCCTGAGTGTGAGGCGGGCGGTTGGGGGACCTGGGCCCATCCTGATTCACTGGGTCCCAGCCCAGACTCTAGCAGTGAGGGGGATCCTGCTGGTGGCCTGGCAGGGATATGTGGGGGTTGCTGCCTCACCTCCTGGCAGCATCACAGGCCCTTCCTCTCGGCAGTGGGTGAGGCTGCTCCGTCTCCATGCCGAGCCACTTCCTCTCCCCACCCTCTCCCAGTTCCTCTCTTTTCTGGGGCCACAGCTGGCCTTTTCTCCACGCCGCCTTAGGGGTATCGTTGCCCAGCCCAGCTGACTGGGCTCTGCAGGTACCTCGGTTCCCTGGGGAGGACGCCCGACTCCTTCCCTGGTCTGGCTCCCACTGAGGCTCTTATACTTCCTGCTCTGCCCCTGCACTTCTTGTGAGGGAGGCAGGTGGGGCTAAGTGAGTCCCACACGGTGAATTAACATCCTCTAGGCCAGTCTGCCTCATTGCACCCCTCAAGAGGAAAGGCCCATTTTCCATCCCCCCCCCGAGCCATCCAGTCCCACCACCCTGGGGCCCTACGCATGGGTGCCACCACAAACTGAGAGAGGGGACAGCCAAGTGGCTGCCTGTTGTCCCAATCTCGGTGTGAAATCCTGCCTGCTGAAAAACAACAGCTCTGTTAATGAATACAGAAAAAGCTTGGTCACGAACCATCAAGGTCCCAACAGAGATCACAAGCCGGATACAAACCTCAGAAGCAGGGAAATGAAGGGTTAAGCCACTTAACGAACCTCTCCCATCTCCCCATGAGCACAGCTATCATATACCACAGACCATGCCCTCCAGCTGTTAGAAATAAACAAACATGTTCTCCCGGGGGCGGATTGGGGAGACAGAACCCTTTATTACCTGCTCATTCCACCTCGATGCAGCGAGTGAGCAACGAGAGGATTACTTTACAATTCTTTTATCCATAACAGTATGTAAATGTATTCATTTCCAGCAACTCCCCATAGACCCTTATTTGATTACACTGACACATTTAAAATGAATATTAACAACTACATGATGAATATAATTATACCCGCCTCTGTTTGTTGTTTACAGGATTACCATACTGAGGGCAGGCACATCACCTTAAAACCTAATAATTTTACACTAACATTCCTTGAAGTAAAGGTATGCTGAGGGGAAGGAAGATAAGGCTTTCTTCCCACCAAGGCCTTGTGCAGGAGTGGCGATAGTGATTTCATTAGCCTCATCCCCTGCACAGATGGACAAGAAGGAAGGAAAAGCAGAGAGATAACAGACTCTTTAACTAGAATTCACACCAATTAGCAGAAACAAGGATTGCCCGTGCCATGACCCTGTTCTCTGTAGCTTAGGCCTGACCATTTGTCCAGCTTTTAACTCTTTACTCTCCTACAGTTGCTAGTATCCAATGTGAAGGAGTGCTGGTGTTCTCTGTATCCTGTGTGGTCCACGGACTGCAGAAAATGGCTGGACTGGGTCCTGGTTTACACACACCTGGCATTGGCAATACTAGAAAAAGTGAATAATGGAGGCTGACATCAGAGGTGGAGGGGTACAGGGAGGTGAGAGAAATTGGATAAGGAAGTCCTTTATTTTCCCAGCAACTGCATTGGAGGCTCCTTCCCAAACCTGTCTCAGGCCCAGAAGCGTTATGTTAGAGAACAGACCATTTATGCTCGTCGTAGAACACAGGGAATGAAAAAAAAAAATCCACAGGCTCCCCCTGTTGATTTCAGTGGCTTCCTCCTGCTTTACAACAGGAGGAGGAGAATATGGCCCTAATAATTAAAGAGGGGGGGCTCTGGGCCAGCTCCCAGACAGGCGTTGCGGGGGTTGTGTGGATCACAGAACTCTCTGGATGAGTGGCCCAGCCTAGTCTTTCCTCCTTGGTGTTGCAGAGCAGCTGCACAAAAGGAGGGGCAATGACCAGGCCGCCTTCCCAGAGCACATGCTCCTGGTTGAGTGGGTTTGTGCCAGGAGTTCCCAGTGGTGGGGGCAGGAAGGAAAAGGGAACAGTGTATTAAGGAAGAGAGTACAAGAGAGACAAGGATGAAGAAACCCTTTCTCGGTGACTGGACAATGATGCCACAGCTGAGATTTCTGCCAGAAGTGCAACTTTGCCTACCTCAAGTCAAGGAAACTTGTGTCCACTCTAAAATAAAGAGTGCACACTAGAAAACCCCTGTATAGTATCAATTTCTCTTCCACTGAGAAATTGACAGGCAAGCACCCAAAGTCCACTATTGCTTGCCTAAGGGGCTGCAGGGGCTAAGGGGGTGACGGAGGAGCTATGAAGTGATGAGGTAGGATATGAACTTTGCACAGTGTTTGGCTGAGGGATAGCATGGGTTTCCATCACCTAGTGCCATTCCCCAGTGTGGCAGTGGGGGACTTTGAGAATGCTTTAGCAAGGGGACACAACAACCCCCCAGACAAAGTTGGGCCTGATCTCATTCCAGGGGAAGGGATTTCCCCCCCACTTTATCAGCATTTGTGCTGCATCAGAGAAGATCTTCTACAAAGCCATGGCTGCTTTCCTGGACAATGAGATCTCTGGGAAAGTGCCCAGCTGGCTGAAGGCAAAGTGTTAACTGAGGAGTCTCTGAGCCCACACCCACCTCTGGAGGTGCTGGAAGGAAGAGGGGGAGAGAGGAGGGCTAGTGTCTGCAGGGGTTAGTCTGGTTAAAGGGGTATATCAGGCAGTGGTTCCTGGGGGTTAGAGTTAAGGCTGTGAGCTGTGGTCTGTGGCATACAATAGCTAAATTCATGGGGAGATGGGAGAGGTTGGGCAGGGGATCTGTACTGATAAGTAGTTTAGACCTTCATTTCCCTGCTTCTGTGGTTCGTGTCCGGCTTGTCATCTGCGTAGGTACCTCTGCCGTTTCGTGACCAAGTTTTTTGAGTATTAATGCAGAACTGGTGTTTTTCAGCAGGCAGGATTTCATGTCAGGATTGGGACAACAGGCAGCCTCTCAGCTGTCTCCTCTCTCTTTAACTTGTGGTGGCACCCATGTGATAGGGCCCCAGGGTTGTGGGACTGGCTGGCTCGGGGAGCAATGGGACACGGGACTTTCCCCTTGAGGGGTGCAATGAAGTGAAGTGGCCTCATTCCAGCCTGGAGGGGGTTAATTCACCGTGTGGGACTCCCATAGCCCCATCCCATCCTCCTCGCAGAAAGTGCAGGGGCAGAGAAGGAATTATAAGAGCCTTGGTGGGAGCCAGACCAGGAAAGGAGCCAGACGTCCTCCCCAGGGAACCGAGGTGCCCGTGGAGCCCACAGCTAGCAGTGGATGGGGATGATACCCCTAAGCTGGCTTGGAGAAAAGGCCAGCTGCATCCCCAGAAGATGGAGGAACTGGGAGAGGATGTGGGGAGGGAGCCGCTTGGCATGGAGATGGGGAACCAGGCAGCTGTGTGATATGAAAGGATTATATGTATCTAGTTGGATCGGCCTCTGCGGGGGAGTTACATTTGTTTATGTCAATGAATCTTTGTATCATAAATGTTACTATTGAATATGCTTGTTCACTCCAAATGTATCAATTTATAATGATAGGCTACTATGTTTAACACATGAAAGGAGCCTCTCCCTCTGCTGATAGAGTGAGAGTGTTTTAACATATGAAAGGGGTCTTTCCCTTTGTAAGAAGTTTCTGTTTGTAAGAAGTTTCTATCTTTCCCTTTGCAAGAAGTTTCTATCTGCTATTGAAGCCTTAAAAAGATAAGAAAGGAACATGCAGGGTCTGGGATGGGAGCCCTGGCCAGGTTCCCATCACAGCCCCCTGCATGAGAACCAGATATCCATCAAGGTGATCTGCACATAGCCACTCTATGAAAGCTGGACCCACTTGTAGCGAATTTGGAGACCTCACCTACGGGTGGATGCACCGTGTAGGACTTCCCAATTGCCGGGACAGGCTCTCCAAATCCTCGCTGCAACTGGGGCTCCCCAGCGATTGCGGATCTGGATGATGGTAAAGTATTATTAGGGCAATTGGTGATGTATCTCTCTTAATCACTATCATTGATCTTATGTAGTAATGATCAGGTGCATTACCTTACTTATTCTTTCTATTGCTTAAAATTATAGTATAAGATGTTTATTCTGTTATGTGTATATATCATTTCATTTCCTGTAATGTTTAGAAGGAGATAGTAAAGCAACCTTGTTCTTCGTACTGGTGTCTGTGTCCTTTCTGCCGACCCTGTCAATTAGCAGAACACTGTGGAGCAGCCCCAGCCACCAATGGGAGGGAACAGCTCAGGGAAAGGAGACACTGGGCCTATCGTGCTGCTGGGAGGTGAGGCAGCAACCCCCACATTGCCCCCCAGGCCAGGAACAGCATCCCACTCTGTGCTAGGCCTGGGCTGGGACTCAGTGCATTAGGGGGCCTGGGTCCCCCAGCCCCACACTCGGCGCTGGGTGAGCGCTAGCCCCGCGCTGCGGGGGCTGAACTATTGACTGTATTCCCTGCGCCCATGCCCAGAAGGCCTTTGCCCTTGGCCATATTGCAGTTGAGCCCGCAAGGCAAGGCCCCGAGCCCCAGACTGTCACTGGCCCCGCCGCACCCAGGAGCCCTGATTACCACATGCCAGTGACTCAGGTGTGAATCAGGATGGCAATTGCCCGCCGCTGCCAAATGCTGCGCCCCGGAGGAGATGGAGGAACCTTACAAGGCGGCTCTGGCTGTGATCGGGCCACAGTGTTGGGGGGCCTGGCTGGCTCAGAGGTTCAAAGAAGGGGACCTTTACCAATCAGATCCACAGCTCTGGGGGGAGTGGCCCATAGTAGTCACTGTCCTTTGGCCATTCTACAGCCCGCAATAGAGATGAATCTGGAAGATTTCCCTTCTGTCCTAATGGCGGAGGGTCCCCTAACCCTGCACGACTGGCTTCATAGGAGCCCTTTGCATGCTGTCGCGGCAGAGGCTGGCCAACCAAGCTGTGAATGCTGCACTGCCAGCTCACACCAGAGGGTTGGAGCCCTCTAGGACAGATTGGTGTCGGGCAGCATGTGGGGGCCCTGTGCCTTGCCCAAGGTCCATGGGTCAACAGCAAAGTGGGAAGAAAGCCGGCAAGCTGTCCCTTCCAGCAGAGCTTCTCTTATCAAAAGCAGAAAACACCATTACGCAGAAGTGCTCAAAACTTTTTATTTACAGACCCACATCACAGCAGGCGTGACAGAGCTGGGTGGGGACAGGGGGAGGCTGAACGATAGATGACAGGAGTTGCAGTGAAGCAGCCTCTGAAGAGACAGCACAGTCGGGTGTCTAGTGCACTTCAGGATGTCCTTGGAAAGCGTCTCTCCCCGGCACGGGCTGTGAGCTGCACACAGAGGACAATGAGAGGTGTTTTGGGGAGTTCTTGGATCTTCTCCTGCTGCGCTCTGATCATGTCTCCCATTGGGGCCGCTGCAGGGGGGCACAGGAAGTCCGATGAGGAGTGAAGCAGCTTGTGTCTTTCACTCTGTCATCGATGCTGCCAGATGCGAATCAAGGGTGATATTTTGCATACATTAGCATATTTGCATAAATTCCCACACACTAAAAGCCCATTTGCAGCCCCAGATTAAAGAAGCTCTGTGACAAACTCAAAACTGGGGAAGTAGCTGCCCTCCTCTCACAGCCGTGCTGACGTGTCCATACTGGGCTACGCAGATCCTGACTCGCATCTGTGTCTTGTCCTGCCTCCACACTGCAGAATGATTGGCTTGGATCTGAGTCATACTGGGACTTGGGCTATGACCCACCTGCCTAGTAGCGTGCTGGGACCAGGCCCTGAATGCTCACTGAGCTGAGAGAGAGTGATTTGTGTGTGGACGGAAAGGGGGGTTATCGGCAGATATGTTGCAGCTGCCACCTCTCTCTCAAGAGAATGGCTGGGCCCAGCCAGGGAACAATGAACGAGGCAAAGAACAGGTAGAGATGCTGAGCCCCCAAAGCCAGAGGAAAGTTACTCACCAAATCTATTTAAACATGAGCGACTCAAGCCGTCTGGACAGTTCGTTCTGGTTGATTCCCTGTAGGACGTCCTTGGCCACCTGCACAGCCCCCCCCTTGGTGTAGTGGTTGACGATCAGGTCGCACACGGCGAGGCGGTTTGCCTCCTCCAGCTTCCCCTTGGGAATTGCGTTGCAGCCCTGGGGCAGCTCCGTGAGGTTGTTTAGTTTGGCCTTGAATCGCTCGAAATCGTCCTTCCCCAGCTCATCCAGAACCTCCTGCAGGGCGTCTTTCAAGGTCTTTGCCATCTTGTCTGGGCTGTTTGCTGAAATTGGAACCGAGTCCTTCACGGAGTCTCTCTTTTTATCTCATTCTCTTGCCCCTCCTCCCTTTGTCCTCTTTCCTGTATCTTTCCACTTCTTTCCATTTCACTCCTCTGTGTCCTTGCCCGCCCTGCTCTGGACTCTTCTCCTCTGGTTCTCCTTTCCCCCTTTATGCTCCATTTCTTCCCTGCTTCTTCCTAGGAGCTCAGATTCCTGGGACACAGTAAGGGAATGAGAACTGGTGGTAACAGAAGTCAACCAGTTTTCTAGAATCAGGGACCTGATTGGGACAGGTCGGGTCACTGACAGTCTGTGGGTGCCTTAATGCACTTTAATCACAGAGAGGGAGGAGACACTCAGCTTTAGAAAAGAATGAAATGATAAACAATGAATGAATGAACAATGAATGAACAATGATGAACAATTCTTTAGTGAGGTGTAAATTATGCCTGTTAACACTTGAGTCTAGTGAGGAGCATATAAATGTCAATGTGTTTAACTATTATAAGGCTAACCATTTTAACAGAGCCATGAAACGAATTCCTTTCTTGCTGGATGTAGTGACACATATTGGATGAGGGGGCAGGCAGTGGGGTGGAATGGGGAATTCCAACATCTTTCCTTCAGATTTAAAGGCTTCCTTTGTGTCAAAAGCCTCAACTCTACCCTGAATGTTTAAAAAAAGAAACAGACAAAATGTGCTGCAGAGGGTTGTGCGGACCCATTCCCACTCCCCCAGCCCTGGGGATGTAGCATGTATCTGAGTGCTTTCTTGCCTGGTTTGGAGAGGTTTTAGTGTGGGGGTGTTTCATATTCTGGAAGGGTACTCACCTCTCCCAGTTAATCTCAGCTCGGCATTAATGAAGTTTCTGAGCAGAGAATAGAGTTTTTGCATGGAGACGGGGGCTCTTGTAACACCTTTTTTGAGGGGAGAGGTGGGTGGGAAAAAGTTATGTAGGGACTTTAACCGAGCCTGGTTTTCTAACATTTGTGTTTGTGGGTTGAAAGTTCCACATTCTAGGAGGTGCTAGGGAGGAGCAGAGCTTGTAGTGTAGCAGCAACCTTCTTTCCTTACAAAACCTTTACGTGAACAAAAACAAATGTGGCATTAGGCCACCTAGAGTTGGGATAGGAGGAAACACTTGCCAATTTTGCCAGATCTAGGATGCTGGGTTATGGTCTCTCCACGGGAAAGGAATCTAGAACTGGGCAAAGCCCTGGAGAATGGACTTTAAGGAACAATTGATCTCTGTCCTCTTTATAACATCCCTTAACATTTTTGAAGAAAATTATCAAGTTGTTGTCACCCCCCCTTCCCTGCCCCATTCTTCTTTTCTCAAGACCAAACAGCTAGGTTTTTTAACCTTTCCTCTTAGGTCGGGTTTTCTAAACCTTTTATCATTTTGGTTGCTCTCTGATCTCCCTCTAATTTGTCTACATCTTCCCTAAAGTGTGGTACCTAAAATTGACACAGTACTTCAGCTGTGACTATTACAGGCCACTCCTGTTAATACACTGTAGACTGATATTAATCTTGTTTGCAACTGCATCACATTGTTGACTCAGATTTAATTTGTGATCTACTATAACTCGCAGATCCTTTTCAGTAGTACGGCCACCTTGCCACATGGCCCATTTTGTAGTTGTGCATTTGACTTTTCCTTCCTAAGCGAAGTACTTTGCACTTGTCTATATTGAATTTCATCTTCTTGATTTCAGACCAATTCTTTAATTTATCAAGGTCATTTTGAATTCTAATCCTGTCCTCCAAAGCACTTTCAATCCCTCCCAGCAAGTTTTATAAGCATAATCTCCTTTCCATTATCCAAGTCATTAGAGAACATATGGAATAGTAGTGGACCCAGGACAGACACCTGCAGGACCCGCTAGATACGTCCTCCCAGTTAGACAGTGAACCATTGACTACTATTCATTGAGTACGGTTTTTAACCTGTTGTGCACCAACCTAATAGCAATTCCATCTAAACCATATTTCTCTCGTTTGTTTATGAGTATATCATGTGGGACAGCGTAAAAGCTTTACTAAAAACTAAATATATCATGTCTGCACCTTCCCCTCACCCATCCACTAGGCCAGTAACCCTGTCAAAGAAAGAAATAAGGTTGGTTTCCCATTATTTGTTTTCGACAAATCCATGCTAGCTATCGTTTATCCTCTAGTGTTTACAATTTGGTTGTCTAATACATTCTTATAGTATGTTTCCAGGTATCGAAGTCCTGTGGAAACTCACCATTCTCCATAAGTTAGGGACGCTTTTGTCCATCAACCTTAGGGACAGGTGTAGGAATGTCCCTAGGGACTGATTTTCAAAAAACTAGTATTCAGCAGCTCCCGTTGTGACACTTTTGAAAGCTTGGCCACTTATTATTGTCAGCAAATGGAAGCTGAGTTCTTTTGCATATCTTACCCAAATAATCTCTCCCTCAAGGTTCGATCCATCAGAGATGGAGATGCCCCATCAGACAGCCCTATCACCTATCCCTAAGCCCTGGAAATGATCTGTAGGGGACCAATATTTCCTTCCAATCTACCCTCCCAGGGACTTGTGGAATAGACTGTAGGGGACAATCTAGGCCTGGGCCCTCCAGAAGGCCCAATGGATTACAAGGGAGCCCAAAGGAGTTCCTCCATGTGATTTCTGAGTTTTGGACAGGAGAACTCAATGCATCCAAGAGAAGATCTGAATGTGGGATGCTGGAATGTGAAGCTCCATGGATTCTTACCAACCTATTTGCCATTGATTGGATGGACTGGAACACTTCACATCACCTGGAAGAGAGAGGAAGAAAGGGAATCTGTAGGGGTGGGATTTTCAAAAGCCTAACTTTGCTCACAATGAATTCTATGTAACCCCCAGTTAGACCTCAGCATTTTGTATCTCTAGTTGGGATTGTGTTTTTGAGTGTGCATTACTTTGCATTGATCAACATCAAATTTCATCTTTTATTTTGTTGCCCAATCACCCAGTTAGTGAGATCCCTTTGAAATCTTCATAGTCATCTTTGGACTGAATGGTCTGGAGGAAGTTTGAATTGTCTTCAAATTTTGCCGCCTCACTGTTTACCCCTTTTTCCAGATCAGTTACATATATGCTAACCAGCACTGGTCTCAATACAGATCTTTGTGGGACCCTGGTATTTACCTCTCTCCACTGTGAAAACTGACCATTTATTCCTATCCTTTGTTTCCTATGTTTTATCATGTTACTGATCCATGATTGGACCTGCCTTCTTATCCCATGACAGCTTAGTTTGCTTACAAGCCTTTAGTGAGGGACCTTGTCAAAGGGTTTTTGAAAGTCCAAGGCCACTGTATCCAGTGGATCATCCTTGTCCACGTTTGCTGACACCCTCAAAGAACTCGAATAGAATCCTCTCCTGCACATTATCTTCATTGGTTTGGACACATGCAGAGGCTGAAGAGGACCTGGTGAAGTTATGCTTCCTGGATTTTGTCTGCCACATCATAGACTGTCACATAGTCTATCCTAGTGCTTTCATTTTAAAATCTGTCTCTTCATAGACCACATTGTATAGTGCAAAGACATCTCACTGGAAGCACCTGCGAGCATTGGACTTGCCGTCTCGTCATTGGCTATTCTTCTGCACCATTGCGCAGATGCACCACTGTCCTATACAGCTGGGCTTTTAGGCTCAGTGGCATACGCTTGCCGAACACAACACCCCTAGTCTGGACCGTATCTCACGTTCAATCTCACCCTCTTCTGTGACCCAGTCCCCAAGGTAGTTGAACTGATCAGTCTGTTTAATCTCATTCCATTCATTCCCATATGGCTCCTCTATTGACCCACATGCCCTCAGTCTTAGTTGTGCTTATTTTCATCCCATAACAGCTTAACTGGTCAGACATTTGGTTCACTATTTCTTCCAGGTCTTACTGCTATGTCATCTGCCTATGGCAGCTTCTCATGTTTTCCCCACTGAGATCTTCCTGCTGATGTCGTCCATCAGTTTGATAAACGGCAGTGGACTAAAGGCCAACCATTGGTGCAGACCGACTTCACTTAGACACAGATTGCTGTTCCAACGCATGTTCAGATCAATGCTTTCAGTGATCTGTGTAGGGCATTCAGCATAGTTATTAAATCATCAGATGCCCCATATTCCTGCATCACCGGCATGAGCATCATTGTGTCCACTTTATCGTATGCCTTTTCTAGGTCTATAAAAACACAGAATCTCCTCTGTTCATACCCCAGCTGCTTCTCTTTCACTTCCCAAATTGCAAACCAATTCTATTCTAATATCATGCCCATCAGCACAGTAGCTTATTACATGCCAGCATCATTTCATCAGTTCTCAGGCCACCATTAAAAATATATGTCTTATTCCCCAGTGTGAATTTGTCTAGCTTCAACTTCCAGCCATTGGATCATGTTAGATCTGTGTCTGCTAGTCTAAGGAACCCATTATTAAATATTTCTTCCCCTTGCAGGCACTTACAGACTGTGATCCCGTTATCCCTTAACCTTCTGTTTGTGAAGCTAAATCGATTGAGGTCCTTGAGCCCACTGCAGTCGATCAATCAGGTTCAGATTCTGACCACAGCTACACTAGTGGAAAGCTGGCCCTAATACCGTTATTATTTGTGGAGTCACTCCAGATTTACACCAATGGCACTGATATCAGGATCTGCCCCAAGATGGTTAGTGGCCTGGGTGGGGGGTGGAGTCCCTCATGCTGGTGTGTTAGAGTGAGAAAAGACGGGACATGGAATAACACCTGAGACACCTGTGAAATGTGCATGCTAAGCAGTGAATCAGAGCTGCCCAGGGTCTGCCTACACTTAAAACTCTACAGTGGCGTAGCTGGGCCGCTGTTGCACTGCGGCTGTAGATACTTCCTACGCCAACAGGAGGGGTTCAGTCATCACCGAAGTTAATCCACTGCCCCGAGAGGGGGTAGCTACATCAATGAAAATGGTTTTCTGTCAGCCTGGCACTGCCTCCACCGAGGGTTAGGGCGGCTTAAATAAGCCACTCAGAGGTGTGGAGTTTTCACACCCTTGAGCAATGTATTTAAGCCAACTTAATTTTCTAGTATAGACCCTGCCTCACCTTCTGCCTCTTGGCCAAAACTGGCCCTAGGCAAATAGCATCAACTGGGGGTTGCTGAGATGAGAAACAGAGGAAAACTGGTGAAATGCTGATGAGTTTGAGGCAAAGTCAGATTTCATTTACACCTGTGTCAGGGTGATGTGACTCCACTCAAATCTAGAGCCCTGATTCTGACTAATGTGAGCCAATATCTGATTTCAGAGAGAATATGACAATCAGGAGGAACAACAATGCCGATCCGAGTGTAAACTGAGAGTGACCCTCCTGACATCAGTGTCAACAGTGCAAGATTCTGATCTCAGGGAGCCTGGTGTATCCAGAGTGACTCCAATAAAATCAGTGGTCTCATGGCCAGAGTCACCACTGTTACTGTGGAGTAAAACTGTCCCTAACTCCATTAGCTCCAGAAACCAGCTTCAGATTTACACTGGTGCATTGAGTGCTGAATGGGCCAGAAGGTGTTTGTTTGTTGTGAGAGCCACTCATGTTGGCTGGTTACATTACGTAAAACCAGAACAGGGCATGCGCTAAAATCTGAACATTTTCTGAAATGCTTCCCAGAGCAGAGCTACAGTTAGCAGAACCCACCTCCTGCTTCCTCTGGAGATGCAGAGCCAGAGAGCTCCTTTGACAGCCATCTTGATGGTCCTGGAAGGAAAAAGAGAAGAAATTCATGGAGTTTTGAAATTGGTGGGCCAAACTCAGGTTTTAGTTACATTGGTGTCAATCTGGAGTGACTCCCTGAAGTCGATGGAATCACAGCCCCATTCCTTTTTCAGTGTCCCCAGTGTAAACCCAGAGTGGCCCCAATAAAGCCAGTGGGGTCAGGGCTGTATTCTGAGCTCATTTACCCCAATGCAAAGTTGATGAGACTGAACTGAAATCAATAAGGGCCAGATTTACACTCCTATAAGTAAGGTCAGAGTCTCAGCAAACTGTTTATTTCCCTGTGGGTGATTCTCATGCTGTAAAGGTCGAGGGTTGCCATTTTGTGTTTCAGTTCCAGTGAGGAATGTGACAGAGTGGGTCACACACACACACTGCGCTCTCTCTTGCTCACTAATATGCAGACTTTACTTTCGTTCTTCCTTGTTCTGTTTTTCTCTTTAGTCTAAATAACATGCTGTTCTGCCCGAGAGGTGGTATCTAGAGCAATGGAAATGTCCCTCTGTCAATCTAGCACTGTGTCCACTGAGGGTTAGGTTAGCTTAAATAAGACACTTAGGGTTGTGGAGTTTTCACACCCTTGAGGAACGTATTTAAACCAATTTAATTTTATAGTATAGACCCTGCCTCACCTTCTGCCTCTTGGCCAAAACTGGCCCTAAGCAATTAGTGTCATCTTGGGGTTGACGAGAGGAGAAACAGAAGAAAACTGGTGAAAATCTGAACAGTTTGAGGCAAAGACAGATCTCATTTATACCTGTGTCAGGGTGAAGTGACTCCACTCAAGTCTAGAGCCCTGATTCCGAACAATGTGAGCCAATTTCTGATCTCAGAGCCAACATGACCATCAGGAGCAACATCAATAGCTGGATTCTGATCTCAGTGATCCTAGTGTCAATTCAGAGTGACCCTCCTGACATCAGTGGCAACAGTGCTAGATTTTGATCTCAGTGAGCCTGGTGTATCCAGAGTGACTCCAATAAAACCAATGATATCATGGCCAGAGTCCAATCACTGTTACCAGGATGTAAAACGGTCCCTAACTCCATTAGCGCCAGGAACCAGCTCTGGATTTACACTGGTGCACTAGAGTGCTGAATGGGCCAGAAGGTGTATATTTGTGTGGGAGCCTCTCGTGTTATCTGGTTAAAGAAAGTAAAAGCAGAACGGGGCATGCAGTAAAAATCTGAAGATTTTCTGAAATGTTTTCCCAGAGCAGAGAGACAGTCAGCTGAACCCACCATTTGCTTCCTCCGGTGATGGAGAGCGACAGAACTCGTTTGACAGCCGTCTTGACGGTCCTGGAAGGAAAAAGAGAAGAAATTCATGGAGTTTTGAAATGTGTGGGCCAAACTCAGGTTTCAGTTACACTGGTGTCAATCTGGAGTGACACCATGGAGTTGATGGAATCACAGCCCCATTCCTTTTTCGATGACTCCAAAATAAATCCAGAGTGGCCCCATTAAAGCCAATGGGGTCAGGGCTGGATTCTGAGCTCATTTACCCCAGTGTAAAGTTGATGAGACTGAACTGAAATCAATAAGGGCCAGATTTACACTCCTATAAGTAAGGTCAGAATCTCAGCAAACTGTTTTGTGCCTGTGGGTGAGCCTCATGCTGTAAGGTCGAGGGCTGCCATTTTGTGTTTCAGTTCCAGTGCAGAATGTGACAGAGTGGGTCACACACACACCGCGCTCTCGCTCAGTCACCTTTATGCAGACTTGACTTTTCTTCTTCCTTGTTTTGTTTTTCTCCTGTCTAAATTACACGCTGTTCCCACTGAAGGTCAGTGGCTGTGTTTTGTGTAAGGACGAACTTGCCCCTTTGTTAGCCACATGGAAGGGAAGGCCATCGCCTCCTGCTGCACCTGAAGTGTGTCAAGGTGAAATAAAGTGCTTAGGACGGGGCTTATGGTGTTCTTCCATATGCAAGCCAATAGATTTGCATAGTAGCACTCCTGGCCTGAGTCTTTCCCTACAGCAAGATTCTCTGCTTATGGAATGGGCCAGCAACTCTCATCTTCCTTCTGTCCTCCTTTTCCAGCACAGTTTTCACTGAGGTCAGAATCCAGCCCTGACTCCATTGACATCAGTGGGGTCGTTCTGGATTACATGTGGGTCACTGAGATCAGAACCTGGTTCTAAGTTCTCCAAACACACATGCCCTCTGTCCCTGGCTCTCAATTGGCAGGAGCTATGATACTCAACAATATGAATTTTTTGGGGAAACAAAGGATGTTCAATGGAGGATACAGCCTAGGTCTGCGGGGGGAAAGGAATCCAGTCCTGAGGTTTAAGTCACTTCTGTCAGCACGATGGCGTTGCCTTTTCAGCACTCCAGGCAAATTCAGACCTCACCCACCTGTCCCTGTGGGTCACAGCAACAGCAAAGTCCACATTGGCGGTTCTCAGACACGAACAGGGCACTGGGGAGACAAACCTCGAGAGTTAGGCCTTTTCCGCACTAGAGAGTTTCGTCGACCAAAGTCAGCGCTGGTCGATAAAACAGAGGTGAGGTAAACACTGCAATCAACCCCCCGTTTTTTTGACAGAATAAAACCACCTCGACCAGAGGTGTAGGGGTTTTGTTGGCACAGTTAGGGTGATGCAGTGTCCTGTCCTGGGAGCCGTGAAAGTGACAAGAAAGAGAAGCCGGGGAGCTGGAAGGGGCATCTGTGTCATTTCAGCTCAGCCCTGTCATTGACAAGGCTGCCCTGGAGTAGGGGGACGAGCTCCCTGACTTCTCGCCCCAGCTCATAGTGCTGCTGGTCTCCGCTCTCGGCTGGGAGCCAGGGAAAGCTGGGAACAGAGGAGCCCACATGGCTTCCCCCAGCTTCTGGCAGGGACAGAGGTGTCAGGGGCAGCCCACAGGGAGCCCAGGAGCTGCCTGCTCTCGGCTCCCCACACTGCCCCTTAGGCTGGTGGAAGTGCTCCTGGCGAGGACACACTCCCCCGACCCAAGGAGAGCTGTGTGGACAGCAGCCACCTGGCGCTGAAATAAGTTGACCTATAATAAGTCGACTTATTTTTTAAGTGTAGAGAAGGCCTTAGTCAGACAGAGCCGAGGGCACCACACACTACACTACACCCCCGTTAGTAATACAGACCTGTACGCAGCAGAGGGCACTAGACGCACACGAGTTAGGAACACACACCGGGAGAAGAGCTCTGTGAAAAAGCTTGAAAGCTCGTCTTTCTCACTAACAGACGTTGGTCCAATGCAAGATATAACCTCACCCACCTTGTCTCATGCACCGTCCTGCAGAGCTGTGTTCAGCAGGGGGCAGAAGTCTCTCTCTCTCTCTTCACACACACACATACACACGCACGCAGAGTAAATCATGATACAAAGAGCCTTTCTAGGGAAAAGAAATTGGTTCCTGGGTTTTGCTTCCCTTCAGTTGGAGCAGTGATGTGCCTACCAGCGATCCCTGGGAAATGTAGACCTCACTCACCTTCGTCTCTGGCTGAAGGGCAGCAGCAAATCAAATTCCTCCACCAGCTATTCCTTGATGTTGCACTGGCTGCGACAGAGACAAACCCAGGGTCAGTCACACAGAGCCGGACAGTTCTGCACAGGGGGCTTCCCTAGCCAGACACAGCCTGACAGGGCAGAGAGGCTCCTAGGTAGGAAGGATGGTCTAGTGGTTAGAGCACACGCTGCAGCATTGGAAGGACTGGATTCAATTCTCTGTCCCACCACAGACCTTGGGCGAGTCTGCAGACCCCCAGCTGTACAACAGGACAGTCAATAGCATGGCCCGATCGCACAGGAGATGTTTGCAACACAGGAGCAGCCTAGACGAACGCAGGAAACCATGACTGACCGGGACAATGGGGAAGGCACATTGGGTAAGTATGTACTGCAAATTGCATTTCTTTGGTTATATCCCCAGTCCAGAATCTTTTAACAGTGGAAACAAGTTGTGTCTATGATGGTGGAGCTCTGCTTCCATGTAGTTGGTGTGCTTAAGCATTGGGTTCACCCTGGAAAAGATTATTTATGTGCATAGAGATGCTCTGAGAATCCTCCATGGATATCTCCTGGAAGATTTCCTGTAGTTACTCTGTAATCCTTTGCAAAAGGTTTCTTGGGAGGGCAGCCTTATTTCTTCCACTGTGATAGGACACTTTCCCCCACCACTCTGTTATTAATTGTGAAGACATCATTGCAGAGCACAGCACGGCAGCATAAGGGCCAGGCCTGTAGCCAGATGCTTGCAGCAAATGCTCCCTTTCTTCTTGTGTGACCCCCAGCAAACTGATATCACTCATGGTTACCTAGGGAAAATGGCATACATTTACAGTACCCACTGAAGAAACTTTTTAAAGTTAAAGTTATTTCGCAGCTGGGGATGGTTTCTTGGTTCAGCAGACTGCAAATCCCTAAGCAGGACATTGTTGCTATGGGCCTTGGACATCCACAAATGGATTTCCTTTTTCTTTTTTTCCTCCAGAGACGGTTAACTCCTCACTCCACACCTTTTCCACCACTTCTTAAAACCCTGATTTAGGGAGGACAATGGGAGCCCAACATCCATGCTGCTCTAGGAAGCATGGGATTGTGCAACATGGGCACTGGGGATTTCCCTAAAATAGATACACTAACCCCTTATTTACCATGGCTGGAATGGCACTCCGACCTCTGCAATGGTTAGACAACAGTATGCGGTTCCAGTCTTCCCTTGGGAAAGTTGAGGGGAGTTATTTTTACAATGTAACATTACTTTTCGTCCATGGGACGAGTTAACAATGGGTACCTTGTGCTTTGCTTCCCTTACAGTAGACAATGTGGCCTTCAATACACCATCTCATACTCCCGCAAAGCGCCTGTTGCAGATAAAAAGGTGGGGAGAAAACCCCAGGATGACATGTTCAATGAGATAATGAACGCCTCCATGGCTGCTGACACCGAGCTAAGAGCAGAGAGGGTTTCAGACAAACTGAGCATGGACACAGATGACAGGAAGGCAGCACAGACTTATGAGCATGCAACACAAGAGGAGATGCTGCGTATAATGTGGGATCAGTCAGACATGTTGAGGCATCTGGCTGAGCACCAGGAAGTTCAGCAGCAGGAGAGACTCCCACTGAAGTCCCTGCAGAACTTAGAGCTAATGCACTCTTTCCTAGCCCCCACTCCCAAATGGCCTAGGAGGAGGTTGAGCAGGTGCAGTGCGTGCTCCACTAGTCACTGGTTGAGGGAAGCAGAAAGAGGCGACGGGTCCTTTAAGGAGTTGTGTGATTCTTGCATGTGTGCACAGCCAAAGGCTCGCCAATAAAAAAGTACTGCTTTACAATTCATTACTGTTTATTTATTGATAAGAAGGGAATAACGGGAGGAGATGGAACTGTATTGGTGGTGGATGCGAAGTGAAATCACAGCACAGATAAGTGACGCACATTACTGTTGTGTCTCATTGCAAAGGCAGTTTTTCAATGCTTCCCTGAAGTGCAGTGCTCCGCGATTGGCTATCAGTATTGCAGTGGCATCTGTCTGCTTAAAATTTGTGGCCAGCCTATCTGCCTCCACAACCCAACCCAATGGGAACTTCTCCTCCTTTGTCTCACATACATTATGGTGCACACAGCAGGCTGAGATAAATATTGGGATGTTTCTTCACTGAGGTCTAATTCAGTGAGCAAACTGCACCAGCCTGCCTTTAAACATCCAAATGCACATTCCACCACCATTATGCACTTACTAAGTCTATTACTGAAATGCTCCTTCTTGCTGTCCAGGTGCCTGGTATACAGCTTCATTAGCCAGGGAGCAAGGGGTAGTTTCCACAGAGCGATGATCACTCTCTTCTCCCCTGTCAGAGCAGGTCTCAAGTGAATATTCACAGCATTTCAGGTTTGGGGAGAGCTCTCCGCAACGTTCCAAGAAAGCGGCCTTTCGCATATGAAAGTTCTGCAGCCATTGCTCATCATCCCATACCTTCATAACTATGTGATCGCACCAGTCACTGCTTGTTTCCTGGGACAAGAAGCGGTGCTGCACCAACTGTAGATGGTGCATGACAGCCTGCAGCAAACGGGAATTGTTTTGCTCTACGGCTTGAAGCAAGGTGGCCTCAGTAGCATCACAATTTCCTGTCTTGCCCCTGAAAATACTGCAGAATAATTCTGAGGTGTTTGTGATGCTCACAATAATAGTGCAGAGCTGAGCAGGCTCTGTACCTCTCAGGCAATGGCGTGTGGATGGTACAGAGAGAAGGGTTTGAAAAAATGGTGTGAAAAGGCGATTGTCTGTTTGTTTGGACCGGGACAAGAAGGAAGGGGTGGAGGGAGGACGTTGCATCATGGGAGGAAAACCTTCTCAAATGCCCTTGCAGGTAGTTGCACTGTGGGATAGCTATCCACGGTACTCACTGCTTTCATTGTTGGCGTAAGTGCGGATAGTGGGGATGCAATCCCCGGACACAACGAGCACAGTGTGATCACACTCCTTCAAATTCTGTAGCTCATCAGGTGAAGGTCGATTTAAATTAAACCACTTCATGCTGCAAAGCAGACATACACGTGGTTTGTCCTTGAATCTCTGGAGCATCTCTACCTCCAGCTGTGCCAGTGTCTCCAGCAGGAGATCTTTCCTCTCCTTCTCCATGCTGCCTTCTCGGACAATAGCTGATCACGCTGCCATGGGAAGCGACGAGTCAGGCTGTGACACGGGTTGGATTAGGGGGACCATTAATTATATTATTTAACATCAATATGTCAAAATTAAAATAATTCATGAGATAGGCCATGTCAGGTACTGTTAGAAAGAGCATGGTTTGCTAAGTATGATGATATTGCTTGTGTGTTTGCGTCATGTTTGTATAGGAAGTTATGGATGTGTTTGATGTATCTGTATTTCAGCTTGTGCTGTATTTCGAGGTGACACCACAGACAGGAGGGCAGCAGCAATAAGCTGCTTAATGGCCCATTAAGAAAACTCAGAAGTACAATGGGCTGAGGGGGAGAAACTGGGACTACATCTGATGAGTCACCAGGACTTACTCATGTGACCCCGGACACCATCTTATTTCTGTACATTTCCACAAGCAGCCCGGCAAAGGCATAAAAGGCAGCTGCACCACGTCCATTTGATCTTCAGTCAGTCTTTGGTGTTCAGCTTTCACCTACCTCTGGATCAACTCATCCACAACTGAATCTGTGACACAAAGGACTGAGGGACTGTACAAACTTGCAAACTCCACAGTTCTAATGAAAACCTGATGTAGATGGACTTTCAAATCATTCGTATGTGTCTGATTGCTTTAATCATTTAACACTTGTCTAAATGTTTGTCTCTTTCCTTTTATAACAAACCTCTAGTTTTAGTTGCTATGGGATTGGCTGGCAGCGTGGGATTTTCGGTAAGATCCAGACTTATAATGATGTGATAATGTGGCTGACCCTTTGGGGTCAGGGGAACCTTTTTGGTAAAGAGCACAGAGTTTTAATTAACTGGTCTCTTTACTGGTCCTAGTGGCTGATTGGTAGCCAGAGACTGAAATACAGTAAAGGGGGCTGTGTGTGTTTTGTTTTAACTTCTTGATAACCAGTGTGGGGGAATCAAAAGCACTGTTTGTGGCTGGTTGGGAAGTCTGACTTCAGTGTCACCCACCAGTGCTGGGAGAATCTGCTCTCCTTTTGCAGCCCACCCTGACCTTGGCATTTTCAGCAGGTCTACGCTAGGCCCAGGTGGGTTGCAGAGGCATCTGCTTCTGTGACTGCAGCAAGTAGCGAGAATTGCACACAGAGGACCCAGGAAGTTCAGTGGTGAGAATGCCTTGAAAAATGGGCTGACAAACCAGATTCCTTCTGTAGGACGGCTGAAGTCCACACCTCATCAGGGCTGTTGGCCAGGATGTAGATTAGGACTCCACACAGCTCTCTGCTCAAAGCAAAGTGTCTTCTGGAGTCAGGAGCAGGTTTACATGAGGTCAGGAGACTCTGGCCTGTGTGGCGAGTCCAGGGTTTTGGTTAGTCTCGCTGATTATTTGCAAGGTGCCTTGTCATCACATTCAGCGTCGCTTAGCGGGGAAATCGACTCCCTTAGTCCTGTCTTGTTTCTCTTCCTCCCCCGGCCTCCTCTCTCTGTTTTCTCCATCGTCCCTTGTTCTGCATCTCTGCCTCTGTCTCTCTGGCAGCCACTCCTGATTCCCGCCAACCAGGGGCTCTGCTCCTGGCCTCTTTGAAGGGTTACCAGTGAGCGTCAGAGCCAGGCCTGCAGTGAGGCACAGGGGACGCTTGTTCTGCTCTGCCCAGCGCGGGTGAGGCTGGAGTACTGGGTCCAGTTCTGGGCACTTCAAGGAAGATAGCGGCAGATTGGAGAGAGCCCAAAGGCGAGCAACAAAAATAAGACATTCTGGCCACACCTACTATATTGGCATAGCTTTGCCAGAGTAAGCAAGGGAATGGTCCCGCTGCTGTGGGGAACTTCCCTGGCCTATACACTTTGCCGGTGGATTTGGCTAACAAAAGGATCTGAGTCCTCGCTCCCACTCCCTTTACCCAGAGGCCTGCCCGACCTTGAGGGCCCCACTTCCACTCTCCCGTGTGGCAGAGTCCTCAAAACCCTGGCAATGACAGGCCCAAGATTCCTAGGGGGCTAGACCCCCAGTCTTATAGTGGTCATTTAGGACAGGGGCTAGGGTGTCCCCACTCCCGGGTACTTTCTCCCCACTGGACGTTTCCTTGACCCACTGATCACTGCATGTAGTTCAAAGCCAACACAATTGATTAAACAGCAACCAATTAAAAAATAAGGAAAAATGGAAAAGATCATAGGAAAACACTTAACGCCGACCCGTGGGCCTAGGGGCACCACACACAGCATCTCTAGGGAATAAGGGAAGCTCACAGTCTGTTTCTCACATGTCCCAGGCCTGTCAGCAGAGCTGTCTCTAGGGTACAGTGAATTAGGGTAACCACCGTGGACCCTGCACTTTGGGGGGGCCCCGCCTTTGGACATCATGGTGTCCCAGGAGCAGGAGCCACCCAGGCGAAGGGGATGCTCAGCGAGTGTGTGCTGAGGGGACAAGGGAGGGGACCAGTGGGCTTAGTCATTAACCAAGTTACTCATTCACTAACTGAGCAACTCACTCATTAGCACATCAATCATTAACGCCCCCAGTCATCAACTCTTTAACTCTTTAACGCCCCCACTCATCAACTCTTCGCTTCCCTTCCTCCCAGCTGAGTGTCACAGTGGAAGGCGCTCACAACATCTAACTGTTTAAACTAGTCTATATTTAGGCTGCTTAAATGGGTTGCTCGTTAATTGAAGTTTTACATTCCTAGTACTTACATTACAAAAAAGTCCACCAGGGGGAGTGAGACCATAGGCAGCTGGGAAGTGATGTCTCTTCACGGACCCACACTCAGTGTGGGCATAGGTGCCGAGTCTTGGTTTTGCAGGTGGGTGCCCTAACTTGCCCCCCACCCCAAGGCCCCAACCCACTCTGTCCCCGAGGCCCCACCCCCTCTCCCTAGAATCCTTCCCCACAGCCCCTTCCATCCGCTGCCCACTCCTTTCTGCTCCCTCGTGCCTTAAGGGCAAGGTGTGTGTGTTGGGGGTGGAGCTCTACCACTTTTGGGGGGAGGCTATTTTCAGTATATTTATGAACTTCTTTCATATTCTAGTAACTGCATGTGTGTCTGTTACATGTAATCAGATTACTTTTTAGAGTAATTTGTTATTGTAGCCCCTTAACCTCCCCATCGGATGCACATATAACCATGCTGTTTATACATAAACATATTCAAACACACAGATTCAATACTGAACAAAGAAAAAACATAAAACCCGAGTGGTATCTGCCCATTCCCCACACACAGACACACGGGCTTTGATCTTCCGCTGTCCATCACAGCCAGAGCTGCCGCTCTCTGCTCCACGCCCATCACTCTACAGAACGCGGCATGGAACTGTGGTCCCACTGAATTCAACAGCAAAACTTCCATTAACCCCAGCTTTTTTCATGCTTACTGCTCTTTAAAATCTTATTGCTTGTAATACTGCTGGTAAATTTTTTGCCATTTATGTTTCTGTAAAACAGTATAATTTACTTCCTGCCTGCTTTGTTTTTCCATTATTTCTTTTCCTTCACTCATCTTTTCTCCCTTCCTTTCCCCTGTGATGAACTTGTCTGTTCTACCCTCCTGATTCTAACCCTCCCCTTTCCCCCTCTCTGGTGTCTCCTGTTCTTTTCTATCACCCTGCTGCACTAGCTCTCCAACCCTCACTGTCCCAGTCCATTCCCTCCCCTTTGCCTCTCCCCACACTCTAGCCTCTCTTCTGAGGTCTGCCTGCCTTGGGGTCCTTCACTCCCCACTGCTGTTTCTTCTTGCTTTCCGCCTCACCTACCTGGGTCTTGGGTCCAGCTCCCCCCAAAGTGGCTTCCCCAGGTGGCAGCCGGCAGGGCTTCCCCCCTCTAGTTCTGCTGGGACACAAGGCAGGGGCCAGCTCCCCTCATATGTGGCTTCCCCAGACTCTTGCAGGGCTTTCCCCACCTCAGTTTCTGCCAGGGCACAGAAGTCGGGGCCAGCTCCCCTCCCGCCACGAGGCTTCCCCAGGTAACGCCGGCACTTTTGCCTTCTGCTCATGCACCCAGCTTCTGCCTGAGGCAGACTCCTGTCCCCTCCCAGGCAGGCTTCTCCCCACACAGCAGGAGCTTTGCCTCTTTCCCGCCTCCCACCACCCACGCACATCACCCACCCTCCCTGGCTCTTCCAGGACTTGCCTGCAGTCATAGTCTGGCTGGGGGAGGGAGCCGCAGCAGAAATATCCTGTTGCCATCAAGGTCTGCTGCCCCTTGCCCAGATGCAGTAGGTAGGCTAGGAGGGACTGGACTGGACTGGACTGGAGCGGAGAGAGGTGTTACAGGTGGGGTGGCCCCACCAGAGCAGAGAGTGGAGCTGATCAAAGCCCAGGGCCAAGCTCTTTGACCACTCACCCCCGCCCCCATCCCTATGGCTTTTTGGTTGTTGTTAATTTGTTACATAGCCCGCCCTCCTTGTTGCCAGCTGAAGCTGTCCCTGACTCAGTCCGTGCCCGAGCAGGAAGGTGTGGTCGCTCACCTGATTAGAAGATCAAGCTGATCGGCTGGCAGCAGGCTGAGCAAGTGAAACAGCTAGCAGCATCTGTGGGGAGTGAGGGAAATAGCAGCCACCGGCTGCCAACAGCTACATCCTGGTGGGTGAAAAGCACCCACTTTTTTCCATGTTTGCCTCAGCCCCTCAGAACCCATGCAGTTGGCACCTATGAACGTGGGGACGGAACCAGAAGACAGGGTGGGGATAAACTTGACTTTGAATGGGTGAAACCTTTTATTTCCAGCTTTGTTTGAAGGTGTTGGTTTAATTAATGCAAAGGAGCATCCCTATTGTTATTTAGAATACAATGGCTAGCACTAGCAGAGACAGAGACAAATGGAGAAAACATAGCTTGGGTGTGGAGAAAAGGCAGAAATAAAAGAAGAGAGAAGAAATGGATAAGACCCTGAAGGGTTCCCTGGAAAAGTTCATGGCTTTTAAAAGTGTTTCGGCTAGTGAGGAAAATGCTGAATTAATGGATTCCAGCAAAAGTATCATGGCTGAGGAAGAGGACATTAGTGCAAAATGTACACAGGCTGATGAAATAGCCAATACCTCCAACACTATTTCCACTGAAAAAGAAATGTACAATCCAGCAAATTGGCCAGATTTACTCGCCAACAAGACAATAGACATTTTAGTGGTGAGAGGGCCTGTGAAAACAACTGGAAGTGACTGTCTTTCCAAAGTGTAAGGCTCGGAAGAATTTGTCACGCGGAATCAGTGCAGTTGGCAAGGCTAGGCCCTAAAAATCTAGCTTAGGCTGTGAGTAAGACTAGGCCCGTAACTGCTTGGGCAGCCCCTGCATTAAGAAGTGAAACTAACCTTTGTCTGGTATTCCTGCATTAAGTATGTTGGCTGTGCGGAAATTGTCTGAGATAAGCAGTGGGTGACTGACCACAAGCCAGCAAAACGTCTAACCACAGGACTAAAGCAGACATTAGCAAAGGGCAGCTTCCCTCTTTCTGTTGCCAGCCTAGCTGCCTGTAATTACTAACCAATAGACTAATAAAAAACAAGTTTAAGACCCAATCTCTAGTTGAGATTGAGAGCGACGTATTGTGTTGCTAGGAGAAAAATCTTGCTAAGGCAAAGGGAGACGGGGGTATAACAAGCACCCCCGGGAACCGCTCGGAGAGACTCTCCGTGGATCCGTCAAGGCCTTACCGGATGCCCCAGGCAGGTCGGTTCCCTGGTTGCGGCTCACTATTAGAGTGAATGATGGGTCTCCCCACTCTGTTGCTTTTGGTAGGTGCTTTCTTCCTATGTTTCGGGATAGCTGTAGAGGGTGGTTGCTATTGCTACTGCTTTTGAAACCATGACACTCTTTATTATCCTGGGTGTGTCTATAACTGTCCTTCTCATTCACCAGGTCTGTCTGCTGGTGTGGGAGGCGTTTTTAGCCCAGCTTTTACTAAGCCATCAGTATAATAAAATACTTTATTTAAGCACTTCACGTTGTCAGTCTACCTCTTTCCACCACCGAGACAATAAATTAAGAACCCTCCGCCCCAGCGGAGTACACAAAGAATAATGAGAGTTGACACTTTTCAGAAGACTTATACACGTAGAGTTTGCCAAATGGAGAAAGGGATGAAAGAAATTGGCTGATGTACTCGAAGAAAGCTGATGCAGCTTTTTGCTTCTGCTGCAAATTATACGGCTCAAAAAATGGCATGCAAATTAGTAAAGGAAGGATGCAATGATTGGAAGCAGCTCAATGACAGATTGCAATCTCACAAATTATCTAATGAGCATATTCAAAATGCAACAAAATGGATTGAAATAAAGAGAAGATTCTCTGCAATGAAAACAGTTGCACACAGAGAAATAAACGACAATCAGTGACAATCAGTGTTGACAAATATTATAGCAGTTGTGCAGTACCTAGCTGAGCATAACTCAGCACTTCGTGGAACAAATGCAAGGCTTTATTAACATAATGGCAACTTTCTGGGATTAATTGTAATGATAGCTAAATTTGATCCTACGATGCAAGAACATGTCTGATGCATCAAAAATGAAGAAATCCATGACCATTATCTTGGACCTCATATTCAGAATGAGCTAATCTCAGGGATGGCATTGCAGGTCAAGAAAAACATTTCTGAAAAGGTGAAGACTGCAAAATATTTTGCAGTTATTCTTGACTGTACTCCTGATCTGAGTCACCACAAGCAGATAGATGTCCGTTGTGCTTCATTATGTTGACATGACCTCTGAAGAAGTGAAGGTAAGGGAGAATTTTATTGACTTTCCTCTGGTTCAAGTCAAAAGCAAACAATGACTGTCAGATTCTCTCATAGCTGTGCTGGACGGACTTGGCCTCCATATTACTGATTGTAGGGGGCAGGGATATGACAATGGGGCAAATATGAAGGGCCAGAAGCGAGGCGTATAGACGCACATTCTTCAACTCATCCATTGAGCTTTTTTCACTCTGTGTGGCTGCCACAACTTAAATCTGGTATCGGGAGCTATGGCAAAGTGTAATTCTAAAGCCATGACATTTTTTGGAGTTGTAAAGCTAATTTACAATATATTTGCAGTTTCAGCTAATAGATTGCAAATATTGAAAGTGAATGCTTCCTCTCTAACTCCAAAGCCATTGTCAGTCACTAGGTGGGAGTGTCGAGTAGAAAGTGTAAAAGCAATCCATTATCAGACAAGTGATATCAGGAATGGCTTGCTTAAAGTTGCTGACGAATACTACAATTCAAAAGGTAAAAATGAGGCTGATTCCTTGGTCAACTATGAACTTGAAAATTTTGAAGTTCTGTTTGCAATGGTTGTGTGGTATGACATCATGTTTGCCGAAAACACTGTGAGCAAGACGCTTCAATCCAGAGAAATGTGGCTTGATGAGGCTATCCCACACATCAAAGGACTTATCCAGGAACACTAGATTTACCTCAGCCAAGGACACAGCAACAGAAACATCAGCTGAACTTAAATTCAGAGAACGTGCATGCAAGGCATCAGGCCGTCTGTCCCTGTCTGTCTGGGAGGGAGGCCACACCCCATCACTTCAGTGCTCCTGTGGATGCAGATACTAAAAGGGGAATTAGCGTTCAGGACAGAAGTCCTGGCCCCTTCTGCAGGTTACAGGCATCTATGCAGTCTATAGCCCCTGGCCCTCAGGCAGGGCAGGGAGAATAAGCAGTCTCTAGCCCTAGGCAGGGCGATTCAGCATTCTATAGCCCAAGCCCTCAGGTGGGGTGGGGCAGGCAAATAGCTTATAGGCCTCTAAGGCTTACAGGCAGGATGAGGCGACCATCCCAGGGGTTTTGTGGGAAGAAGGGAGGGGGACGCAGGCCCTCCTGACTCCATTGAGTCCCAGCCCAGGCCCCTACCCGTGGCAGAGTGTTCTGCCACTGGGGAAGGGGGGCTCCAGCCAGATCTCACTAATGTGGCTGTAGGACATAACACAACCAGTCATCTGGCTCCAGTAGCTCCCCTGGGATCCAGGCAGTGGGCAATTCCCCAGCGAGGCAGTAGTCTGGCTGGGGCGGGAGCACCGGTGGGGAGAAGTCCTTCCCCTCCAGCAGCTCCCTCCAAAGTGAGCTGGCTGGCTCAGCTTTTATACTTCCTGTCCTGCCCCTCAGCTTCCAGTGGGGCAGGCAGGGTTGTTTTGGCTGTGCCCACCAGGGATCAGGCTATCCCTCCCTGTCTGTCTCTGAGGGAGGCTATGCCCCCTCGCTACATCCTCCCCCCTCAAGTCCAGCTCCCGGGCTTTGGGGCTGGACAAGCCTCCATAGTCAAACCTTGACAATCACATTCACATTCACATTCTCCTTCCCAGCCTGATGCTGTATGGTGAACGCAAACGGCTGGCGGGCGAGGTACCACCTCAAGAGGCGGGTGTTGGTGTCTTTCATCGTCTGAAGCCACTTGAGGGGTGCATTATCCATCACCATGACAAAGGTGCCCCCTAGAAGGTAATATTGAAGGGCCTCCACTGCCCACTTACCTGTTAGGGCCTCCTTCTCATGGTGGAATAATTCTGCTCCTGGGGAGACAGCTTCCGGCTAATGTAGAGAAGCAGGTGCTCCTCTCCATCAATGGTCTACAAGAGGACTGCACCAAGTCCCACTGCTGAGGTGTCGGTCTGGACCAGGAAGCTATGGGAGAAGTCAGGGCTGTACAGGGTGGGTTCCGTATATAGGCAGTCTTTTAGTGTCCGGAAGGCTGTTTCACAGTCTGATGTCCAGTGGACTCACATTGGTTGGTCCTTGTTGATGGGGCAGCAATGCAGGCAAAATGGGGGATGAAGCAGTGGTAATATGCGACCAGTCCCAAGAATTGCCTCACTTGTTTCTTGGTTGTAGGGGCCAGCTGGTCCTGGATGGCTTGGACCTTTTCAACTAAGGTCACCCTCACCTTAAGAAGTACCCCAAGTATGTAGTGTCCTGGAAACCAATTCTGCATTTCTTGGGGTTGGCAGTCAGCCCAGAGTTCTGGATGGTCCATAGGACTGCTGTCACCTGATTCTGGTGGCTCTCCCAGTGGCTGCTGTAAATCACCATGTCATCAAGATAGGCTGTGGTGTACCCTGTGTGGGGCAGCAGCGGATGGTCAATCAGCCACTGGAAGGTTGTGGGGGCCCCACTGAGGCCAAAGGGCATCCGGGTAAACTGGTAGAGCCCATTGTGGGTAGCAAAGGCAATCTTCTCCTTTGACTTTGGGTCTAGCAGGATCTGCCAATCCTTGGTTCAGTCCAGGGTGGTGATGTAGCAGGTCTCCCCTAGGCGATCAGAAGCTCATCCACCCATGGCATTGGGTACACTTTGAATCTGGAGATCTCATTGACCCTTCAGAAGTCAATACAAAATTGACATGTTCCATCTGGCTTAAGAACCAGCACTATGGGGCTATGCCACTCACTTTGGGATCTCTTAATGATGCCCAGCTCCAGCATCACCTGGACCTCTTGCTTTACTGCATCCTGCATCCGATGCAGAAGCGGCCGTGTTGTCTCGTGGATCACATCCCCGGGCTCATCTGAACAACATGCTGGATCCCCTTGGCCTGTCCCAGGACACCGGTAAAGGTCCTGGGGAAGGCCTCTAGCACATACCGGACCTGTTTCTGATGTACTGCTGTTAGGGCATCACCAAGCCGGGGCCCCTCTGGTTCAGTAGTAGTGGGGAGCTCTGCTCCCAACTCAGGTTCAGCGAGGTAGGGGACAATCAGCAGCCCCTCCCACTCGCACCAGGCCTTCAGGAGGTTTACATGGCAGACCTGGTGTTTCTTGCATTGCCCGATTGGTAGATCTTATATGTGATGGGCCACACCTGATGGGTCACTTTGTACGGGCCCTGCCATCGTGCCAACAATTTGGATTCCTCCAAGGGGAGCAATACGAGGATGGGGTCCTTGGCTCAAAGGTCCATGCCTGAGTACCCTGATTGTACATCCTCTCTTGTGCCCCTTGAGCAGCCTGCAGGTTCTCCTAGGAGAGGGTTCCAACCCATGCCAGTTTCTCATATTGTTGCGTAACGTACTGGAGACTTGTGGATGGGATTTGCTCCCAGATCTCCCTCATTAGGTCCAGCAATCCACGGGCTTGTCATCCATACAGCAGGTCAAATGGGGAGAAATGGGTAGACACTTGAGGCACCTCCTGGATGGCCAGAAGCAGGAGTGGTATCAGCTGGTCCTAGTGGTGGAATTCCTCAGATAGGAACTTCCGAAGCATTCCCTTAAGAGTTTGGTTAAACTGCTCCACCAATCCATCTGTCTGGGGGTGGTAGACCAACATCTACAGTTTCCAGATACCCAGGAGGCTGCACACTTCCCGCACTAGTCAGGAGGTGAATTTCATTCCCTGATCTGTTAAAATCTCTTTAGGTAGGCCCACTCGAGCAAAAATCTTTATGAGCTCGGCAACAATGTTCCAAGCAGTGGCAGATTGAAGTGGGACGTCTTTGGGGAAGCACGTGGTGTAGTCACGAGGACTAAAATATACTGATATACTGATATCTGGATGCAATTTTGGTGAGGGGCCCCACTAAGTCCATGGCGACTCTCTCGAATGGTATTCCGATCACTGGCAAGGGAACCAAGGGACATCCACCGGTGCTGCAAGCTGACACTTGGGACAGGAGGAGCAGTGGTTCTGGATGTTCTGGTGTGCCCCAGGCCAGTAGAACTGGGCCAGGACCTTGGCCAACATTTTCATCTGTCCTAAATGATGTGCAGCGGGGACATCATGGGACATCCTTAGCACTGCTCGTGAATGGCATCAAGACACCCTGAGCTTGGAGTGAGGATTGTGGGTCCTGGGGTCCCGAAGCACTCGGCATAGGCACTTCCTGGTTAATTTGAATCAGGGCCACTGATTGGCATGCTGGGGGTCCGTCACAGTCCCATCAATATAGGTCAGCTGGCCTTAGGCCCGACTGAGGGTGGGACCCTCTCTCTTGTCCTGACTGAAGTCGACCCCGGTCGTCACTGGGGCCAGCTCCTCATCCTCCAGTTGGGCCAGGGATGCCTCCAGGGATTCATTGTGTGTGCAGGGCCACGTTGGTGGGGTGTCTTCTCTGATGCCTTGGTGCAGTCATCGGGGAAGCTCTTCCTCAGTGGCCATCTGTTCAGATGGGTCCTCTCGCATCGTGGAGTGCAGGACCCAGTTGAACCCTGGCCAGTCCCGGCTAAGGATGATAGGGTCCGGAAGACTTGTGGTGACCGCTACTATGATATTTTGCACCAACCCATACATTGTTAGAGGTACTTGCATGCTCGGGTATGTCCGCACATCCCCCTGGAGACAGCATAATTGAATTGGTTCCCCAGCCAGGCTTGCGGGCAGGGTGCGCCTCCTCTGCACCAGAGTTTGTCCGCAGCCTGACTCAATGAGGGCACATAGTTGTTCTTTGTCAAGAAGTACAGGGATGGTCTTACTTGGGTCGGCCTGGTTGTGAGCTCGGGTCTCACCTTGCACACCTGCCTGAAGGAGCAGTCCATATTCGGGCACTGTTGCTGCGGTGCCTGACATGGCCACAAGTGAAGCATGGTCTTGTTTGATGGGTTCCCTGATTGCTCCCCAGTCCCATTGATTGTCTGGGGAATCCCCTGGTGATGCGGCTCTCCTCCCTCCAGCATGGCTTCCAATGACTGGGGGGGGCTTCGGTGCAGATCATGGAGTTCCCTTGCTGTGTTGATTCCAATCATGGGCTGACGTTGAGGATGGGCTGGCCTTAGGGATGGAGGGTTGTCCACCCTCTGTGGGGGAACTCCGAGTGGCCATTACAGTGCCTGGTACTACTTGAGTTTCCTTGACCAGGAAGTCTCCCATCAGAACAACAGCTGCCTTCAAGGTGGTTGGCCTGTGGTGCAGGACCCAGGGCCTCCTTCGAGGTTGGAGGATATGTACAAACTGCTCCACCACCACCTCTTTGGCTAGTTCAGTGGTGGAGCACTGCTCAAGCTGGAGCCATCTTTAGCTGTGTCCTTCAGTTGCTTTAACTGTGTCCTTCAGTTCTTGGGCCACAACCCGAGGCCAAGTCCCCAGTGGGTAGGTCTTCCCATGGAACCGGCTGTGACCCCTCCATGCCCAGGGTAGCCCACTGATAATGCCAGGGTCAGGGCAGGCTGTAAAAGGAGAGCAGATTCTCCCAGCACTGGTGGGTGACTCTGAAGTCAGACTTCCCAACCAGCCACAAACAATGCTTCTGATTTCCCCACACTGGTTATCAAGAAGCCACTGTGCAAATACACACAGCCCCCTTTACTGCATTTCAGTCTCTGGCTCCCAAACTGCCACTAGGTCCAGTAAAGAGACCAGTTATTTAAACTCTATGTTCTTTACTAAAAGGCACACTGCCAGCCAATCCTTTAGTAACTAAAACTAAAGTTTTATTATAAAAGGAAAACAAACAATAAGAGAAATGTTAAAGGATTAAAGCAATCAGGTACATACAAATGATTTAAAAGTCCATACATCAGGCTTTTAGAAAAATTGTGGAGCTGCAGGCTTGTATAGTCCCTCTGGTATACATCCAGTACCTGGATGGGTCTAAGTCCTTCAGTTCAGTTGCAAAGCATGTTGATCCAGAGGTGTGTCCACAGCTGGACAGGAACAAAGACAAAATGGTTTCTGTGGTTTGATCTTATATACCCTCTGTCACTGGCCATGCGGCTTGTGGAACTTTACAGGAACCAAAATGAAGTCCAGAGTCACATGGGCCAATCCTGGTAACTCTTCAGGTATGCCATTCATTCCTTCCTTGTCCTTTTGCTTCTGTAAAGGTCTTGATGGGCCATTAAGCGGGTTATTGTCCTGCGGCCTCTTTGTCTGGGGTGTGTCTTATACAGCATAGTTTGAAATACAGGGATATCAAAGATCTCCATAATTTCCCTCACACATATCACACATGAACACAAATTTTATCTTCTTACTCAGCACATTATAACCTTTCTGACAGTACCTATCATGGCAGGTCTTACATGAATTGTTATGATTTTGACATATTAATGTCAAATAACACAAATGTCTCCCCTTCCCCCACCAATCTAGTCAGTGTGACACCAGTGTCTAAAAGTTTCCAGCGTAATATCTAGGACATCCAATATGGCAGTCCTTACAAGTTTATAATTGAAGGCTTCCTCATGTGGGAAGCCCTGGTACGCCACCTGGGCAACACCGTTAGATAGAAGGCCAGGAGGGTAGCCCATTGCTCTGAGGCCATCCCAGCCACTGAGGTGACTCACTCGAACATGACCAGGAATGCCCCCGGGCCCATCTTCACGAGGTGTAGCAGCAGCACGGGGGACACTGGGGTGGTCGCTGCTCCAGCAGTGAGGTGAGTTGCGTGGGGCAGCAGGGCAGACAGCTGTTGAAAGCTCTGGCATTTTTGGTCCTGTTGCTGGGCCCCCAGATGCTGGAGCAGGCACTGCTGCTGTTGTACTGAGCTGCCTGCTACGGTTGGGGGGGTCTCGCACCACTTCATTAACTTGTCCAGATCCATCCTGATGCTCAGGATAGTTGCAAGCTATATCCACAGGCAGCCCCCTCTGGATCAGGGTGTGCTCATTGCCCGCATTCTCCACCATGCGTAAGGCATCAGGCCATTCCTCTCTGTCCATCTGGGAGAGAGGCCATGCTCCTTACGATTGTGCTCCTGTGGATGCAGACACTAAAAGGTAGAATAAACATTCAGGGCAGAAGTCCCGGCCCCTTCTGCAGGTTACAGGCATCTGTGCAGTCTATAGCCCCTGGCCCTCAGGCTAAGTGGGGTAAATAAGCAGTCTCTAGCTCTAGGCAGGGCGAGCCAGCAGCCTATCGCCAAGCCCTCACATGGGGCATGGCAAGCAAGCAGTCAATTGCCCTGGCCCTTCAAGCAGGACAGGGCAGGCAAATAGTCTATACGCTTCCAAAGCGTTACAGGCCAGGATGAGGTGATCACCCCAGGGGTGGAGCAGGAAGGGGGGAGGGGAACGCAGGCTCTCCTGACTCCACTGTGTCCCAACCCAGGTCCCTATCAGTGGCAAAATGGTCTGCCACTGGGTCAGCAGGGCTCCAGCCGGAACTCACTGACATGACTGCAGGACACCACATAACCTGATAGTTGTCCAGCTCCCCTGGGCAATTTCCTTCCCCCTTGCCCTGGAGAACCTATGCCTCAGCAGTGCCTTCAATCTCCTTGGAGTAGATAGGCCAGGGGTAGTGCCCACAGGCCCTCAGTGTTGGAAGCAGTCGGCAGCTCCTCAAGGTTGTTCCCTGCAGTCAGCTCTTCGGGATCACAGGCAGGCTGCTCCAGTAGCTCCTCTGGGATCCAGGCAGCATCCTTTAGATTCCAGGTGCTCTGTCAGTGCAACACACCAATGTTCTAGCTGAGAGCATCCGTGCAAAGTACTAGTATTCCAGATGACAGCAGCAAAATTGGCAATCAGAAATGGTGCATTTGCTTGGCTACAGACCACTGAACATAACTGGGGACCTTAGATTACCTTAATTTCCCCCAGGTGGGGGCCTGATTCCCAGTCCACCCACCCCACAGGAAAGACTGAATATCATTTCTGTAAATCCCCTTGTGATCGGTGGAGGTGCTTGAACTCGCTAGTAGTTGGATCTGAATGAGTGGACACTTTTGACTATGCAGATCCCCATGGAAGTTTCAAAGAAGACTCCTGGGCATAGCAGTCCAGACAACCGAAGAGATGGGAACTAAATAAAAGAGTTGCCAGCAGAGCTTTTTCCATGGGCAAACCTTGATTCTGGAATTCACTCCCCCCCAGTCTGGCTCAGGAAATACAATCCAGGCAACCTGACACCCAGCCCTGCCCCACCCCCAAACACTAAACCCCACTCACCTTCTACAGCCGGGAACAGAACCCAGAAATCCTGACTCCCAGGCACCATCTGTTCTCATCACAAGACAGTCACCCAGTCACAATAAGCCAGGTGTGTTAAGAAGCAGAGGATCTGTTACAGTGTCAGACAGGTGATGGACTCCGGCTCTTGGGCTGGTCATTTGGTACTAGATCTTGAACCATATCCTGTCCTCCCACGAGAATGTCCCATTTAGACACCAGCTTGTACAGCTTCAACATCTTCTCCATGCTGGATCTCTCCAATCTGATGCTCTGGATTTGCTCTGGATCCAGAATGTAGCCATACAATGAATCCAGGATGCTTTCCATAGCTGTCACCTGCTGGATCAGCTGTTCTCGGTGCTGGTTGACAAAATGCTCATCTAGGTGAGGATGAGGAAGGGCAGAGAGAATGAATTTAGGTTGATCATTCTGTTTTATTGATAATCTTATATTTTCCAAATGAATGTCACCTTATTTAACCTTGCAGGCTGAATGTAGAGGGACCTCTCACCCAGCACTAAATGCAGCCATCTCTGGGGTGGGGTACAGCAGTTGGTAGCCACATAGTAGTGCTGGACAGGGCAAAGATTCCTCTTCCAGCACTGAAATGCAGCCACCTCTGGTGTGGATCTTGACAGCTGTTTAACAGCTGTGTTTAACACAACACAGGGAACAGAGGGGGGTTAACTCCTTGGTTTCTGGGATTCTCACCAGAGGGCTCTGCTTGAGAGAAGAAATAGCATTAGATACTGGAGCATGAGGCTCTATATAGTTCTACTGACCTGTTTGCATCTGGGTGGATGAAACAGAGAGTGTCACATCCTCTGGAAGAAATAGGGAAATGGGAAGTGAGACAGGATATGGATCCACATACTATTCCTAGCATATTTGAACTAGCCATCAGAAGCAGGAAATTAGGGCACCCTACAGAAACCTCTCCCCCTGCCATCTGAACCTACCTGGTCTCACATGGGCCTCCCAGATGGATTCCTTGTTGATTTTCTCTGCCAAGCTGAGCTCCAGTTCCCCCCAAATGTCCTTGGTGTAGATTTCTATATACGACTGCAGACTCTCCGCTGGGATGTTACAAAATTCCAGCTCCTGATTGAAAATAGAAGAGTTGCATTAAAGGCAGCCCCCTCTTGAGCCAGCAGGTCTGGGAAAGGAGAGAAAGTATTTTAGTCAGAGCAGACCAAAGAAGATTTTTGAATCTGCAACAAAATTCTCCAGCCAGTCCTGTGTTTGGGGAAACTGAGGCACAAAATCACACAGCAAGACCTAGGTACATGTAGGAATAGAACCAGAGGTCCTGAGTCCAAATCTCCTTCTCTAACCCACCAGACCTTGCTCCCCTTCCACAGCTGGCAACAGAATTCAGGAGTCCTGGCTTCCAATCCTCCCCTGCTTTAACTCACTGGACCCCACTTCTCTACTCCAGAGCTGGCCACAGAACCCACAAGTCTGGCCTCCCACAGCCCCTGCTCTAACCCCTAGACCCTACTCTTCCCTGGGCTGGGAGAAGAAGTCAGGAGTCCTGACTCCCAGGCTCCCATGCTTTAAACAGTAGATCTCACTCCCCTTCCGGAGCGGTGTTCACTAATATATGCTGGCTAACATAAAAATCAAATTAATAATATGTATAATACACACCATATTATATATATATATATGTTAGTATGCAATAAGCACCAATAACATTAAACGCAAAGATTGTAACAGGGACCTAGCCTAAAGTGGCCTATATCATAATCCTGTTCATTTATGCTAGGTATCCCATGACACCTTGCATTTGCTGAAATAAGCATTTGGCACAAGCAGATAGGAAACTTGTCAAAATCAAGCTATACTCATTTTATGTCTTAATACAAGCCAGGGAAATATCTGGAATGCTAGTGTCCAAAACAAAGAGAGGAAGGGACAGGACAAGTTGGGGCACTGGAACAAACTGATGGGTTGGATTTTAGTGATGTGTACCCTGTAAAATCATGTAAATAACACCAGCTGAAATGTGTCAGGTGAATGTTACATCATTGCAAAGGATGACTCCTTGGGGACTGATATCCTATGCAGCCTTTTCCCCAAAGCATATTAATAAACCTGCCTGCCATTGGTTGAGTCTTTTTCATAACGAAATAATGAACCAAAGTGTGGTCAAGCAATTGAGTATGCCAGTGGTTTACAACCTTTTTTCATTTGCAGACCCCTCAAATATTTCAGATGGAAGTGTAGACCCCTTTGGAATTCTTATACATAGTCTGTGGACCTTCAGGAGTCCATGGACCACAGGCTGAAAAGCACTGGACTTTCTCAACAGCTGGGATGAACAGGGAGTCCAGACTCAGAGCGCCCCCTGTTCTGACACATTCACAATTGTGTTCTAGGGGCAGGAACAGAACCCAAGAGTTTTAACTCCCAGTCCTCTGCTCTAACCACTCCCCATCAGCTCAGAGCGTAATACTGTTTTTCCACCCTCCACGGAAGAAAAAAATCATCTCACTTACCTTGGGTATCACCTCCACGTTTGACTGACTGGACACAATGTAACGCGAATCAAAGCACAGGGGCTTACGGGTCTGAAGAGATGTCAAGATCAGCCTAGATGGGCACTTCTTTTCATAGTCATCAATGGCCTGCAACTTACAAACATTGTCTGCTATTGGAACTACACAGAGAAAACACAGCAGATGCTTCCATGGTCTGGCCTCCCCTTTTCCACCCACACAGCAGCCCTCCAAAAGAAGGGTCTTTGTTATTGATACAGAGAAAAGCTGTATCTTGCATTAAGAGGGCAGACTCCTCTTGGGGAAAGTGTAGTTTTATAATGAACTGGGCCAATAGTTTGCATCCTTTAATTTAGTATGTTGTTAATAATAATTATTTGTATTACCATAGCAGGAACCCCAGTCATGGCCCAGGATCCCACTGTGTCCAGTGCTATGCAAAAACAGAGCAAAGGATCAGCAAGAACTTCTAGATAACCCAGGCTGCTGAAAGAAGAACACAACCTAGAAGGCCATGATTTTCAAGGATTCATTCATTTTTTAACATCATTTGCCATTAGAGCGTTACCATTATTAAAGCTATTGAACCGTTTTATTTCAAAATTGTCTTGATGCTTGAGTTTCAGTGAGCTCTATAGAACAAGCCAAGTTTGAAGTGTCTATTTTAAGGTTATCTGAATAAAGCAAATCTGGGACCAAAACAGACGGTGAATAAGTAACTCATATTTTTCATTAAATCGATTAGATCATTTTCTGGGTGGTGTAATAATAACAATAAACAATAATTAATAACTCTTATATAATGGTTTTCATCAGTAGATCTCGAAGTGCCTTACTCATCAAGGTCTGTATCATGATCCCATTTTAAAGAGGGGGAAACTGAGGCAGAGAGCAGAGGAGTGACTTGCCCAAGGTCACCCTGCACGCCAGTATCAGAGCTGAGAATTGTTGGAGTGAAATGCACAGTGACAGAAATTGGTCTTTAGAAATTCGTTTCAGTGCACAGTTACCCCATCAGCTGCATGCCTTTTGTGAGTTATTCCATACTCTCTGCTCAGGGGAGTGAGGGGGGGCTCACACTGATTGAATGTGTGGAGATGGAATCGCATAGTGGCGTCTGCAGCGTCAAGAGCCCCACCCCCTCCATGCGGATAAAGAAACAGCCCAGGGAGGGTTGCCTCAGCAGCATGAACCGCACGACCCACACGTACCTGTCGTCTAATAAGGGGATGTAGCAATGTCGCTCTGCCAGTGCATCAGCAGCAGCTGCCCGGCAAGGTAAAAGCACCTGGTTGGCTGAAAGCCAAGACATGACCTTAAAAGATCATTTGGCATGGAACAGCCACTAGGGGCTGGGCTTCTGCTACCAGCGGGAAATTATAAAAGTTAAAACTCAGGTAGCAGGAACAAGAGAGGAACTGGAATCCCCCCCCATGCCGTGAACTCCCTGGTTGTGTCGGATTCAGCGGGCTGAGGCATTCTCCCCAGCCTGCTTCGCTGCGAACTGATCACTCGGAGCAGCTCTCTCCTGTCTGCTGGAATGAAGGCAAACAGCAAACTGAATTTGGCCAACATGATGTATTTTTACACAGTTTTTGTAAGTATTAAGTTATTGTTCTTTGTTGTGTCTGTGCTGTAACTCCTTCGGGGAACTCCAAAACAGGGCACCCTGGTGTCACAAGCTGGCAGCCATGCGTTGATCTGGAGAGATCATGAATGCAAAAGTCCTGGGTGACGTACTGTGTCCTTTCACTCACAGAGTTCCCCTGCCTTTTGCTATCCTTGTTTGTTGTAGAGCTGTTTACTGTAGAATAAAAGGTTTGGTTAAGCAAAACCCCGAGAATCATCACTGCCTTCCCAACCCCCCGTATCCTAAATCTAAACTTACCTGAAAAATTTACTCACCGTTTCAACAGTACGTAGTAGCTGATTCTCAGTTACCTTGAACCAGTTGCAGTCATTAGGGATGATGTAGAGAAGGGTCGTCTTTGCCACCTGGAGTGCCCAGTAGAGCAGCACAACAGAGCGGATCAGAGCTGGTGGCCTACAGCGATTCCCCCAGACCACTCCATACACAGAGAAGCTGGGGTTCCTCAGCACAGCATGGAACAACGTCACTCACATTGGCTTCTCCAGGGTCATCTCCTCCTCAACAAAATGGGCCATTTGCATCTGGGAATGGTCAGCTCCTGTCAGTAGGACACAAAGCAAATGCTGTTCTATTAGCTTCCCTGTTCTGCAAACACTCTCCCCTGCTCCCCTACGGAAGCAGACATGGGGGCTCCTTAGATTAGGCTGCTGGCTCCGAATGTCCCCCCCATTCCCTAAGCGCAGTGTGACCCCACTCCCTGGGAGCTCCCAGCCTGGGTTTGTATCACACTCCCTGACAGCCATGTTATCTGCCAGCTCTGTGCTCTCGGGGAAGCAGGGCGCAGTACCCACCCTGCCTGACTCATGCAGAACTTCCCCCGCCAGGCTCTGCTTGACCCAGAACTGGTCAGAAGAAAGACTTACAGAAAGCAACGTAACTGCCATGGGAGATGCACTGAAACCCCTCGGACAAAGGTGCCAAGATTAAGACAACTCCCCTAGTCTCCTTTGCATCGAAGGTGTGACAAGGAGGCATCTCCATTAGCAGTCAGAATGGAGAACAGAGAGTCCAAGTCACGGACCACTGAACTCTGGGACCAGAGAATCAGGGAAGCACTGTATGATGGAGGACCTGTGCTCCCGATGTTAATGAACCCACACCTGCACACGCCCGGCTCAGCAGGTCTCAGAACAATTCTAGCAATGACCCCTCTATTGGTATTCAAACACTGAAGCTGCCTGATTGCTTTGTGAGCTCCCTGGAAGGGACAGCGCCCATAGCCAGGAATGATCAGTTCCTATTGTCCAGCCTCAACAAAACAACTCTGGTGTACCCCCTTGAGCCATCATCTACCTATAAACAAATCTAGTGTTCTCCCTTCAGCCATTGTTGCTTCCTTACAAAAACCCCTACCCAAGTTCAAAGCTCTGTTTTGATGCCTGGATGCAAAAGCTGCATCTATTCCATGGGGACGTCACCTTTCCTGGGGCCTTTGCCTCTCTCCAGCACTCTGGACCCTAAGGTGAACAGCCTGTCTCCTGGGAACCTTCCACTGGTGCAAACTGTGCTGAGTGCAATGAGACCCCAACTCTCTCTCTCTCTCTCTCTTTGGTTAAGCCCACTTTTATCCCTCTGACATAATTTGATCTCTCTCTCTCTTTCTTTCTCCCTTACTCCAGGTATAACTTTCTAAACTTGACGTCTGCCATCAACTTGGGCTACATTTCCCCAATACTCCAACTGAAACCGTGTAATATTGGAACTGTTTGCTTTGTTTGTCTCTCCTGGCATGGCTATTGCTACAAGTATCATAAGCTCTGTATACCTGGCAATAAAATAACTTTCATGACCAAGCTGGATGCCAGATTCTGAACGTCATTTTCTCTTTCGTGTTCTCGGCTTCCCTATTTGCTCTGCAGCAACAGTTCTCTGACCTAAGCCAAAGATCCCTGTAATGCCCCAAAATCCTGGGGGGGTCTGTTCATCCAAGGGGTATTACTAGGACAAGTGTGACATAAGGTGGGGGGTGAGTCTGTGGCAAATGAGGGAGTCAGCTTGGACATGCTGACTGACCCTGCCTGCTCAGCTGTACTTTGCTCGTATGCTGGGAGTGGGGCATATGAGGGTGTCATCCTGAAAGTGCTGACGGACCCTGCCTGCTGAGATGCTGTTAACCTGTGTGCGTGTGTCAGGCTGCATTTGATTGTTGCCCTGCTGAACTAAGTGCAGTGTCACTGTGCACTGTCTGGTACAAAGTGTGCCATGTCAGGTGTTTTTGGAATGCTCCTGACATACTGAACATTATGGTTATGGTAGCAGGTTTCCTGCAATGACACATATGTACAGATATGACACTCTTCCGTTTCATATCCCCAAATGTGTGTTTCACATGGTTGAATAGATCCAGACCAACACAAAGCTGTGTTTCCACGTCCCGCGGAGGCAGGCATACAGGAACAATGGACTGGCCTAATCACCTTTGAGCACTTTGGGTCATTGCTGGACATGGACGATCACCTGACCCCAGGGGGTGTTGAGGAAACTTCTGAAAAGCTGAGGCGCCTTTGTCTCATGGCTCTCCCCTGGAATCTGTTTCCCAAGCAACATCAAAGACTGGCACCTACCCCCAGGGAGGAAGAGTCTGATTGCAAGAGGCATCGCAACCAACCTGTGTCATAAGCTGAATACAGCTGACTCTTAATTTTAGGTTAAAATGCTAGTTATCTTGTAATTAATTGTGATTAACTCATTGATTTATTAATAACGTGATTTAGAGTCACTTAAATTCTTACTGCAGTCAATAAACTTATTTCTTTGTCTTATCTAAAACAGTTCATGTGGATTGAGTGTGTGCAGAGACCTCACTCAGTGTGACAGAGCTGGTGCATATCAATTTCTTTGATACATTGGCGGACAAGTATAAATGAGCTTGCAGGGTGCAGTGTACAGCACTGAACCCTTCAAGATGGCGGTTCCTGGAGTTGCATCAGCCACTGGGGGTGTTTGCTGTGGGTCTATCCCATGAGTGGCTGGCCAGAAACACTCCTTTACTAGGTGAGGGACCGATTACTTGAGACCAGCAGTGGGAGGATCACACAGCAAAGCGGGGTAAATCAGGGCCCAGGAGTGAGGCATTGGGGTGACACAGCTACACACCACTCCGGATTGCAGGCTTGGGGGGAGTCGCAGACTCACTATTGAGTTTCTGTGGCACGTTATTAAAGTGCAAAGCATTACCACTGAGCAACACAGTGAGTGTCTCTTTCAATGCAGGCAGGTACATGGTGATACCAGGTGGGGAACTGATGTATACACCGCCCCCATCATCTCTGCTATTCCCCCCACTGAATTGTCCTTTCATTTCTTTGATATTTCTCTTCTCTCTGCCCCAGGCCCCTCCTTTCCCTCTATCTCCTCAAAGGTGTGTGTGGCAGAACAGCCGGTCTGGGCAGGCACAGGCCCTCCTCTTACCAGGGCAAAAAGGGAGAGGAAGAGCAATGCAGAATGGCCTCAGGCTCTGGGGCAGGCAAAAGGTGGGAGGACGCAGTTTGTTCCATCTCTTGGGAGTATTTCACAGACCCGGTGGTGATCACAGACTGCAGCCACAGCTTCTGCAAGCACTGCGCCATGGAGGGAAAGCAGGAAGACGAGCGTTAGCTGTGTCCCTTTTGCCAAGGCTGGATGTGGAAAGGGAATCTCCAACCTAATTGGCAGCTGGCCAACCTGGTGTCTACAATCAAACAGCAAGAGAAGGTGGAAAAGGGTTGAAAATCTTGGTTTTTGTAGCCAAAATATCCAGCTGCCATGGTCACGTGCCATATAAATTAATAACATAAATTAGGGACATCCGAATATTCACAGTACAAGCTATCCTGATTCTCACCTCCTTCCAGAGCCAGGTTTCCACAGGTATGGAATCAGATAATACAATGAAACCTTAGATGTTGTGAACAAGCTCATAGTTATGATGAATACCTGGTTTGATTAAGGCTGGTCCATTTCTTTTTGTCGAAATTTTTTTCCTAGAAAAAATTGGGGTTGTGACTAAAAGAAAATTTTCGTGGAAAGTGGGTGTATTTTTCAAATAATGTAGTTTTTTTTTTCATCCAAAAACTGAGAACTCAGAAACAGAAAATTTCAGCTGAAAACATGTTTTGTTTGTTTTCAGCCAATTTCTCTTTGGCTGAAAATTTTCATGTTTCAATCTCTGAAAAACATTCCTCCCCCCAGTTTTTGGATGTTCAGTTCTTTTGACAAAATGTCAAAAATGTCTGGGGGGAGGGAAAGGGGGAAAGACTCCAGTTTCTGATGAGGCCTAATTTTGAATCAGTGCAAACTATCAGTGCCTATGTATGACTGTGAACTGGTCAGACAGTGAAATGCATGCGATTGACCATATGCATACAATAGCATACAAAGCACTGGCTGCCTGTGACAAAACTAGACCCATAGATCAGCAGTTCATATCCCAGCTGAAGTGCCATCATTTCCCAGAATGTCCCTTTAGAAATAACACCAGAGACTGAAAATGCAAAGTAAAGGTTCATTTGATGACAGTGAACTCCAGAGCAGCAAAGTCAGACTTGTTCTGAGCACAGTGCAAATAACAATGGGACCATTCAGGTATTTTACTGAAGAAAAAACAAAATGTAACCAAGTGTGGCAAACAGCTGGCTTCTCCCTACTGGGTCTCGCACTTTTGCTCTCATAGTGGGCCAGGGCATCGCCAGTTACCCCATCTTCCCAGGGAGGGGGGTGGGGACCCAGGCCCACCCGCTCCTCCGGGTCCCAGCCCAGGGGCCCTATGAGTAGCAGCTATGTGCTGCTGGCACCGTACATGTAGCTGCAGACTTTTCCCCTGGGCTATTCTCCCCCCTCTGTTCTTCTGGCTTCTTGAGCCAAGTACCTTCTTCAGGACTCCACCTCTCTTCCTCACACCAATGTACTCCATTCTGCTCCTCTTCACAACTCCACACACCACTGCTCACCACACACCTACTCCTTCAACTCCCACCCTGTCTCTCGGGAGTAGAGGGTTTTTATAGGCCCCTGGGTGGGGCCTTAATTGGTGTCAGCTGACCCTAATTACCCTCTAATGACTCTGACTAGTCTATAGGGAATAAAGCCCGGACCATTCTAGCACTTACATAGCGCCCTTCCAGAACTTTCCTACATCCCTCTGCCCTTGCTATACCACACATTCCTCCATCCCCCCTCACTCAACACCACAGGGTTGGGCTACTTGGGACGTGAGGCAGTGCTGGCGCGAAAGGGCATCAGTGTTGCCATGTTGGTGTCCAGCCCTTTGCTGTACCCGGAATTGAAAAGGCTGTAGGAAGAGGAACCATTGTGTCTCTCTGGCATTCTTCTCCTTGTTAGCGTGCATCCATTGGAGCGGGGCGTGGTCTGTCATCAGGGTGAATTTCCTCCCCAGTAGATAGTATCTGAGGGTTTCCATGGCCCATTTAACTGCCAGGCACTCTTTTTCAACCACTGCATACTTCTGGTCTCTGGGGAGGAGTTTCCTGCTGAGATACAGGATGGGATGCTCCTCGCCATCTATTATCTGTGCCAGGACAGCACCTAGCCCTGTCTCTGAGGCATCCGTTTCAAGGATGAACTCCTTCTCAAAATCCGGGGCTATAAGCACTGGATGGCTACAACGAGCTGTCTTTAAATCCATGAATGCTTTCTCAACCGCCTCGGTCTACTTCACCATATCTGGGCCCCAAGCTTTTATCAGGTCAGTCAAGGGCCCTGCTCTAGTGGCAAAGTGGGGAATGAATCTCCTGTAATACCCCACGATCCCTAAGAATGCCCTGACCTGTTTCTTGTGGACCGGTCGGGGCCAAGCCTGGATGGCCTCTACCTTGTCCCACTGGGGCTTTACTAGACCTCTCCCTACCACATATCCCAGGTATTTGGCCTCGGCTATCCCTATTGCACACTTCGAGGGGATTGCAGTGAGGCCAGCTTTCCGGAAGGTGTCGAGCACTGCCTCTACTTTCCCCAGGTGCGTTTTCCAGTCGGGGCTATGGATGACCACATCATCGAGGTAGGCAGCTGCATACCTGGTGTGGGGTCTCACTAGGTGGTCCATCAGCCTTTGGAATGTTGTGGGGGCCCCATGGAGTCCAAAGGGAAGGACAGTATACTGAAACAGGCCATCGGGTGTGGAGAAGGCGGTCTTCTCCTTGGCATCTTCAGCTAGGGAGATTTGCCAGTAGCCCTTGGTCAGGTCCAGGGTGGTCAGGAATCGAGCCTTGCCCAACCATTCCACTAGCTCGTTGATATGTGGGACTGGGTAAGCGTCACATTTAGATACCTCATTTAACTTCTTGAAGTCGTTACAGAACCGCAGGGTACCGTCAGATTTCAGGACTAGGACGACGGGGCTGGACCACTGGCTGTGGGGACTCTTCAATAACCCCAAGTTCCAACATCCTATGTATTTTTGTCCTCATTTCCTCCTGCTTGGCCTCTATTATCTGATATGGTTTTATCATTACTCGCACCCCAGGACTGGTGATGCTGTTATGGTGGACCACCATTGTACGACTGGACTGCTTGGAAAACACGTCCTGGTTTCTCTGGATCATGTCAATAATTTCCGTCTGCTGTTCTGGGATTAGTTCCGGGGATATTCTCACCTCCCCCTGTGAGCCACCTGTTTGGGTGGTTGCTTCTCAGGTGACCAGACATGTCCCCCGGTCCCACCAGGGCGTCAACAGGTTAACATGGTACAATTGTACCAGCTTCCGGCGGTCTGGTTGCCTCACCTTATAGTTTACATCTCGAACTGCTTCTACGACTTCATATGGTCCTTGCCAACTGGCCAGCAGCTTGCTCTCCGCTGTTGGCACCAGCACCATTACCCACTCTCCTGGCTGAAACCTCCGTACCTTGGCCCATTGGTTATAGTAGGTCCACTGGGCCTCATGGGCTTTCTCCATTTGTTCTCACACTATGGGGGTCACCCGGGCTATCTGTTCCTGCATCTGGGCCACATGTTCAATAACATTTCTTCCTGAGTTGAGCTGTTCCTCCCAGTCCTCTTTAGCAATATCTAAAATACCCCGGGGATGGCGATCGTACAATAATTCAAAGGGGGAGAATCCAGTGGATGCCTGGGGGCCTCCCATATCGCGAACATCAAGTATAGTAGTAAGGCATCCCAATCCTTTCTGTCCTGCGTCCTGGGTCCCTTGCCTGTCAGGATTTCCTTAGGTGTGCCCACTCTAGTGAAGACCTGGAGCAGTTCCTTCGCAATTGCCTTGGATCTGGGGTTTCTTAGGGGAATGGCTTCGGGGTACTGGGTTGGCTAGTGCACAATGACGAGAACACTTCGATGGCTGCGTGCTGATCATTCTAGTGGCCCCATCAGATCCACGGCGATCCTTTCAAAGGGAACTTCAATAATGGGTAGGGGCACTAACGGGGCTTGCAAGAGAGGCCGGGGGCTGTGCAATTGGCATTCCGGGCAGGAGAAGCAGTTTTGCTGGACTTCCGCCCGTATTCCTGGCCAGTAGAACCTTCTCAGAATTTGGTCCAGGGTCTCCTCTGCTCCTAGGTGTCCCCCAAATAAATGACTACGGGCCAGTTCTAGAACTGCCTTTATGTGCTTCTGTGGCACCAAGAGTTGCTCTACTTCCTTCCCCTGTATTGGGGTCACACAGTACAGCAGGTCCCGTTTCAGGATGTAATAGGGCCCCGGGCCCTTAGTCTTTCCCTCCACAGGAATGCCATCAATCTCTGCTACCACCTTCCTCATGTTCGTGTATAATGGGTCCATGGCCTGGTCCTGCCCAAAATTTCCCAGTAGAGCTGGCCTACCTGTAGGGGCCCAACCTCATTTTCATCTCCGGGGTCACTCCTATTAGTGCTGGAAACCACCCCTAGGTCTTCACTAGTTTAAGTGGTCTCCCGTTCTCCCAAATGGGTTCATCTACAAACCAGGGCAGCTTTCTAGTTCTCAGCCAGTATCCAGGTGCCTAACCTTTTATCTGCCCACCTTTCCTGCTGGGATTTCCGGCGTCTTCCAGGGGGTGAGAATAGTTCTTGGGCGAATTCCACAAAAACAAGGGCAGGGCTGGTTACCTGTGCCTTGGTCTTCACCTGGGGTTTCCTGCCCAGCCCAAGCTCCACGGGTGGGAGTAGGTCCTCGAACCCTGGAAAATCCCTACCAATCAAGACCGAGTAGGGGAGCCTTGGGACCACCGCTGTCATCACCCAGGTGGTATTCCCCTGGATCTCGATCTGTACTGGGATTGAGGGGTAGAGCTTTACAGTCCCGTGTACACAAGTCACTCCTGTGCGTTTGGCCCGGGTCAGATGATCTCGCCCTACAAATTTCCAAGAGACTAGTGTCACTGCACTGCCTGAATCTACTAGGGCCATGGTGTCGATGCCATTCATTTTTACTGGCCTTGTATATCCATGGGGGGCTGTTACAACCCCTACCAAACCGAGGAGATCACAGCACCCCCCCGTAATCCCCTAGATTGCACTGCATGGGCTCCTCCCTGTTGGGGCACTGGACTGCTATATGCCCCAGTTCCCCATATTCATACCAGTGGTACCTTAGGCTGGCTGCCCCCCTCTGCCTTGGGCTATCTGGTTGCCCCCCCATGTCCTCGCTTCCTGAGTTCCCCGGCCCTTTCCCGGTGTCAGGCCGCTCCTCAGCGTCCTTGTGCTTGGTTCCCATTCTCCTGGGTCCCCCAGAAGTCCAGGAACTGGGTTTGGGGACTGGCTTCCGTGCCCACTATGTCTTCTCCCAGAGGGCTGGGGCCAGCTCACGGGCTTCCAGCTGTCTCTCAACCAGGGCAACCAACTCGTCGTAGGTGGAGGGGTCACTCTGAGATACTCAATGCCTTTTTTGCCTCTGTCTTCACAGACAAGGTCAGCACCCAGACTACTGCACTGGGCGGCCCAGAAAGGGGAGGAGGTGAACATCCTGCAGTGCTGGAAGAACAGGTCTGGGACTATTTAGAAAGATTGGACACACACAAGTCCATGGGACCAGATGTAATGCACCCGAGGGTGCTGAGGGAGTTAGCTGATGTGATTTCAGAGCCATTGGCTATTATCTTTGAAAGCTCGTGGCAACTGGGGGAGGTCCCAGATGACTGGAAAAAGGCAAATATAGTACCCATCTTCAAGAAAGGGAAGAAAGAGGATCCAGGGAGCTATAGGCTGGTCAGCCTCACCTCAATCCCTGGCAAAATCATGGAGCAGGTCCTCCAGGAATCCATTTTAAGGCACTTAAAAGACAGGAAGGTGATCATGGATTCACCAAGGGCAAGTCATGCCTGATCAACCTGATTGCTTTCTATGAAGAGGTGACTGGTTCTGTGGATGAGGGGAAAGTGGTGGACGTGATATACCTTGATTTTAGCAAAGCTTTTGATACGGTCTCCCACAGTATTCTTATCAGCAAGTTAAAAAAGTATGGGTTGGATGAATGGACTACAAAATGGATAGAGAATTGGCTAGAGCAAAGGGCTCAACGAGTAGTGATCAATGGCTCCATGTCTAGCTGGCAGCCGGTCACAAGTGGAGTGCCCCAGGGGTCGGTCCTGGGGCCAGTTTTGTTCAACATCTTCATTAATGATCTGGAAGAGGGGTTAGATTGCACCCTCAGCAAGTTTGCAGATGACACTAAGCTAGGGGGAGTGGTAGATACCCTGGAAGGGAGGGATAGGATACAGAAGGAACTAAACAAATTGGAGGATTGGGCCAAAAGAAATCTGATGAGGTTCAACAAGGACAAGTGCAGAGTCCTGCACTTAGGATGGAAGAATCCCATGCACAACTACAGACTGGGAACCAACGAGCTAGGCAGCAGTTCTGCAGAAAAAGATCTGGGGGTTCCAGTGGATAAGAAGCTGGATCTGAGTCAGCAGTGTGGCCTGGTTGCCAAGAAGGCTAATGGCATATTGGGCTGCATTAGTAGGAGCATTGCCAGCAGATTGCGGGAAGTGATTATTCCCCTCTATTCAGCATTGGTGAGGCCGCATTTGGAGTATTGTGTCCAGTTTTGGCCCCCCACTAGAAAAAGGATGTGGACAAGTTGGCGAGAGTCTAGCGGAGGGCAACAAAAATGATGAGGGGGTTGGAGCACAAGACTTATGAGGAAAGGCTGAAAGAACTAGGCCTGTTTAGTCTGCAGAAGAAAAGAATGAGGGGGGATTTGATAGCAGCCTTTAACTAGCTGAAAGGAGGTTCCCAGGGAGGATGGAGCTAGGTTGTTTTCAGTGGTGGAAGATGACAGAACAAGGAGCAACAGTCTCAAGTTGCAGTGGGGGAGGTCTAGGTTGGACATTAGGAAAAAGTTTTTGACTAGGAGGGTGGTGAAGCACTGGAATGGGTTACCTAGTGAGGTGGTTTAGAGGTTTTTAAGCTGAGGCTTGACAAAACCCTTGCCGGGATGATTTAGCTGAGGATAGTCCTGCTTTCATCAGGGGGTTGGACTAGATGACCTCCTGAGGTCCCTTCCAACTCTAATATTCTATGATTCTATGATTCTGTCCGACCCAGGCACAGAGGTCCGACGGTAGCCTCGTCATATACCAGTCCATCACCAGCAGTTCCAACATCTTCTCGGTGCTGAGGGCCTCAGGGTGCAGCTACTTCTGGGTCAGATGGATCAGATCAAACAACTGCGACTGCGTTGCTTTACCTTCTCTGTACCTCCACTCATGGAATCTCTGGGCTTGCACAGCTACCGTCACTCCAGATCTGGCTAGGATTTCCGCCTTCAGCTGGGGGTAGTCCGCAGCAGCTTCTGTCACCATATCATAATAGGCTGACTGGGCCTCTCCTCCTAGGAAAGGGGCAAGAATGCTGGCCCACTGATCTTGGGGCCAGGATTCCTTCAGGGCTGTTCTTTCAATGTTTATATCATCCTCTGGCGTCAACTTCTGCAGCCAGTTACCGGCATGGATGGTCTGCGACCCACTGTGGCTGCCGCCTCACCCTACCAGGACTTTCAACTGGCCTACCACCTCCTGGAGTAGGGCGTGGTCCTGGGCAGCCTGGCTCATCAGCAGGTGGTTAGTCTCCTGCTGTAGCCATATGGCCTCCTGTTGGGCGGCCACCTGGACTCGGCTAGCTTCCTGCTGGGCGGCTGTGGCTTGCACCAGGGCTTTTACCACATCCTCCATCTTGGGGTTGGGGTGGGCTAAAATCACCCTGGTTTAAGTCCACTGCATGATAAATCCCACTTTTTACACCACGTGTGGCAAACAGCTGGGTTCTCCCTACTGGGTCTCACACTTTTGCCTCTCGTAGTGGGCCAGGGCATCACTGGTTACCCTGTCTTCCCAGGGAGGGGGATAGGGACGCGGGCCTGCCCGCTCCTCCGGGTCCCAGCCCAGGGTCCCTATGAGTAGCAGCTATGTGCTGCTGGCACCGTACTTGTAGCTGCAGACTTTTCCCTTGGGCTATTCTCCCCTTTCTGTTCTTCTGGCTTCTTGAGCCGAGTACCTTCCTCAGGACTCCACCTCTCTCCCACACACCAATGTACTCCGTTCTGCTCTTCTTCACAACTCCACACATTCCTCTGCTCACCACACACCTACTCCTTCAACTCCCACCCTGTCTCTCATGAGTAGAGAATTTGTATAGTCACCTGGGGGGGCCTTAATTGGTGTCAGCTGACCCTAATTACCCTTTAATGCAATGGTTCCCAAACTTTTCTCTGCCATGGCACACCTTGATACCATTGAATTATTCTGAGGCACACCACCATACAGTCTCCAAATGAACTCATGGATATTCATGAGCCAACTCAGAACTCAAGTAGTTTTTCAAGAAATTCCGTGCACACCTGCTCACCCTGACGGTACACCAGTGTGCTGTGGCACACGGTTGGGAAATACTGCTCTGATGACTCTGGCTAGTCTATAGGGAATAAAGCCCGGATCATTCTAGAACTTACATACCGCCCTTCCAGAACTTTCCTACTGCCCTCTGCCCTGGCTACACCACACTCATCAAACTCTGGCTCCTTGCAAGTCTTCCTCCCCAGACTCTCGGAGGGAGCTCAAGCTGCCCTTATGCTCTCAGCAGGCTGCTTTCCAATCACAAGCTCCCATCACTCAGCTCTGGGGGTCATTCCCTTCCCTGGGGGAGATGAACTAAGGCTGGCACAGTGTGCCAGAGCCTCAGCCCCCCAAAGGACCAGTTCATGCTGTGACCTGTGGACCGTAGTTCCCTAGAACAGCGGCTCTCAGCCTTTCCAGATTACTGACGTCCTTTCAGGAGTTGGATTTGTCTTGCATAGCTCCATGTTTCACCTCACTTACAAACTACTTGCTCACAAAATCAGACATAAAAGTGCAAAAGCGTCCCAGCCCCCTATTACTGAACAATGCTCACCTTCTCATTTTGGCCACACAATTATGAAATAAATCAACTGGAATATAAATATTGTACGTCCATTTCAGTGCATCGTATATAGGGCAGTCATTGTCATTGCCTCGGTGAAATTTTAGTTTGTCCTGACTTCACTAGTGCTTTTCATGTAGCCTGTTGTAACACTAGGCAAATATCCAGATGAGCTGATGAACTGCCTGGAAGATCTCTGTGTACCCCAGGGTGCACATACCCCTAGTTAAAAATCATTGCCCTAGATCACCAGAGGGCTGAGCCAACTCCACTAATGTCTGTGACTCACTCGACTGATACTGTGATCAGCACCTAAGGAATTGCTGCCTGGGAAGCGGACTCCTGCCCCGGGTTCAGCCACGGGAGCTGCACTGTGGTGATACGCAGCTTCAGCTTCCTCACAGACAGGCTGTTTTACTTGTCCATCCGGAGCATGGAAAGGCTCATGTCAGAAATAACAAGCAGGTTGTCCCTGGGGCAGATTGGGGAGACCTAATCCTTTATTGCCTGCTCATTCCACCTTGACGCCGCGAATGAGCAACGAGGAGGTTACTTTACAATCCTTTTATCTATAACAGTATGCCAATATGTCATGCATATTAGTAACATTATAGTAACAAAGGTTACTTTACAATCCTTTTATCTATAACAGTATGTCAATATGTCATGCAACTTTGATGCATCTGATGAAGTGGGTTGCAGCCCATGAAAGCTTATGCCCGCAGAAATTTGTTAGTCTTTAAGGTGCTACAGGACTCTCGTTGTATAGGCCTGACCATTTGTCTAGATTTTATCTCTTTACTCTCCTACAGCTCACACTGTCCTCAGGGACGGACTGTTTTAATTGTCCATCTCGTGCATGGCAAGGCTCACACTGAATGTCGTCAGCGTTTCTTTAGAAAAACAGAGGGACCTCATGGCACGTGTGATCAGTTCTGTCGGGTGGGCGTGCCTCTTCAGACAGGCAATCCCAAATCCATTGTGGAAACATGGATACACATGGAATCAATGTGATGTGGAAGTTTCCTGCAGAATAGAACAGAGATTTAGGACCCTGTTGGCTGGAGCTGTCCCGTGCACAGTTCCTCAGTGCTCTCAGCACATCTTGGGGCTCACCATGGTCCAGATCTACAAAAGTATCTAGGCTCCTAATTCCCATTGATTTCAACAGGAGTTTGACATCCAGTGCCTTTGAGATGTGGGCCCATGTGACTCCTTGTGACCTGTCCGTGCCCAGGGTAGCCCACTGATAATGGCAGGGTCAGGGCAGGCTGTAAAAGGAGAGCGAATTCTCCCAGCACTGGTGGGTGACACTCAAGTCAGACTTCCCAACCAGCCACAAACAGTGCTTCTGATTCCCCCACACTGGTTATCAAGAAGCCACTGTGCAAATACACACAGCCCCCTTTACTGCATTTCAGTCTTTGGCTCCCAAACTGCCACTAAGTCCAGTAAAGAGACCAGTCATTTAAACTCTATGCTCTTTACTAAAAGATTCCCTCTTATCCCAAAGGACCAGCCACAGTACCAGTTCACTATAAGTTTGGATCTTACCAGAAATACCACGCTGCCAGCCAATCCTTTAGTAACTAAAACTAAAGGTTTATTAATAGAAGAAAAACAAACAATAAGAGAAGTGTTAAAGGCTTAAAGCAATCAGATATATACAAACGATTTGAAAGTCCATATACATCAGGTTTCTAGAACAATTGTGGAGTTGCAGGCTTGTATAGTCCCTCTGGTATACATCCAGTACCTGGATGGGTCTAAGTCCTTCAGTTCAGTTGCAAAGTGTGTTGATCCAGAGGTGTGTCCGCAGCTGGACAGGAACAAAGACAAAATGGTTTCTGTGGTTTGATCTTATATACCCTCTGACACTGGCCATGTGGCCTGTGGAACTTTACATGAACCAAAATGGAGTTCAGAGTCACATGGGCCAATCCTGGTAACTCTTCAGGTTCATGCCTTTAGTTTCTTCCTAGGCCTTTGGCTTCTGTAAAGGTCTTGATGGGCCATTAAGCGGGCTATTGTCCTGCGGCCTCTCTGTCTGGGGTGTGTCTTCTACAGCACAGTTTGAAATACAGGTATATCAAAGATCTCCATAACTTCCTTCACACATATCACACATGAGCACAAATATTATCTTCTTACTCAGCATATTATAACCTTTCTAACAGCACCTGACATGGTATGTCTCACATGAATCACTATGATGTTGACATACTGATGTCAAATAACACAAATGCCCCCCCCCCCTCAATCCAGTCCGTATGGCACTCCCGTCTTAGTGGAAGGGGACGCTGTATGATTGAAACATGACCAGTTATGTTATTCATATTGCCACTCTTAGGTCTAGTCAACACTTCAAACTTACGGTGTGCAGCTTTATCAGTACAGTGGTGCCGCTGTAAGAGCACTTGGATAGCCACGCTAAGCCAATAAGAGAGAGCTCTCCTGCCGACATAATAACACCACCTAAATGAGTGGCAGTAGCTATGTCAGTGGGAAAACATCTCTCACTGACGTAGCGCTGTCCACACAAGCCCTATGCCAGCAAAACTTATGTCATTCGGGGTGTGTGTTTTTTCACACTCCTGAGCAACACACATTTTGCTGGCCTACGTGCTAGTGTAGAGAAGGCTTTAGATAAGGTATAAAGTATAAAGCATAGCATGTAAGGTGTCAGTGGAAAAGTTATGATTTGCTAAATAAGATTCTCTCATTTGTATGCATGTATCATCTCTGTATCTGAAGTTATGAATATTGACTATGCACCTATATTTCAAATGTGGTTGCTCCTGTGGTAATACCCACAAGACCATTTACATCCAGTCTGGCCAGCACATTGTGAATGAACTCTTTGAGTTGATGGCCCATTCAGGAACAGTTAACTCTTACAATGAACCCCAGAAGCAGCTCATCTCCGTCCAATGAGCCTTCCTGTGGATGCGTTACCAGAATATGAGTCAGCGAAGCATGCAAGGGCATGTGATGAGCTTATGTGACCCTGGTGGACTCCATCTTGTGCCTGTAATTTTCCACAAACCAAGACTGAGAGCAGTCCCTCCACTTGGGAGAACGTATAAAAGGAAGCACCTCCATTTTGCCTCTTTCCTGCTCTGATCTTTGGACTATGGATTTACACTAAAAGGTATCAGTCTAATCAATGGGTTGAGGACCTTCCAATCTTCTGCAAATTACCAGAGATTTTACAAGCCATCAATTAATTCCATCATTGCTTCAAAACTGACACAAGAACTTGTATGTCTATGATGTCTTTCACCATTTTAACTCTCTTCTCCTTTTCTCTTTTAAATAAATCTTTAGCTATTAGATACTAAAGCATTGGTAGCTGTGATTATTGGGTAATGAGGCAGGCTACTTTCTTCCCTCTCTAACTCTACTTGACCGATAACCTCTGTAATCCTTCCAAGCTGTGTATGTACAATGTCAAAACAACGTGAGATACCACTATCAACTTGTGTCACTGAAGTGGAGGGCTAGCTTCCATCTTGAGTGCTAAGAGATAACCAGAAGGCCCAAAACCTTAGACAAAGAAAACCCCACTGCGCATCCTCTCACACATTCCTAAGGTATGGAGGCCACCTTATCAGGAGTAAAAGGTAGTGAAAGCCAATCATGTTATGTAGAATGTAGAAATGTCATGTATGAATATTCATGTAATCCTAGAAATGTATATAAGGCAGAGCCCCAGTATAGTCGGGGCTCAGCCTTTGGAAATTATTCCGCTGAGCCGGTTGCCGGCAATAATAAACTGCTGTTTCCCTCACGTCGGTGTCTGTCTCGTTACGTGTGCCATAAATCTTGCTACATTTTCTGGGGGCTCGTCCGGGATCGGGGCGTTGTTTGCCGCCTGGCCAGAGGCAGGGGACTTCCCCGTACGTCTCCCACCGACCATCGGTCGGCCCGCCAAGGTTTCCACTTCAACCTTCGATCAGTTCGGTGAGGGACGACCGAGGGGACAAACCTGCCATCTCGGCCACAGACCTGCACCGACCTGAGGAACCAGAAAGAAGGAGCTTCTCATCAGGAACAGGTGAGACCCCTGGAAACAGGGCGAACAAGAGACAGTCTGTTTTAGGCCCTCTCAGTTGAGAGGAAGGGGGGGCTGATCACCCTCCGGGCGGCCCAAGAAGACTCCAGAGGGGAGTTCAAAACTGCCGATCCAGGTCTGTTGGGAGGTAGAGTGTGAGTGTGTGTGAATGAGACGCAAAGTCTTTGCGTAGCGAGTGAAGTCCCCTCCTGGGCCCAAGTGAAGTCCTCCGGAAAGTGCAGTTCCCAGTCGCGCGACCACGTCTGGGTCACTTCAGGAGGCAGCGGTTTTATTTGTTACCTAAAAGTCTAAACAGATGGACCCCTTACCGTCTGGTCCGTAAACCCCCCCTTCTTGTGTCTGTCTTGTTTAGTTGTCTGAAACCATGGGTAGGACTTAGTCTAAACATACCCCTTTAGAATCCCATTTCAAGTTGTAAAACTGACACAGAGTCATAAATTACTGAAAGTAGATAAGATCTGAAAACCCCTCATACTTTTCCCTCTCTCCTCCAAGCCCCCCCGCCCGTCTAAGGCGTGGAAAATAGATGAACTAAAAAGTTTTTAACCCTTTGTCACCACATAGCATCACGGACAGGATTCCCGACAGATGGAGTACGGGCATTGGAGAGGGAAGAATGTCCCTATAATAATCATCATCAGTTGGCATTAACTAAAACATTGCCACTGAAAGAAAATCCTGATCCACTTAACTCAGGGGTCAGAAATTAAAGCCTGGCAGTTAAGTACAGCCAGAATGGGCTTGTCATGCTTGTTGAAAAACCATTCAGAACTAGGTGGGAGCCGCCACCCCCGGAGTCAAGAAATGAGTAGGGGCCATAAATGTTATCTAATAGAGTCAAACCCCTTTAAAGATATGAAGGACAACAGACCATATGTTAATTTAAAGATAATAGGGGTGAATAAAACAGAAACATTAGTTTAACTCTTATTGAATACAAGGGCACAAATATCAGTTATCCCCATGTAAATTTAAAAGAAAACTATTTAATGGTAAGTTTTAAAGTTAGGACGGAGTCTGGAAGAGTAGAAATGATTAAAGCTGTTCTAGGAAACAGTGTATTATTGGGCATAGACACCATAAAAAGATTAAAGTTAAAGTGTCATGTTATAAAAGCATTAGTAGTGGAGATAGCACCAAATGATCAGTATCAACCACAATTGAAACCTAATGTAACCAATTGGCCAATGAAAAAAATCCCCACAAAACCTGAGGGATGAGAAGCTATGAAGCAACTGCTTCTAAAACTGCAGGAAGAGGTAAAAATTTCTCCTGTCTCCAGCCTGGGACATACCAAAACCAGGTCAAGGAAAAAA
>ML675645.1:113819-191331 GCA_007922155.1 Mesoclemmys tuberculata | reverse complement strand
CAAGTAGAGGGAGGTGGTAGGATCTGTGGGCATGTGGCTAGAGAGCAGGTATAGTGTAAAGGCTTGGAAGGAAGGTGACCTAAGGGTGGGGGTGGGGGGCTGGACGAGATCCCCAGTGAAATGCTAACTGGGAATGACTTTCCACAGGTGGCAGGCCAGTAGAGCGATGACCCGCAGCCAGACAGAGCATCGTGCCAGGACCCAAGGGGGAAAGGGTAAAATCCCAGCAACTTCTGGAGGGATGGAGAGGGTCTCCCGGGATCCTCTGCAGCAGGAAGAAGCAACACGCCTCCAGGTGTTTGTGTTGGGGGGAGGGGGTGGTGCTGAGACCAGTTCCCACATCACAGCTGGAGGCAGCAGCGTCTCCTCAGGGAAGAGGGCGAGTGGATTGCCTGGGAGGTAGAGGACTGTCCGGGCTGAGAGCGGGCAGCAGGTTGCAGCTGTACAAGGGGCAGAGCCCACTCTGGGGAACAGAGGAAAATGTGCCCCCAAGGGGAACCCAGGGGAGGGTGATGGAAGCTTAGGTCTCACTGGGGTCAGAAAAGGGGGGGTTCCTTTAACCCTGCAGCAAAGGGGAGCAGCCTGCTCCAAGGGTCGAGGCTGCCTCCTTCCCAAGGGAAGATAATTTGCCCTCAGGAGCAGGGAGGGGTTGCAGTCACTAGGGAAGCTGTCCCGGTTGTTAGCTGGCAAAGATTTGGGCTGAACAAGGGACATGTCCCACTCTGCAGAGCATGGAGAAGTGGGTCTCGGGGGGCGCGGGACAGAGAAGGAAGCTTGGGAAGAATTGGTGGGAAGACAAAAAATGCCACCTCACTGATCAGTGGGGAGAGAAGACCCAGAAGAGAGGGGCTGACCCAGGGTCTCTGCACCCACATGTTCAGCCTGGGGCTCAGGCTGTCGGGGGGGCCGTGTGGCTGACTTTCTGGAGGGGAACAGTCACACAATTGACCTCTCATGCAGGAAAGTGGGGATGACAGAGAGCACCTGGTCACAGTGACATTGGTGTAAATCTGGAGTGACTCCACAAGTAATAATGGTGTTAGGGCCAGATTTACACTAGCACAGCTGGGATCCGAATCTGACCCTGACTGCTCGACTGCAGCGGGCTCAGGGAGATCAATCTGCTTAGCTTCACGAAGAGACGGTTAAGGGGTGACGTGACCACAGTCTGTAAGTGCCTGCCTGGGGAACAATATTTAATAATGGGCACTTCGGTCTAGCAGAGAAAGGTCTAGCACGATCCGATGGCTGGAAGTGGAAGCTAGACAATTCAGACCGGAAATAAGGCATCCCTTTCTAACGGTGGAAGCGAGCGAGCACGGCAGATGTCTCCCTCTTTTTATAATATTCCTTCTCCCCTCTTGGGCTGGGGCTTCCCCTGGGATCGGGTGACAAACAATGACCTGAGAGGGACGCATTCACGTCCTGCGCCAGTGAGCACCAGCTGGCCAAGGGAAGGGAGGTAACTTACTCCAGAGCCCCAGTTAATCCTCTGTTGATGCCCAGGCCAGTCCTTTGTTCCTGGGAGGCTGAGCTGGGTTTGTCCTATACAAGCCTGGAGGAGGTGTGACCTGCCCCTCTGCTCCTGGAGAGTTTTGCCCAGACATGTTTCAAGCCACGAGGACGTAGCTTTGGGAATGTTACATAGCGAAGCCTCACGACTATATGCATGAAATCGCAACACACGTACCGCTATATCAGTAATGCTCAGTACACCATGCCCGTTCCAAAGCTATTTAAGGAGACATACTTTGCATCAGCAATAGACCATTACACTGTAAAGGTGAACAGGGGAGCAGGACGTCACACTCACCTTCTGCCTCTGGGCCAGAAGTGGCCGTGGGCGAATAGTGTCGTTTGGTTGTTGCTGAAAGGAGAAAGAGGAAACCTGGTGAAACTCTGAACAGTTTGAGGCAAAGGCAGATCTCGTTTACACCTGTGTCACTGTGATGTGACTCCACTCAAGTCTAGAGCCCTGATTCTGAATAATGTGAGCCAATTTCTGATTTCAGAGACAACGTGACAATCAGGAGCAACAGCAATTGAGTCAGGGCTGGATTCTGACCTCAGTGATCCTAGTGTAAATTCAGAGTGACCCTCCTGACATCAGTGGGAACAGTGCTAGACTTTGATCTCAAGGAGTCTGGTGTACCCAGAGTGACTCCAATAAAATCAGTGGTCTCATGGCAAGATTCCGATCACTGTTTCCATGGTGTAAAAGCGTCCCTAACCCCATTAGCTCCAGGAACCCGCTCCAGATTTACACTGGTGCACTTGAGGTGTTAAATGGGTCAGAAGGTGTTTATTTGTTGTGGGAGTCTCTCATGTTGGCTGTTTACAATAGGAAAAGCAGAACAGGGCATGCAGTAAAATCTGAAAAGCTTTCCCAGAGCAGAAATAGTCAGCAGAACCCACCTCCTGCTTTCTTTAGCCATGCAGACGGAGAGAGTTCGTTTACCAGCCAGCTTGACAGTCCTGGAAGGAAAAAGAGAAGAAATTCATGGAGTTCTGAAATGTGTGGGCCAAACTCAGGTTTTAGTTACACTGATGTCAGTCTGGAGTGACTGCCTGAAGTCAATGGAATCGCAGCCTGATTCCTTTTTCAGTGACCCCAGTGTAAATCCAGAGTGGCCCCCACTGGTGCCAATGGGGTCAGGGCTGGATTCTGAGCTCATTTACCCCGGTGTAAAGTTGAGGAGTCTGAACTGAAATCAAGAGGGCCAGATTTACACTCCTATAAGTAAGGGCAGAATCTGGCCCAACTGTTTATATCCTGTGGGCGATTGTCATGCAGTAAAGGTCTAGGCCCATCTGGCAAAGTTCTTCCTCTCCCTCAGTGGGTTCAGCGCGTCCTCCAGCAGGATGTTCGGGAACAGCTTCACCCCGTAGTGTTCATCCACTCTCTAGTGGTGGGGGAAGGTAATACAGGCTCTCTAAAACGGCTGCTCTCTGCTGGGTCCCGGGCCTATCTCTGGTTCTCACGACCCTTGCCCTTTCTCTGGGGCGCTTGCCCCTCCAGTGAATGGGGGAATCAGACCCACCCTCAACTCGTGGCCTCAACCCAGGGACCCAACGAGCAGCAGCTTCACACTGTGGCTTCAGAAAACCTGCCCGTTTCCTGGGGTTACTGCCCCACGCCCATGCCCTACTCAGAGAGGGACCCTTCCTGGCCTCCTTGCCAGGGAAAGCTCTTGACTCCAAACAGCCCCACTGGGCAGTGCCCAACCAAATGTCCAGTTCAGTCTCTTCCCTCAGGCCTGGGAAAGATCCTTTGCCCTCTTCAGGCAGGGTTTTCCGTCCCCCAGTCTTTGTACCTGCTGGGTTCTCTCCAGCCAGCGCCCTGCTCCTTTCCCAGCCCCTCCTGCCTCACCTGCTGACACACGCTGGTAGCTCCCCTCACTCCCACAACTCCAGCCGCCCCCTTTTTCTGGGGAGTCACCCCCCCGCTGCCATCTCTCCACGCACTGAGCTGGTTGCAAGACTTGCAGCTGGTCTGTTTCCAAACCGCGCCGAGGGACCATCTGTACACGCTCGTGCTCCTCACCCTTCATTTCCTCGCCCTCGTGTCCCACCCAGACACCAAATGGTGGGGCCTGCTACCACCTGTGGAGGGCGAGGACACTTGGTGGGCCAGCCTCTATTCCACACTGACCCCACGGCCCACCGGGAACATCAGTTGGTGGCTCCCTTCTGGAGCCGTGAGCACGGGCGTGTACTTGGCGCAGTTCACCCCTCGCCCCGGCACCTGCCCCTTCTGCGGCGTGAGGGAGACCCTGGTGCACGTCTACCTTGAGCGGGCCAGGCTGTAGCCCCACTTCCGGATCCTCGAGAACCTCAGCAGGAGGACCAGGCTCCACTTCTTACCGCATCTGCTCCTCTACGCACACCTTATCAGGGCCCCACAAAGTCACGGAACCTCCTCATCAACCTCCTCCTAGCCCGATGGCCGTCTGTAACACCGGGAGAGGAGACTGGCTGAAGAGGTGCTCTGAGGGGCCTATTCCGTTTCTCCATCCATTCACGTATCCGGGCAGAGTTTCTCTGGGCAACATCCGCCGGCTCCCTAGACACCTATCAGGAGCAGTGGGCGCTGTTCGGGGTCTCTGCTCAGCGTCCCCTTCCAGTTCCTCCGTTTGACCCTTTGATCCTCACGCCTTTTCCTCTTTTCGTAATTGATTTTGTGGGACAACTAATTCAGAATTCAAACCCAGAAATTCAAATAGCAGCACTCTCCAGTAGCCATCTGGTCTGACCCTGTCACAGCTGCCATTTTGTGTTTCAGTTCCAGTGCAGAATGTGACAGAGTGGGTCAGACACACACTGCGCTCTCGCTCGCTCACTATTGCGCAGACTTGACTTTTCTTCTCTCTTTTTCTCCTTAGTCTAAATTACACACCGTTCCCACTGAAGGTCAGTGGCTGTGTTTTGTGCAGGGAAGTACTTGCTCCTTTGTTAGCTGAATGAAGGGAAAGTCACCCCATCCTTCCCCTCCTGGAGCGTGTCAAGGCGAAATAAAGTGTTTAGGGGCATATCGTGTCCAGCCCAATGCAAGTCAACAGATTTGCATAGTACCACTCCTGCCCCAAATCTTCCCCTACAACAAGTTTTTCTGGGCCAGGAACTCTCATCCTCCTTCTGTCCTCCTTGCAAAAGGCTTAGCTAGTCCCCTCTTCAGCACAGTGGTCACGGAGACCTAAATCCAGCCCTGACTCCATTGACATCAGTGGGGTCATTCTGGATTTACATGTGAGTCCCCGAGGTAGCAATCTGGTTCTAAGTTCTCCAGACATGCCTGCCCTCTGACCCTGGCTCTCATTGAGCAGGAGCTATGCTACTTAACAATACGAATTTGGGTGGGGGAAGGATCTTCGATCGAGGTTACAGCCTGAGACTGTTGGCAGAAAGGAATCCGGTCCTGAATTTTGATTCCCTTCTGCCTTTTCAGTGCCCCACGCAAATTCAGACCTCACCCACCTGACTCTGCGGGTACACAGCAACAGCAAAGTCCAGATCGGCTGCTCCTCAGACATGAACAGGACACGAGGAAGACAAACCACGAGTGTTCGGCCTCGTGCACACTAGAGAGTTTTGTAGCAAAACAGAGGTGGTGTAAACACTGAAATCAGCCCCGCTTTTTTGACAGAATAAAGCCACCTTGACGAGGGGGCTGATGTCGGCAGAGCCCTGAAATGGACAAGCAAGAGAAACTGGGGATGCTGGAATGGGCAGCTCTGTCCATTTCAGCTGAGCTGTGAAACTGACATGACTGCCTGTTCCTGGGGCAAGCAGGGAACAGAGAAGCCCACGCCTTTCCCCCAGCTCCTAGCAGGGAAATGGAAGGGGAGAAGTCCCCGGCAGCTTCCCCCGGCAGGGACAGGGGAATCAGGGGAACCCCACAGGGAGCCCAGGAGCTGGTGGGCTCCTGGCAGTGAGCTGAGAGATGGGGTTAGTTGACCAGTGTTAGTGTAGAGAAGGCCTTAGTCAGACAGAGCCGAGGGCACCACACACACTACACCCCCCTTAGTAATACAGACCTGTACGCAGCAGAGGGTGCTAGACGCACACGAGCTAGGAACACACACGGGGAGAAGAGCTCTGTGTAAAAGCTTGAAAGCTCGTCTTTCTCACTAACAGACGTTGGTCCAATGCAAGATATAACCAAGATATGTATGTCTTGTCCTGCCAAAGATCCCTGGGAAATGTAGACCTCACTCACCTTCGTCTCTGGCTGAAGGGCAGCAGCAAACCAAATTCCTCCACCAGCTATTCCTTGATGTTGCACTGGCTGCGACAGAGACAAACCCAGGGTCAGTCACACAGAGCCGGACAGTTCTGCACACGGGGCCTTCCCTAGCCAGACACAGCCTGACAGGGCAGAGAGGCTCCTAGGTAGGAAGGATGGTCTAGTGGTTAGAGCACACGCTGCAGCATTGGAAGGACTGGATTCAATTCTCTGTCCCACCACAGACCTTGGGCGAGTCTGCAGACCCCAGCTGTACAACAGGACAGTCAATAGCACGGCCCGATCGCACAGGGCTGTGGGGAGGGTAAATAGAGGTTGTCATACAGAGCTGTGCTTAGCAGAGGGTGCTAGACACACACAGAGAGAAACTGTGAGGTGCTCAGATAGTGTGGTAGAGAGGCCAGCATGAATATTCACACAAAGACCATGTGTGAGTGAGAGAGAGAGGCAGGCAAAATCAGTCTTCTAATGGGACCCCTCCCTGTGGAGAGGAAGCTGTGCTAGACAGACATTCCCTGTCTGGGGGAGCTTACACGCAAAAGCTGGACATGTCTCTCTCTCTCTCTCTCTCTCTCCCAAAATCACTACCATTGTTTCTTCATAGTTCCAGTTAGTGGACCTAATGAAACTGATGCTAGCATAGAAGTCAGCAGGGGGGCACTAAAACAGGGTGATTCTTTCCCTAGGCTCTGCTATTCAACCAGCGATGGGGGCAAGTTACATTTAAAACCCTTTGTGTGATGTACAAAGTTGGCTAATTTAGAACTCCCCCCCGGCACAATTCAAAGCTCTTCCATAGACCCCTTTGGGCAAATCAGGCCCTCCCCTTCCCCTGCCAACATCTGGAAAATGCAGCAGATAATCCTTTGTCCGTGTGGCCTGTTTAGATTGTAAGATCTTCAGAGCAGAAACTGGCCTGCACTTAAAAATTAGCTCACCCTAACCGATGTCGCCTGGGGCTATGAAAAATTTCATGTCCTGAGCATCATAGTTAGGACAAGCTAACCACCAGTGTGGACACAACTGGGTCGACAGAAGAATTCTAGCCTGTCTCTCAGAGAGGGATCAGTTATAGCGATGAAAAAACCCCTTCTGTCCATGCAGACAGTGGCTACCCTATGGCACTACAGCAGCGCAGATGCAGCGCTAGGGCTGTGCCCCTGTCGCGAAGCCGTGGCCTTACTCGGTGTACGGGCAGCACCTACCACAACCGAGCCCACATCTTGGCTGAGGTCTCTAGGGAATGAGCCCTCTCTATGCAGCACTATCCTGGGGAAACAGCGTCAACGGGTCTCTGGAGGCTGCCTAGGACAGACACTGCCTAGGTTTCCTTGTGGGGGCAGCGCAATATCACTTGCTTGCTAATTCCAGCATCTCAGCCTTTGGCGACCGGCTTCAGTGTCTCTTTTTCTTGCTGAACTCAGCTAACGCCGTTTCTAGCGTGCATCCTTTTTGCTCTACAGGGCAGTAGAGAGAGAGCGAGCGCTGCAGACATCAGAGGATTTGTCTCATTATATATACTACAGTAACACCCCGAGACGTCAGGGCCCCATTGTTCTGGGCACCACACAGACGCCTAGAGTGTGTGCTCACCACAAATGATTGTAGCGCAGGTGGGCATAGCATAGCATAGCATAGCATGGGTAACAATAGCCGTGAAGAGGCAGCAGCATGGACTTGCCACCAGCTTTGGTCCCCAAAGCTCTGCTGGGATCTTGGGTACAGGCAGCCTGAGCTGTGCCTCAGTTTCCCAGTTTTCAGGCTACCAGCCCATGCTGAAGTCCTTACTGCCATGTGCCATGAAGATGTACTCATTGTGAGAGACGCTCCCTGCCCCCCCTTTACAGAATGACTAGACAAAACAGGCAAAGGGGGGGAAGGGGAGACAGAGAAACAGAAATCACTTGCCCGAGGTCACCCTGCAAGTCAATGGCAAAGCTGGGGCTAGAGCTGAGGTCTAGATCTGAGACCTCAGCCAATGGATCTTGCTGGCACCAGGGAACACGTGATTATTTTATCGTGTAACCTGTCCACTGGAAGATTTCAGCGCCAGGTCAGGCACTGAGCTGGAAGACGAAGAAATCACTCCTGATTAAAGTCCTGGTGTGCCAGCTTCGCCAGGCTTCCCTGGGGGCATGTGGGCATTGCGACAGAGACGGGCATTTCCTGCCTCTTCCTGGCCAAACGTCACTGAACTAAGCGTATGTCTCCTTGGTGTCTCGTGCTAACTGCAAAGTTTATGCATCATTACGGGATTTTTACGCCACATCTCTAGGCACGAGACAGGACCAGCGCAAACATGGGACGTGCTGTGAACGTCAAAGGACTCTTTCAAACCGTGGGCCAGACAAGAGAGACGTTTTAGTTGAGTGGGTTGCCTAGGAGATGCTTGAATGCAATTCATCTTTTTGAAGCTGTGCCCTGCGGAGAAACCCATTGTCTGCTGATGACCTGTTCTCAGGGTCCCATGATCTGGGGCCCCAGCTGTAAAAGGGAACGACGCTCACATTCATGGGGGTGCTTTTTCTGAGCAAACGGGGTTATGAACACGTAACCAGAGAATATCCTTTGGGCTGGGGAGGTGGGGGGGGGAGTTGAAGAACTGACTCCTGCCAAAGCCGTTGTTGGAGACAGGGGGTGATCTCCGGTAAGTTTATTTTCTGTAATGCTTTCCCCTTGAAAATAAACAGACTTACTCAGAAAGGGCTGGGTGGTGACTTCACTGTGGCAGTCGCTGTTCATCGTCTCTGAGGAGAAAGCAAAGCAGGCCTGGCTTAGGTAGTGTGACTTGCTGGGGAACTCTCACGTAGGCAGAGAGGGGTGCAGCCTGGACACACCCCAGTCGGGGGGGGAGAGATGTGGGTCTCCTCTCAAAAGAGGTGAGGGGAGCAGGTGTCCTTGGTGGAGCACAGAGGAAGAATACAGGTGCTGCTGCCGTGAATTGCGACAGGCACGTCATTGATCTCAGGCTGTCATTTTCAAATGTGCTCAGGAGATTTGAACAGTATTAAAATGAATGGGAACCAGCTGCCTATATCCCTTAAGCAGCTTGAAAAATCTCCACCCTAGTGCATCAATTTCCCCGTCTGGAATAATCATTTTTCCTTTACCTGCCCTGTCCATTTACTTTGTGAGCAATTCAGGGCAGGGACTGTCTTATTATGTGCCTGTCCAATGGCCAGCACAACGGGGCTCAGCACAGATTTGCAGTTTCAGCCTCCCGCTCACCATTAGACACAAGTCCTGAACCACGGAAAACTCACTGCTCTTTGGATAATTGCTATAAACCAGGGCAATCATTGTGTATACTTTTTTCTCCCCAATGTTTAGACAGAGAGAGATTTATGAAGATGGATAGACAGACAGAAATCTGTCCCTCCAGCAAACTTCTGGAATTTCTAAGGTTTCTGATTGGCGAGCGGCGGGGGGAATGGTCCTTTCTCTAGCTAGTTTCCAGCTCAGCACTGTGAAAGAGCAAGGAAGGAGGCACGGGGACTCCCCTGGGCTCTGATCTCCCCTCCCCAGCTCGTTCCTTACCAGCTCTTAATGGCACAATGAGTCTCTCTGCCAAGTCTCCCTGGTTAACAGCTCTCAGAGCCCCTGCAGCCACCTCCATTTGATAGTCATGCCTGTAGGAGAACAGCAGGTCAGGGAGGAGTGGGGGATCTGCATTTGTTAGTATTTCTAAGGGGAGGTGTCCATATCCTTCCTTCAGCTGGATTGCACTCTCAGTTTCTCCTTGAATCTCTGGAGCGTCTCCTCCTCGAGCTACGCCAGTGTCTCCAGCAAGAGATCTTGCCTCGACTTCTCCATGCTGCCCTCTCAGACAATAGCTGATCACGCTGCCATGGGAAGCTTCTGTGACTGCAACAAGTAGCAAGAATTGTGCAGAGAGGAACTCAGGAAGTTCAGTGGTGGAAACCCTTGAAAAATAGCCTGACAAACCAGATTCCTTCCTTGGGATGGCCAAAGTCCACACCTCATCATGGGGTGTTGGCCAGGATGCAGATTGGGACTCCACACAGCTCTTTGCACAAAGCAGAGCGCCTTCTGGAGGCAGGAGGAGACTCTGGCCTGTGTGGCGAGTCCAAGGTTTTGGTTAGTCTCGCTGATTATTTGCAAGGTGCCTTATCATCACATTCAGCGTCGCTTAGTGGGGAAATCGACTCCCTTAGTCCTGTCTTGTTTCTTTTCCTTCCCCGGCCTCCTCTCTCTGTTTTCTCCATCGTCCCTTGTTCTGCATCTCTGCCTCTGGCAGCCACTCCTGATTCCTGCCAACCAGGGGCTCTGCTCTTGGCCTCTTTGAAGGGTTACCAGTGAGTGTCAGAGCCAGCCCTGCAGTGAGGCACAGGGGACGCTTGTTCTGCTCTGCTCAGCGCGGGTGAGGCTGGAGTACGGGGTCCAGTTCTGGGCACTTCAAGGAAGATGGCGGCAGATTGGAGAGCCCAGAGGAGAGCAATAAAAATCAGAGGTTCTGGCCACACCTACTATATTGGCATAGCTTTGCCAGGGTAAGCAAGGGAATGGTCCCGCTGCTGTGGGGAACTTCCCTGGCCTATACACTTTGCCGGTGGATTTGGCTAACAAGGATCTGAGTCCTCGCTCCCACTCCCTTTACCCAGAGGCCTGCCCAACCTTGAGGGCCCCACTTCCACTCTCCTGTTTGGCAGAGTCCTCAGAACCCTGACAAGGCTGGGCCCAGGGCTCCTAGACCCCCCGTCTTGTAGTGGTCACTTAGGACAGGGGCTAGGGTGTTGTCGTGGAAAGACTCACGCAGCTTTCAATTTGGGTTGGATCGAGCAGAACTTTAATCTTACCAGGTACCTAGAAGGCTACAGCTATAGGGGAGCCCAGGCAGCGTCTCTGGGCTGAGCTCTGGCACTCCACTGGTTTCAAGTTACGGAGGGTTATGTAGGGTTATCAAAGTTTACTTATTACAGACAGATCGAATAGTGGTTTTCTTCAGCACTGAAGTCATTTACTACACATCGGGCACTTATACGTCCCGCTGGGATTCTCCCGGTGTCAGTAAGTCCTGAGGCACACACAGCCTTTGGTAGCCTGCAGGGATTCCTGACAGAGTGGCTGCAAAAGCAGTTACTGTCTTATAACCTAACTCAACAGGTTTGCATTTCTAGTGTGGTTCCAGTCTAAGGCCTCCTGCCTGTATTTTTTATTCCACACTGTCCCCACTCCAGGGTACTCTCTCCCCACTGGTCACTGCATGTAGTTCAAAGCCAACACAATTGTTTAAGCAGCAACCAATTAAAAAATAAGGAAAAATGGGAACGGTTAAAGGAAGACACTTAACGCCGACCCGTGGGCCCAGGGGCACCACACACAGCGCCTCTGGGGTGTAAGGGAAGCTCACAGTCTGTTTCTCACCCATCCCAGGCCTCCTTCCCAGGCCTGGCAGTTTGCTGGATCAGGAAGAAGGGCCTGAGTCAGTTTAAAGTGATTATTCCCCTCTATTCGGCATTGGTGAGGCTGTATTTGGAGTATTGTGTCCAGTGTTGGGCCCCCCACTACAAAAAGGATGTGGACAAGTTGGAGAGAGTCCAGCAGAAGGTAACACAAGGATTAGGGGGCTGGAGCACAAGGCTTATGAGGAGAGGCTGAGGGAACTAGGCCTCTTTAGTCTGCAGAAGAGAAGAATGAGGGGGGATTTGATAGCAGCCTTTAACTACCTGAAAGGGGGTTCCAGGGAGGATGGAGCTAGGCTGTTCTCAGTGGTGGCAGATGACAGAACAAGGAGCAACGGTCTCAAGTTGCAGTGGGGGAGGGCTAGGTTGGATATTTCGAAAAACTTTTTCCCTAGGAGGTGGTGAAGCACTGGAATGGGTTACCTGGGGAGGTGGTGGCATCTCCATCCTTAGAGGTTTTTAAGCTGCTGCTTGACAAAGCCCTGGCTGGGATGATTTAGCTGGGGTTGGCCCTGCTTTGAGCAGGGGGTTGGACTAGATACCTCCTGAGGTCCCTTCCAACCCTCATCTTCTGTGATTCTATTCTACCTATCCAAACGTCCTTTCTTTGTCTGTTGATCTCCGCACAGTCTATTTGCATCAGTACATGTGAGCTGCCCCCGGAGTTGGAAACTTCTGGGTGGGGGTTACAACCTGGCTGGCTGGCCTTGGTCACCAGCCCGTTTTTAGTTCCTGGAGGAGCTGTTGGAGCCCTTCCCCACGGTATCGAACACAATGACACAGACCCTTTATTTAAACCCATGGGCCTTACACTTCTTCCTGCCTCTGCCACCACAGTCAGCCAGCCAGCCTGCAAACACAGCAGCCTCGGCGGAAGGAGCAGCAGAAACAGTTCTTGACGAGATCCAAGCCGCTGTTTCAGTGCCAGGTAAGCCCGGGTCTGGAGCTGGAGGCATAGATTTCTCAAGGTGAAACACTGAGGTTTCCCTTGCTGGCTGCATCCTCTTTGAAAACAATTTCCGAATGGCACATCTGTCCGTAATGTGCCCTCCCAACAGGTACACTAGGCCCTGCACGTGGCTAACTTTTAACAGCACCGTTGCTTCACAAGATGGAGAGTTTGAACCCCGTTGGAGTCTATACAGACAGGGTCTTCCCGTCTCTGGATTCATGCTTTAAATGAGTGGTTCTCAACCAGGGGCACATGTACCCCTGGGGGTACATGGAGGTCTTCCAGGGGGCACATCAACTCATCTAGATATTTGCCACAGGCTACATAAAAAGCACTAGCAAAGTCAGTACAAACTAAAATTTCATACAGCCAATGCCTTGTTTACACTGCTCTATAGACTATACACTGAAATGCAAGTACAATATTTATATTCCAATTGATTTATTTTATCGTCATATCACAAAAAGGAGAAAGGACGCAATTTCTCAGTACCAGTGCGCTGTGGCCCTTTTGTATTTTTATGGCTGATTTTGTAAGCAAGTAGTTTGTAAGTGAGGTGACCCTTGGGGGTATGCAAGGCAAATCAGACTCCTGAAAGGGGCCCAGTCGTCTAGAAAGGTAGAGAACCACTGCTTTAGATTCCAGATTCTCTGTCAGTGCAACACGCTAATGTTCTCGCTGAGCGCATCGGTGCAAAGTACTAGTATTCGAGAGGACAGCAGCAAAAGTGGCAATCAGAAATGGGGCACTCACGTCTAACAATTTCTTTAGCTACTGACCACTGAATATAACCGGGGACCTTAGAGGACCTTCATTACCCGCAGCTGGGGGCCTGATTCCCAGCCGACCCACTCCACCAGAGACACTGAATATCATTTCTGTGAATTCCCTTGCGGTCGGCGGAGGCGCTTGAACTCGCTGGTAGTTGGATCTGTCCGAGTGGACACTTTTGCCTATGCAGATCCCCATGGAAGTTTCAGAGAAGACTCCTGGGCATAGCAGTCCAGACAACTGAAGAGATGGAGCCTAAATAAGGGAGTTGCCAGCAGAGCGTTTTCCATGGAATTCACTCCCCCCAGTTTGGCTCAGGAAATAGAACCCAGGAACCTGACTCCCAGCCCTGCCCCACCCCCAACACTAAACCCCACTCCCCTTCCACAGCCGGGAACAGAACCCAGAAATCCCGACTCCCAGGCGCCGTCTGTTCTCGTCACAAGACAAATAATCATCCAGCCACAATAAGCCGGGTGTGTTAAGAAGCAGAGGATCCGTTACAGTGTCAGACAGGTGATGGGCTCCGGCTCTTGGGCTGGTCATTTGGAGCTAAGAGGAGATCTTGAACCATATCCTGTCCTCCCACGAGAACGGTGCTTCCCCCAGGCGACAATCTACATCCCTTCAAGCTCTGCCACCAGAGATATGTGCTTCTCCTTCAGCGCCAGGTAGAGCCGGTCCTTGCAGTCATTGTCCCATTTAGACATCAGCTTGTACAGCTTCAACATCTTCTCCATGCTGGATCTCTCCAATCTGATGCTCTGGATTTGCTCTGGATCCAGAACAGGGCCATACAATGAATCCAGGATGCTGTCCACAGCTGTCACCCGTTGGATCAGCTGTTCTCGGTGCTGGTCGACAAAATGCTCATCTAGGTGAGGGTGACGGGGAGAGAGCATGAACTGAGGTTTATCATGCTGTTTTATTGATAATCTTACATTTCCCAAATGAATGTCACCTGATTTGACCTTGCAGGCTGAATGTAGAGTGATCTCTCACCCAGCACTAAATGCAGCCAGCTCTGGGGTGGGGTGCAGCAGTTGGTAGCCACGTAGCAGAGCTGGGCAGAGATTCCTCTTCCAGCACTGAAATGCAGCCACCTCTGGTGTGGATCTGGACAGCTGTTTAACAGCTGTGTTTAACACAACACGTGGACTAGATGGGGTTTAACTCCCTGGTTTCTGGGCTTCTCACCAGAGGGCTCTGCCTGAGAGAAGAAATGGCATTAGATACTGGAGCTTGAGGCTCTGTATAGTTCTACTGACCTGTTTGCGTCTGGGCGGATGAAACAGAGAGTGTCGCATCCTCTGGAAGAGAGAAAGGGGGAAACAGGAAGTGAGGCAGGAGATGGATCCACAGACTATGCTATTCCTAGGTTTTGAACTAGCCATCAGAAGCAGCAGATTGGGGCACCCTACACAAACCTCTCCCCCTGACATCTCCCACCGAGCTGAACCAACCTGGTCTCACATGGGCCTCCCAGATGGATTCCTTGTTGATTTTCTCTATCAAACTGAGCTCCAGGCCCCCCCGAATGTCCTTGGTGTAGATTTCCATATACGACTGCAGATCCTCCGCTGGGATGTTACAAAATTCCAGCTCCTGATTGAAAATGGAAGAGTTGCACTAAAGGCAGCCCCCTTTTGAGCCAGCAGGGCTGGGAAAGGGATAAAGTATTTTAATCAGAGCAGACCAAAGACGATTTTTGAATTTGCAACAACATTCTTCAGCCAGTCGTGTGTTTGGGGAAACTGAGGCACAAAGTCATACGGCAAGATCAAGGCACAGTTAGGAATAGAACCCAGAGGTCCTAAGTCCAAATCTCCTTCTCTAACCCACCAGGCCTCGCTCCCCTTGCAGAGCTGGCAACAGAATTCGGGAGTCCTGGCTTCCAATCCTCCCCTGCTTTAACCCACTGGACCCCACTCCTCTACTCCAAAGCTGGCAACAGCACCCACAAGTCTGGCCTCCCACGGCCCCTGCTCTAACCCCTAGACCCTACTCTCTCCTGGGCTGGGAGAAGAAGCCATGAGTCCTGACTCCCAGACTCCCCTGCTCTGAACAGTAGATCCCACTCCCCTTCCAGAGCGGTGTTGACTAATATACACTGGCTAGCAGAAAAATCATAGTAATATGTATTATCCTCACCATATTATAGATATATGTTAGTATGCATTAAGCACCAATAACATTAAACACAAAGATTGTAACAGAGACCTAGCCTAAATTGGCCTATATCTGGAATGCTAGTGTCCAAAACAAAGAGAAGGAAGGGACAGAACAAGTTAGGGCACTGGAACAAACTGATGGGTTGGATTTTAGTGATGTGTACCCTGTAAAATCATGTAAATAACACCAGCTGAAATGTGTAAAGTGAATGTTACATTGCAGCACGGGATGGTTCTTGGACATTGATATCATATAGAACCATTTTCCAGTACCATATTAATAAACCTGCCTGCCATTGGTTATTGGTCTGTTGAGTATATTTCATAACGAAACAACAAACCAAAGTGTGGTCAAGCAATTAACTATACCCGTGGTTAACAACCTTTTTTCACTTGCACACCACTAAAATATTTCGAGTGGCGATGCGGACCCCTTTGGAATTCTCGGGCACAGTCTGTGGACCCCAAGGGGTCCGCAGATCACAGGTTAAAAACGACTAGACTATACAAGTATCAACAGCTGGGATGAGAAGGGAGTCCTGACTCAGAGCGCCCCCTGTTCTGACACATTCACAATTGTGTTCTAGGGGCAGGAACAGAACCCAAGAGTTTTAACTCCCAGTCCTCTGCTCTAACCACTCTCCATCATCTCAGAGCGCAATACTGTTTTTCCACCCTCCACGGAAGAAAAAAATCATCTCACTTACCTTGGGTATCACCTCCACGTTTGACTGACTGGACACAATGTAACACGAATCAAAGCACAGGGGCTTACGGGTCTGAAGAGATGTCGAGATCAGCCTAGATGGGCACGTCTTTTCATAGTCATCAATGGCCTGCCACATACAAGCATTGTCCGTTATTGGAGCTACACAGAGAAAACATAACAGAAGCTGACACAGTCCGGGCTCCTCCTCCCACACAGCAGCCCTCCAAAAGAAGGGTCTTTGTTTTTAAGAAAGAGAGAAGCTGTATCTTGCGTTAAGAGGGCAGACTCCTCTTGGGGAAAGGTTAGTTTTATAATGAACTGGGCCAATAGTTTGCATCCATTCATTTCATATGTTATTAATATTAATTATTTGTATTATCATAGGAGGAACCCCAGCCATGGCCCAGGACCCCAAACACAGCCCAAAGGCTCAGCAGGAACTTCTGGATAACCCGGGCTGCTGAAACAAGAACACAACCTAGAAGACCGCGATTTCCAAGGATTCATTCATTTTTTACCATTAGAGTGTTACCATTTTAAAAGCTTTTGAACTGTTTTATTTCAAAATTGTCTTGATGCTTGAGTCTCAGTGAGCTCTACAGAACAAGCCAAGTTTGAAATGTCTATTTTAAGGTTATCTGAATCCAACAAATCTGGGACCAAAACAGAAGGTGAGTAAGTAACTCATTTTTCATTAAATTTCTTGTATCATTTTCTGGGTGGTGTAACAATAATAAATAATACCTAACTCTTGTATAATGGTTTTCATCAGTAGATTTAAAAGTGAATTACGGCTATATCATGATCGCTTTTTGAAGAGGAGGAAACTGAGGCACAGAAAGAAGAGTGACTTGCCCAAGGTCACCCTGCACGCTAGTGTCAGAGCTGGGAATTGTTGGAGTGAAATGCAGAGTGGCAGAAATTGGTCTTTAGAAATGTGTTTCAGCGCACAGTTACCCCATCAGCTGCATGCCTTCTGTAAGGTATTCCATACTGTCTGCTACGGGGAAGTTCAGACTCATTGTATGTAGTAGCTGATTCTCAGTTACCTTGAACCGGGAGTGATCATTAGGGATGATGTAGAGGTGAAGGGTCGTCTTTGCCATCTGGAGTGCCCAATAGAGCAGCACAATGGAGTGGATCAGAACTGGTGGCCTGGAGCGATTCCCCCAGACCACTCCATACAGAGAGAAGCTGGGGTTCCTCAGCACAGCATGGAACGACGTTACTCGCATTGGCTTCTCCAGGGTCATCCCCTCCTCGATGAAATGGGCGATTTGTATCTGGGAGTGGTCAGCCCCTGTCAGTAGGACGCAAAGCAAATGCTGCTGCATTAGCCTGCTGGTTCTGCAAACACCTTCCCCTGTGGAAACTGCTCTGGGGGCTCCTTAGATTCGGGTGTTGGCTCCAAATGTCCCCCCCTTTCCCTATGCTCAGCGTGACACCACTCCCTGAGAGCTCCCAACCTGGGTTTGTATTACACTCCCCGACAGCCAAGCAGCTGTTGTGCAGTGAAGTGTGGTCCAGACCCCTGGGAATAGGAAGAGAATGCTGCACAATCTACACTCCCAGGGCTAAATCAAAGCTCATCCCATCATTTCTATTCCACTCAACCTTGGTAACTGACTCGGAGATCTATGGATGAAAAGCCTGGCATTAACAGTGCTCAGTACCACATTAATGAGCGTGATCCTGACTACGGCTACAAATTTGACTAGTTCCACCAGAGGAGCTAGGGTACAATAAACATTTAAATTGTAATAATCAGTATGGTGACAATCCTGGTTCTGACAGCGACTGTGGTAGTGACTAGAATTGCGAACACGACTGGCATTTCAATTAAGTTTGTGACTGAGACAAGAATTGTGGCCACAGCTGTCATTTCAGTTAAAATTGCGGTAATTACTAAAATTCTGATTACAGCTGATTACTGTAATTACAAAATTACACGTCATTGTGATTACAATTCCAATCACAATTATTATTTTAATATAATTGTGATTGATCATGATGGCATTTATGGTTGTAAATATAGACTCATAGATTTTAAGGTCAGAAGGGACCATTACGATTCTCTAGGCTGTCCTGCCCAATGCAGGCCACAGCACCTCATCCACCCATTACTGTAACAGACCTCAAACCTATGACCGAGTTATTTAAGTCCTCAAATTATGGTTTAAAGACTTCAAGGCACAGAGAATCCACCAGCAAGTGACTTGCTCCTCCAGGCTACAGAGGAAGGCAAAAAAAAAAAAAAAAAAAAAATCCAGTGCCTCTGCCAATCTGCCCCAGGGGAAAATTCCTTCCTGACCCCAAATATGGTGATCAGCTAAACCCTGAACTTGTGGGCAAGATTCACCAGCCAAACACCCGGGAAAGAATTCTCTGTTCTATGATTAACATAAGCATTGGTCTTGCAGTAATATTTCTGGTATTAGGATTATCAGTGTGAGCTCCATCATGAATGTGATTATGCATTGTGATCAGAGGTGGGCAAAAACCAGATTTTTCAGTTCGCTGGCAATTCTGAAAGTCAAAAAAAGATGTTTGGGTTTGGAATGAAACATTCTGTTTCCGTTTCAAACACTTTCAAATGATTTTGAACTTTTAAAATCAAATGAAAGAAAATTTGGAAACGCAAAAAAAAAGCAAAACATTTTCTTTCCAGAAACGTAAAAATAAAAGATTTCAGTTTTTTCAGAATATTTTGTTTTAGACTTTTCTCCCGAAAGAACAATTCAGGAAAAAACGACACAAATGTGTGAAACTTTTTGGTGTTGCCAAATCTGCATTTTTTGCCTCCTCCTCCACCTCCCCCCCCAAAAGGTTAATGCAAAGATTTTTGTCTAGCTCTAAGTGTGATTCATATTTACATAATATTAATACAGCTACATTTGAGATGGTACCATTATTACTTGTTTATTCGTTTATTTGTTAATTATTTCTTTCCAACCTTGCTTCTGAGACACAGGGAGAGAGGGAGGTGAGCAGCTGTGCCTGGGGCACATGGTTTGGGCTCTACCGCCCAGTTCTCAGTCAAAGGTGTCAAGCCCCAGTTACTGCCTTTGGCTACCATACCTCGGAGACACAGGAAGTGCGGGAGGTGAATGGCTGCCACGGCCCCGGGCGGTTCCACCCAGATGTTGAACAAAGGGCCGGCAATCATCCATTTAGGAGTGCTCCATCCACCTAGCCGCTGATCCGAGAAGCCGTATCTGTACTGGACGGTCACGGCTGCCCTCACCTCAAACCCCAGTTCGGTTTCAGAGCACCGGAATGAGCCTGCCCCGGAGAAGTGAACTCTGCATGGCACAAGGAGGGAAAAAGAGAAGAACCAGCTAAGCAGCACTAGAGTTTCCTGGACTAACCCAGTTGCTGTCATAAGAACGTAAAATCGGCCAGTTTGAGTCTATCTAACCTAGTGTCCTGTCTCTGACAGTGGCCAATGCCAGGTGCTTCGGAGGGAATGAACAGAACATACCAATTTCAAGTAATTCATCCCATTGTCCAGTCCCAGCTTCTGCCAGCTGGAGGTTGAGGGATACGCAGAGTATGGGATGCGTCCCTGATCATCTTGGCTAATGGCCATTGACAGACCTAGCACCCATGAATGGATCGAATTCATTTTTGAAGCCAGATATATTTTTGGTCTTCACAACATCTGCTGGTAATGAGTTCCACAGGTTGACTGTGCATTGGGTGAAAAAGTTTCATTTTGTTGGCTGGTTTGTTTTAAACCTGCTGCTTATCAATTGCATAGGATGATTTCTGGTTCTTGTGTTATGTGGAGGGGTAAACAACACTTTCCCCATGCCATTCATGATCTTATAGATCTCTAGCAGATCCCCCCTTCGCCATCTTTTTTCTAACATGAACAGGCCCAGTCTTTTTAATCTCCTCATAAGGAAGCTGTTCCCTAATCATTTTCGTTGCCCTTTTCCATACCTTCTCAAATTCTTTTTTGACATGAGGCAACCAGAACTGCACACGCTATTCAAGGTGTGGGCCTACCGTGGATTTTATAGAGCCATTGTGATTAGGGCTGTCAAGTAAGCACAGTTAACTCAAGCGATTAATTTGTTTTGCGTTAACTTGATTAAACAAATTAATCGTGATTAATCACAGTTTTAATTGCACGGTTAAACAATAATAGAATCCCAAATTCAATGTATTATAAATACTTTTGGATGCTTTTCTACATTTTCAAATATACTGATTTCAATTACAATACAGAACACAAAGTGCATGGTTCCAGAGGGGTAGCCGTGTTAGTCTGTACACCGCAAAAACGCCAGGAGTCCTGTAGCACCTTAAAGACTAACAAATTTTTGCAGGCATAAGCTTTCATGGGCTGCAACCCACTTCGACAGAGGCAAAAGTGCTCACTTTTTATTATTTTTTATTACAAATATTTGCACTGTAAAAAAGATAAAAAAAGAAATTTTAGTTTTCAATTCACCCCATGCAATTACTGTAGAGCCATCTCCATCATGAAAGTGCAACTTACAAACGTAAGGGTTTTTTTGTTCCATGACTGCACTCAAAAACAAAACAATGTAAATCTTTACAGCCCACAAGTCCACTCAGTCCTACTTCTTATTTAGCCAATCGATGAGACAAACAAGTTTGTTTACAATTACGGGAGATAGTGCTGCCCTCTTCTTATTTACAGTGTCAGCTGAAAGTGAGACCAGGTGTTCACATAACACTGTTGTAGCTGGCACTGCAAGGTATTTACGTGCTAGATATACTAAACATTCATATATACCTTCATGTTTCAGCTACCATTCCAGAGGACATGCTTCCATGCTGACGACGCTTGCTAAATAAATTATGTGTTAATCAAATTTGTGACTGAAATATATGTCTCCTGCTCTGGGGTTTTACCTGCATTTTACCATATATTTCACATTATGGTAGTCTCAGATGACGACCCAGCACATGTTGTTCGATTTAAGAATACTTTCATTGCAGATTTGACAAAACGCAAAGGTACCAATGTGAGATTTCTAAAGATAGCTACAGTATTTGACCCAAGGTTTAAGAATCTGACATGCCTTCCAAAATCTGAGAGGGACAAGGTGTGGAACATGCTGTTAGAAGTCTTAAAAGAGCAGCTCTCAGATGCAGAAACTCAGATGCAGAACCCAATGCAGAACCTGAATCGCCAAAAAAGAAAATCTGCTGGCAGCATCTGACTCCGATGATGAAAATGAACATGCGTCAGTCTGCACAGGTTTGGATCGTTATTGAGCAGAGCCCATCATCAGCATGGACGCATGTCCTCTGTAATGGTGGTAGAAGCACAAAAGGACATACGAATGTTTAGTGCATCCCACACAAAAATATCTTGTGATGCCGGCTACAACAGCACCATGGGAATGCCTAGTTTCGCTTTCGGGCGACATTGTAAAGGAGAAACGGGCAGCATTATCTCCTGTAAATGTAAACAGACTTACTTGTCTTAGCAATTGGATGAACAAGAAGTAGGACTGAGTGGACTTGTAGGTTCTAAAGTTTTACGTTGTTTTATTTTCAAGAGCAGGTTGGGGTATTTTTTACATAATTGTACATTGGTAAGTTCAACTGTCATGATAAAGAGATTGCACTATAGTAGTTGTAGGTGGTGAACTGAAATTTACTCTCTTTTGTTTCTTTATTACAGTGCAATATTTGCGATCAAAAAATAAATACAAAGTGAGCACTGTACACTTGGCATTGTGTTGCAATTGAAATCAATATTTTTAGCACACCACTGAGGACTAAATCAAGACTGGTCTCTCCTCTTGTGGGTCCCAGGACAAGCTGCTCCAAGAAGCAGTCATTTATGGCGTCTAGAAATTTTATCTTGGCATCCTGTCCTGAAATGATGTACCCAGTCAATAAGGAGGTAGTTATTGCGTTTTCTGTCTTTGTAGCCTCTCTAATCTTCCTGAGCATCTCACAGTCACTGTCACCATCCTGTGGTTATCACCACTTATCCCTAAACAATTTCATTGCTTATTTAATTGACACACCAGAAGCCAGAACCTTGTCTCAGTTACAGCTCCCACTGGGACAGCCAAATGGAGGTTAGCCCCAATGAGAATTTTATTGTGAAATTCTCTAATGTAGAGACGGTTCCAGTGCAATAGAGTCTGGTCTGTGCCCACAGACTCCTGCAGAGGGAGTGATACCAACCTCCCAGTCCCAGCTCTCACCTGTATGTCTCCTGGTTCCCATCTGGCCCCCGAACGATCTCCGGCTTTATTTCTTCTGGAGGATCCTAAAACACCGGAAACAGGCCATAACTCAGCCCCACTGGGGATTTCCCACTGCACAGCTCTTGTGAGGAGGGAATCTTGTCTGCTGGGGCCAAAAGTTCAGCTGGGGGCTGTATCCATGGTCTGTGACCCTTGCGGTGCGATTGGCAGAGTGGACTCAGTGATCAACTGGATTCCCCCTGGGATGTTTCCCAAGTGACCAAGATGCCCCAGGTCACAACTACGATGCCTGGTTATCTTTAGCTGGTTGAGGTGGGACCCTCGCGGCAGACTGCCAGGTGTGATCACACTCCAGATTGCAGGAAGAGAGGTTCTGAGGAGTCATGAATTGTCTCTCTAGGCTACCAGCTGCAACAAGGTGGGTACTCCAAACATCTCTGCCAGGAGAGATGGAATTATTCCACATCGATTCAGTCCTTCAGCCCAGGGCCCAGCTATTTCTTTGTTACATGAATATCTACCACTGAAGCCAAGAAGAGCTGCACACACACAACTGATTAGGCCTCTGACCTGCATTTGGCCAGACTCCTGATGTGTGACAGACTCTGTCACAAATCACACAGACACCAAAAGATAAAGGGAAATGGGTGTGCTTTGGCCATTCTGATGGTGGCTTATGAGAGAGATTTGAAAGCCAGCATTTAATAAATGCTACTGACACAATCCCATTAGACATGCTTGAAGGGGAGGGCAGATTTCCAACCCCTCTCTCCCAAATTTACATTCAGACAAGGGCACAATGAGATCCAGTGACTGGACCCTGAAGCTGGACAAAGTCAGACTATCCAGAAGACACACATTTTTTAATAGAGAGGGGAATTAACCGCCAGAATAACCGACCTAGGGGATGTGGTGAATTCTCCATCACCAGAAATCTTCCAGTCAAGACTGGATGTCTCTCTAAAAGCTACACTCTCGCTCAGTCAGAAGTTATGGGCTTGATACAGGAATTACTGGGTTAGGTTCTCTGGCCTGGGTCATGCTGGAGGTCAGACTAGATGATCGTAAGGGTTTTAAAATCTACGAATCTATGATATGAGAGACTCAGAAAAAGTCTACGTAGCAGCTGGGACCTACAAAAAGCGCTGTGGCAACACAGGGCCCAAATACAATCTGCCCAAGCTCCATGGCCACACGGGCATTTCTGGGTGTAATCTCAAGCGGATCCTGTACGCGTACAGCTACCTGGGCTGGGAACCACACCTCCCAGCTTGTGTGTCGACGTACCTTATCAGACCGAGACCCTGACAAAGACACACGGGGTCTTCCTTGCAAATACAAGGCGTGCCATTCACTTGGGTTAGCTCACAGGTAAAAACAACAGCAAAAACACAGTATCTTGGCTTTGAAATCAGGTTAGTCTCTCGTATTCTAGGCTAGAGGGCAGCCAGGGTCGAACGTGAGCTGCTAATCTGAATCAAAAGCAGAGTTGCTGTATCTACACTGCTAGTTTAACTCGAGTTGAACTATCACTTTGTTCTGTGGTCCAGGTCTGGAGCTCCCAGGCACTACTGTAATACACCTGATAAATAATGTACAGAACCTAGCACAACGGGGTCCTGGTTCATAATTGGGACTCCTGGGGTGATCATGTGAAGACATATCCTTAAATAGTTTGTGGTTCCTCCATTTGCCATCACTTGATTGGCCCACCAGACACAATCCAGCCTAAATAAATTCCTTCTGATCTGAACATGGAGGTGTTAAAATACCCCAGGCCCAGTTCAGAGCGTGAAATCCCAGCCAGAAACCGCAGAAAAAGGGACAATACAATACAGAAGGACATTTGCAAGTTGCAGTGGGGGAGATCTAGGTTGGACATTAGGAAAAAATTACCTAGGGAGGCGGTGGCATCTCCATCTTTAGAGGTTTTTAAGCTGAGGCCTGACAAAACACTCGCCGGGATGATTTAGCTGAGGTTAGTCCTGCTTTGAGCAGGGGGTTGGACTAGATACCTCCTGAGGTCCCTTCCAACTCTAATCTTCTATGAAATAGACTGACAGACAATGAGCAACGGAAAACACACAAATAATCCCTTACCTCTTCTCTGGGACACACTTTGCATTTGTCTGTTCCCGAGCTGTCCCCAGTGGGATCCTCCGTCCTGCTTTGTTTTTCTGCTGCAGACATGGAGAGATTATTTCAAGTAACACAGTTTCCAGGGGATTTTATTTTAAGTGCAATCGGGGTTTTTTGTGTTGGTGGAAAAGAAAAATGAAGCCAGCACAGAGGCAGGTTCTGCAGCCTGGAGGACCTTAGTGGGTTTAAACATCAAAAAATTCTTTGGGTAGGGCTTGCTAAACAGAGAGGCCAAGGGAAACAGAGAGGTCATAAAAGGACAAGGGGAGAGGAGGATGCAAGAAGCTGATGTGGAGGGGAAGAAACTGTGAGGGAGGAATCGGAATCAACAGCCAATCAGCTCAGGGAAAAATACTGTCCAAAGCAGCCTAATGACAGTGCCAGCAATCGGCTGGAGATTAGATCCAGTGCAGCTGAAGGGAGATGCTGTGTGGATGGTCTGAACAGCAGGCGAAGGCAGTCTCTGGATTCTATCCACTCCAGCCCATCGAAGTTCGCCCGGTCAGTTTCAACTTCACTCACCTGCAGTGTCAGCCTTGGAGCCGGTGAAGGAAAGATGCTTCTTTATGAAGGCAATTGCTGGGGAGAGTGAAATTACAATATGAATAAATCAGTACAAACATCTAGCATGGCTCTCTGGCACCTTTCGGCCCAGAGCGCTTCTCATATCTGCCCCCTGTTTAGGTCTCATCCTGGTCTCTAATAATTAGAGGCTGGCTTAAACTCTGAAGCAGGTTGCTCCATATCCCCTGCCAAATCTTTGTCATGATTAATTATGTTTACTTGGGATATTCTTGCGATTCATATGACTATCCAATCCCAAATTGAATTTTGTTAAATTCTTGGCCTCAGCATCTTCCTGCAGCAGGGAGTTCCACTGATTAATTACACCTTATGTGGAAAGGATTTCATTTAATCCGTTTTGAATTTGCCACCTTCCAATTTCATTGAATGTCCCCTTGTCTTTGTGTTTGGAAGTGGGGAGAACTGAGTCTTGTGACCTCCCTTCTTCATGCCATTCATTATTTTATATATTTTGATCACGGCCCCTCTTATTCAACTCCTTGCTAACATAACAATTCCAGTCTTCTCAATCTCTCTCCATAAGAGAGTTTTCCCAGCTCCCCCTGATCATTAACACCCCGCTCTGAACCCCCTCTAGTTCTGCACAATCCCTCTGGAGATGGGGTGCCCAGGACCGCACACAACTAATTTATATAAAGGCAGCATGAATCCAACTAAATCCAGAGCGACCCCACTGAAGCAAACGGAGTTCGGGAGAGATCTCAGCAACCTTGGTATAAATCCAGAGGGACTCCGCTGAGATCAGTGAGTTTAGGGGCAGCTTCTGATCTCACCTATTCTGGTGTAAATCCAGAGTAACTACACTGTTCTCACTTGGAGCCAAAGCCAAATTTACACTGGGGTCTCTGAGATCAGAATTTGGCCCAAAGTGTTTGTTTGCTGTGAGGGCCGCCCACCAACCTCACAACCAGCAAGGAAAAAAAAGACACGCAATAAAGCAGAATTCCAGAGGAAGCCTGCCTATATTATATATATATATATATTCCTTCATGTGTACGTGAAGGAACTGTAATGTTTTGTACGTGCACAAGGCTCATTCACCCATACGCTGAAATGCAGCCACCTCTGGGGTGGGACACAGCAGCTGGGTAGCAGCCATCCTACATGGAGATCACCCACCAACACTGAAACGTTCTTTAGGTTGGATGTTTTGGAAGGAAAAGGGGAATGAAATTTAGCACCTGTCTTGGGAAGCCAGCCCTGGGTTTTGCTTTTCTCCATCAACCCCCAGGTGGCCCCTCCCTGAAGGAAAAGTGCATCAGGGCTCTAACGGCCCACCCCCTGCAGCCACTCTGCTTTGACACACAGTCCTGGGGCTGTCACAATCCATCGCTGCAGTCAATTTCCCCCAGGGCCCCTGCCATCCTGAGCGATTCTGAACTCACCAGATGCTAGCGACCCTCCTTCCCCAGGGGGAATCTCATCACCCGCATGTGTGCAGTGGCTCTCTGGTCCTAAAGAGGAGACAGGACAGTATGACAGAGCAGAGGAATTCTCCATGGAGAGGTCTAGAGAGTCCGCTGCATGGGTCAGAGGAGAACTCTAACCCTGGTGTGACGCTCTCCTAGCCTCTCCACTGACATCCAGACAGAGACAGACAGACAGGGGGAGAGAGAACAATTGGCATTATGTGGTAGACACACACAGCTCTGTAAAATACTCAGGTATTTCAGCAATGAGCTTAGGATAAAGAGATAATGGACCACAAGGCCAAGTTTTCACGGGCACAACACAATTCACCTGAATTGCCGGCTTTGGTGGGAGTGGACAGCTTCCGCTCTTGTTGGGGGTGGCTCAAAGCTGGAGGAGAGAGTAAGGAGAAAATGAGTTTAAATGGTAAAAACAGGCCAGGCAAAGAGATGGGCAAAACTTTTCATGTGACTTTTTGTCGAGAAAATATGCAGATTCAGCGACCCTCAAATGTTTTGTGAATGTGTGTTGGTTTGGCTGAATTCAGGAGAAAACCTTTTAAAATATTCCAAAGAATCTGAAACATTTCACGTTGACATCTTGCAAACATTTGGATTTTTCACTGCAAAACAACTTTTTGTTTCCAAGTTTCCTTTCCTGTCTTTTAAAAGCAATCAGAAATGCTTGAAATCGCTCAAAGTGAAACAAAAAGTTTCTAATTTGTCGAAACAAACTCAGAATGAACCATTTTACATTGTTTTGAGTAATTTTTTTTAAATTTCAGTTTGACCCAAAAAGGAATTTTTCTTCCTGCTTTTTTAGAATTTCCAGCAACCCAAAAAAATCTATTTTTTTGCACAGGAGCAGAATAACCTGGGAGCTTTGGGACTATCACCAGGACAAGTCTGCCCCTTAATATTTGGTTTATATCAGTTGTTTCCAAGGCTCTTGCAAGGAGAAAGAACAGCAATTTCCTTGCTGCTTAGTGCTATGCATCTCTATTCGCATGGATGAGGGTTGTTTAGTGCTGTTGATAGACTATAGTGGCACCCCCAGCAGAGGTGTCAATTACAACACAAAGCAACACAGGGAGAAATCAGCCTTTTAGAACAGAGGAGAACAAAAGCTTGAAATGAGGAGGGATGAGCAAAAGGAAGAAACATAAAAAGGGCCATGCTGGGTCTGACCAAGGGTCCATCTAGCCCAGTACCCTGTCTTCCGACAGTGGCCAATGCCAGGTGCTTCAGAGGGAATGAACAGAACAGGTAATCGTCACGTGATCCATCCTGTCACCCATTCCTAGCTTCTGGCAAACAGAAGCTAGGGAAACTTCAGGAATCTTTAAAACATTTGTAGCCAAATAATTTTGGCTGGCTATCCTCACGATCCATTGACCCTCATACCCCAGTGAGGTAAGTAATACAAGGTAGATGATGTGACTTGCCAATTGCACACAGACAGCTTATGTCTGAGCCAGGAATTGAATAAAGCTTTCCATACTCTGAGGGCACCCCGCAATCCCCTAGACCAGTGGCTTCCCTTTAGTTAATTTCCACTGGGATTAACCTGAATAAAAATTGAGAATAAAGATTGAGCAAAACCAGAGTCAGAATGTCAGCCCCTGAGGACTGAACTCTCGTTTGCTGAATATACCCCATCTCATCAGAGCCCCTATCCTGACAGGAAGGCAGGCTGGTTCTGCGAATAAGGAATTACCCTAGGGCCCACAAAATTGGGGTTCGATCTGCAGTTTGGCCACAGACTCGCGCAACATTTGTGGAAGTCGCTGACTGCCTGGGCCTCTGATCCCCATCTGTAAATTGTGTAAATCTGTAAAACCCTGCCTTGTCTGTTAGGATAGGGAATTCTTTGGGGCAGGGATTGTCTGACCAGGGCCTGACACAATCAGGCCCCCGATCTCCTTCAGGGTTTGTGTAGCACCCCTTGCTCCCGCTCACAAGTGGCATGGGACAGTGGGAGCTCCAGCTGTGGGAGATTTCACTCATTTGACCTTTCCACCCCTGTTCCCCCAACCCTTGAGCACCCACGTTCTCTCCCATGGCCATGCAAAGGTCATCCAAGCCCAGGGCACTCTGGGATGCTTGCCCATAAACCACAGCACCTGAGTGCACCGGGTCCCAGCAGTAAACCCTGTAAGATGTGTACGCACACTCCACTGGACCGCGAATGAAGGCACGTTGTAGCTGGAGTGAAGAGCGATTGCTTCAGCGCTAGGCAAGGCCCAGACGTACCTCTCTGGAGTCTGGCGTTAACATCTTCCAAGATTTTCATGACCACCTTTGAGTCCCCTCTGCAGTGCCGCATCAGCCAGTCAGTTAGCGCCGTAGGGTCAGCCGGTGTGACGGGGATGGGCTCAGCTCCCTCCTCCAGCAGGACTTCGCTCACTTTATCCTTGAATCCCTCAAACTCCTCCTTGCCCAGAGCTGCCAGAGCCCTCAGCAGCTCACTTCTCACAGGCCTCTCCATGCTACTTCCTGAGCAGCCGGGCCAGCGGCAGCAGAGAGAGGCAGGAAACTGCAGCCACGAGAAGCAAAAAAAAAGATGGTTGTTCCCGAGAGAAGTGGGAAGGGCTCAAGCGAGGGGGCCACCCCATTACACCAGACACCCTCCTCCAGCATTTCCGGTTTACTGCTCTTTAGGCTACAGTGCAAGGCTGAGACAGATCACGCTCCCGGCTGCCTAGAGAGAGATCACTGCCTGAGACCTTCACCCACATCTGACTTCCGCTGTGCAGAGCCCAGGGTGCTGTTCGCCCTCTCCCAAAACCATAGCCAGCTTGGAGCCGTGCAGCTCAGCTGACGGTGCCATTATAGTCATGGGCATTTACACGGCAGACTGAGGGACACATTCGAACATCAGCGGATTCACTTTGGATTTACACCAGTGTTGGCCCTGAACAGAACCTTGCTCCCCCCCCTTCTACCAAGAGGCACCTCAGCCTGATCCATTACCCTTTTAAATGTTAATTCAAGTCTGTCTGTTCTTTGTATAATTTTGAGATTGTTTGTAGATGTCTGTACTATGTCCACTGGCCAGTTTATCTGTTAATTTTACCTGCTTCCAATATTTGAAGTACAAAAAGCCACACTGCAATGCAATGTTTGTATCTAATTGTAAAAGACACTGTCAAAGTGAGATGTGAATTCTTCAGCTAGGAGTTGGCACCGAGTGACTGGAGTGTGAATGGCTGAGCAATTGAGGTGGGTGCAGACAGGGAGAGTGATTGAACAACTGGTCTCTGTAAGGGATGCTAAATCAGACAAGAAAACGCCAGCCTCATCTAAAAACGTTTGAAGGAAGAAGAAAGGAGTGAAGATAATAGGAACTGGCCGAAGAGGAGTTCACCCTGATACTTTCAGAATCAGCTCACTCCAAAGAACAAAATCTGATCAGGCTTGTAACAATGTGGGTGATTGAGGATCACACCAGATGCAGTTGCAGCATGACAGTGCAAAACCCATAGACTTACATGGGGTCGTCTCCCTATAAAATGGGACAGAAAGATGAAGGCTGGAGGTTCGGGTCTACAACATCACACCAGCCAGGAGTACCGATGCGAATTGGCAGAACCTCGCTCCTTACTCTCATGCTACAGTCACCTGGCCAGTGACTACCACCAGCACTAGAGGCTGGTAACTATAACATCTGGGAGACCCCATTTATGTTTGTCTGTCTCCCTGTCTGTGTCTGCCTGTCAGTGTGTGAGTGTGAATGAAAATACCAGCTGGAACATGTGTCAACAAAGTCTATTCTATTACTAACAAGAATCTCTGTAATTATGGTATTGATATAATGTTAACACTATTTCCATAGTGGTTGCATTGTTGATGCTATTTAGTTAAAGCACAGTATTGATGTTGTTACAGTGTGGATACTTTTCTTTTCTTTGATACTATTTACCAAGTTTCCATATTCACAATAAATGCGGCTTGTTGCCTTATCCCCTAAAAAGATCCTGTGATATTTGTTATTTGGGTAACACCAGGGTCACTGAAATCAGAATCCAGCCCAGACTGCCAAAGAGTCACTCTGGATTTACAGCCGGGTAACCAAAACCGCAATCAGGCTGTGACTCTATTACCTTTAGTGGAGTCACTCCAGACTGACTCTGGAGTAACAGATCAGAAACTGGCCCTTCTTCCATTGACTTCACACTGGTCGTTCTGGATTTACAGCAGGATCACGGCAACCAGATTCTTGACAGCTGTATATTTGTAGAGGCTCTGCATGTGCTAACTAATTAATTGACCCTCATAATCCCTCTCCCCGTGTGGTAGGGCAGGATCATTACCCTCATTTTACAATGAGGAAACGGAGGTACGAGACAGGGGAGCTGAGCACGGTCATGCTGAAGAATTCCTGCTTGCTAACACCACATTTGTCTCTGTTTTGGATATCTTAAAAGATGGAGCCATCTCACCTGCTCTGACGCTATATCTGTCGCAGAGCAATACCTGAATTGGGGTTGGTCCTGCTTTGAGCAGGGGGTTGGACTAGAAGGGACTCCTAAGGTCCCTTCTAACCCTCATCATCTCTGATTCACTAAGGCGCACTCAGTGAGAATTAGCTAGTGTGTGTTTTCACCCGGCGAGCAGCGTTACCAGTGGATGTATGTGGTGTAAGACACCGGAAGACTTAAAGATATTGGCTTTGTATCAGCCGCCTTTACTAAAGCTCTTATCTTGGTACCTCTGTGGCACTGGGTTGGAACTGGTTGGACCCCTGTCTCTGCAGATAAAGCAAGGCCACGGAAAAGAAATACAGGGGGAGGGATTAAGTGAGGGTCCTCTGCGGCGTGAGGGTTTGTATTCCTCACCTTTGAGCACTGGAGCAGCCCCCAGAAAAGAGGCTAAGCAGAAAGAAGACAGAAGAAGGTCCAGATCCACAAAGCCTTTAGGCACCTAATTCCCTTGATGTCCGTGGGAGTTAAGCATCTTTAAGGATTTGGGATGAGATCCCTCTCCAGCCGGAATAGGGAGACAAAGACAAAGTCCATTGGGACGAGTCTCTGCAATGAAACAGGGCTGCAAACCCAACGCCAGACATGGCTGCAGCCTGTAGGAGACTAAGATCCCACAGCAGCAGAAGGGGAAAGGGCTGTCAAGAAGCAGCCAAGCTGCCTTAAAGGAACAGACTTTGCTTTAATTCCCCTCCCACCGCTGAGAGCTTGTAAAAGGAGAGACGTTAGAGTTGCAGTCCACATTTCCGGTAACATCTCCAGCAGGTCAGAGTATTTCGAGCAGTTTCTTGTTGCATCAGGATTGCACCAGATGAAAGAGTCCTTAGCAAATATCTTCATCTACACTGATGCATGAGGCAGATGGCAGACATCCTGAGGCCTGTCAGGGCTAACTGTATCTGAGACGTTCTGTACCTAAAGGGGAAGAAGGGTTGAGTCCCAATGCAGGGAGGATCCACAGAAGAAGCTGGCAAAGCAACCCAAAAGCAGAACACGGGGCCACCTCGATGGAAGATTTTGCCAGTAAAGAGCACCTGAGTTTCAAGGAAATCTAGGGCAGCTGTATGAAAAATAAAGGGCAAAGCAGAACTCAGAACACAAATGGACAGTCTGAGACACAGCAGGGTCACTTATCTGGGGCGGGGTATTGAATTAATTCCTCCCATACGTGACCTGAAAGGCAGCTCGCTGGTCAAACTTCATGATGCTTGAGCAGCTCCCACTAGGTAGGTCTGGTCACTGTGTTGGCTTGGAGCCCCTAGGAAATGCTGCAGAGCTTTAAGACTCCTCAACTGTCTTCCTGTGCGTCATTTCGTGCTCCCAGTCCAGCCTGGGACTTGGAAGATCTGGGTTCAGTTCCATGCTCCGCCACAGACTCCCTGTCTAACCTTGGGCATGTCACTTCATCTCTCAGGGCCCATTAGTAAAATAGGGAGAGCAGTACTTCCCTACCTGAGGATAAATGCATTAAGGATTATGAAGTGCTCAAATGCTATGGAAACAGGAGTCATGTAAATCCTTAAGATTAGCAGGCAGCAAGCCTCTTAGAACAAAGCGGTAAGAGTGTGCAATATGAATACACTAGTTGCAAGCTGTGCACCCTAAATGCATTAAACTGAGGTGATGATCTTCATTTTTTCCCACCTGTGGACCTCTTTCCCGCCATGCCCTCCTCATGGAAGACGACGATGACTCATGGAAGAAGAAGAAGAAGAAGATAAGGTCTATTAAACCCCTGTGTGAGCTGGCCACAGTTGTGGCTGGGGGAGACGTTAATGAGAGAAAGAGCTGCCAGCAGAGCTCCGGAAGGGAAATCTAGGACTTGGGAATTCACTCCTGCTCAGCTTGGTTTCAATCTGTTACATGACAAAAGTCCATCTCTAAGCAGATATTTGAGGAAGTCTGGAGTGTGAGGTGTCACTGGGGAGGTGTGGAGGAGTTGGTGAGTTTTTGATTTGGGGCAGCTGGTGGGGTATCTGTTTTCTAGCTGGCTGCTCTAACCACTACTCCCTTCCCAAGAGCTGGAAATCAAAACTGAGAGTCCAGATTCCCAGCTCCCCTGCTCTAACCCATTAGCGCCTATGCCCAGCAAAATTTATGTTGCTCAGTAGCGTGTTTTTTTCAACACACCCCGCATGATGAAAGTTTTGCCGGACTAAGGACCAGTGTAGACAAGGCCTAAAAGGTGGGAAATTCAAAACGGATCAGAGGAAATACGTACAGCACAACATGCAACTGCTAGACTGGAATTTCCTGTCACAGGAAGTCCTTGAGACCAAGAATTTAGCAAGATGCACAAAGGGATTGGACATGTTTATGGGTAACGAGACTATCCTGAGTTGGCCTAATTAATTAGAACAGATTTGGAAGGGAATTGATCCTCATCCTTCATGGCTTAAGCCAGTGGTTCCCAACCCATGGCCCATAAGTGGCCCATGTGGTCTGTCAAAGTGGCCCATGGCTCCCTTCCCACTAGCTGCAGAAGGGAGCCACTGCCTAGGGACCCAGGTGGAGGGCACCATTTCCCTGCTGAAGCCACAGGGACAGGAGATCCTCCTCGCTGAGCTCCTTCCCTCTGGCTGCAGTAGGGAGGGGCGGGGAGAGGGAGGCCACTGGCAGAGACTGGTGGCCCTTCAGGGTTGTAAAAATTATATTTGTGGCCCTCGAGCCAAAAAGGTTGGGAACCGCTGGCTTAAGCCGATCCCTATTAGGACAAGACTTTAATGGGTTGGGCCAGTTTACCCCACACCTGCTACTGCAGTTTTTTAAACCTTCCTCGGAAGCATCTGTTCATGCCACTGTCAGAGACAGGGCACTAGACTGGTTGGGCTCTGACCAGTCTGGCCATTCCTACATTTCTCTCCTCGGTTCCTTTTTGATCAACCCAGACTTCCAGCAGAGCTGGGAGTAGAAGGACAAGACACTCCACTGAGAAAGTGGGTTCCCAGACACATCAGTGCTGACGAATGCCGTGCGGACTCCTCTCTTGAATAGTCCCTCCCCACTCTGCATTGAGGGTTCAGGCTTTGTAAAATCTTCTGCCACGACCCTTGCGTTCCTGAAAACAACAGACCGTCACACAGGTGATGTCTTTACAGCCATGGCTAGCTGGACTCAGGTCCACCAGGGTGCAAGGGAACCACCTAACCTGCAGACGTCACCCAGCATTAAAGAGGACGGCCAATAATAGCAGAGGGGTGACAAGAATGATTAGCGGCCTGAAGAGACTCTTGTAGGGTCGAGATTGACAAGACCAGGACTGTTCGTTACAAGTCTTTATATTAGGGTGGAGCAAGGAGGCCCCTATTCTGGTAGGTGCCAAACACATTGTAAGACACAGTGCTGGCCTCTGTTCTTGAAGAGCTTAAAAGGCAAGACAAGCAAAGACTTAACTCTTATCTTCATGTTGCAGATGGGGAAACTGAGGCCCAGAGAGAGTCCGTGACTTGCCCAAGGTCACACAGGAAGTTTGTTGCAACACTGGGAACTGAACCCAAATCTTCTGAGTCGCTGCTCAGTGCCGTAACTAAAAGGCAACAGAAGCGAAAAGTGAAGAACAAACAAAATTGGGTGCTGGCAGTGAATTATGGACATGCAGACAGTCTCGTGAGCGTAGCCTTCTTACCACTCGGTCACTGATTCCCCATCACTTATTACAGGGCGATTTCCTGGCCAGGTTCTGTTCTGCATTCGCTGAAGTTGGCTGCAGTAGAACCAGGCAGACTCCTCTCCTCCATGGGGACATTTCTAATACTCCAAGATTGGGTCCTCCTCCAAGCTATCGAGCAGCAGAGACAGCAGAATTGAAAGACACGGGGAAGTTACCCAGCTCAGCCGCAGAGTCTCTTAAAGCTTTGACCTCAGGGCCAAGAGGTCAATCGCTAGGCAGCTGACAGGAAAAGAGACTGAAATGTTGCTCGCTTAGCAGGATCCTTCACCCATTTACGAAGCTGAAGGTGTCACAGCATTTGACCAGCTGGATTTTGAAATAATGGCTTCCCCTTGTATGGGGAAGTAAATTAACCACGTCTTGCCAGCAAGGCATTCTTTTCAGTCTTTCAATTCCAGCAGCTGCTAAGCTGAGAGAGACTGAGAGAGAGAGTTCCCCATAGGTAAAGCCCTGGAGTGGGGCTCAAAACTCCTGGGTTCTATTCCTGCTTCTGCCACCGAATGGCTATCTGTCCTTTGACAAGTCACTTAACCTCTTTGGGCCTCCCCATCAGTCTAATGATAGAGTGACACACTATGATCCAGGGCAGGGCCGTCCCTAGGGGACGCGGGGCCTGGGGCAAAACACACTGTGTGAACCCCCCACCCAGCTCCCGCCAAGTCCTGGCACAGGGCCCCCCAAAGCACAAGGCCCAGGGCGGTTGCCCTTACTCGCCCTACCCTAGGGACAGCTCTGATTCCAGGGATGCAGACAGATCGATTCTGGCTTCATCCTGAAGCATCTGACATTTCCGATTAAAGAAGTGACTGGTTCTCTCTCTCACTAGAGCCCAAAACAGCAGGGAAGGTGATATGAAAGGATTATCTGTATCTAGTTGAATCGGCCTCTGCGTGGTGGGAGTCATATTTGTTTATGTCAATGAATCTTTGTATCATAAATATTACTATTGTATATGCTTGCTCACTCCAAATCTATCAATTTGTAATAATAAGGTTACTACGTTTAACACATGAAAGAAGCCTCTCCCTCTGCTGACAGAGTGAGAGTATTTTAACCTATGAGAGGGGTCTTTCCCCTTTGTTGTTAAAGTAAAAAGTCTCTGTTGCTTTTGATAAGGAGTTTCTATCTTTTCCTTTGTTGTTAAAGTAAGAAGTCTCTGTTGCTTTTGATAAGGAGCTTCTATCTTTTCCTTTGATGCTTTCGTAAGGAGTTTCTGCCTGCTATTGAAGCCCTAAGGAGATCAGAGGGGAACATGCGGGGTCTGGGATGGGAGCCCTGGCCAGGTTCCCGTCACAGCCCCCTGCATGAGAACCAGATATCCATCAGGTGATCTGCACACAGTCACGTATACTTGTTTGTTCCACTCTATAAAAGCTGGACCCACTTGCAGCGACTTTGGAGACCTCACCTATGAGTGGACGCACTGCGTAGGGCTTCCCAATTGCCGGGATGGGCTCTCCAAATCCTCACTGCAACCGGGGCTCCCCAGCGACTGTGGATCTGGATGATGGAGATGTATTAATAGGGCAATTGGTGATGTATCTTTCTTAATCACTATAGTTGATTTTATGTAGCAATGATCAGGTGCATTACCTTACTTATTCTTTCTATTGCTTATGTATATATTTCATTTCCTGTAATATTTAGAAAGAGATAGTAAAGCAACCTTGTTCTTTCTACTGGTGTCTGTGTTCTTTCTGCCAACACTGTCAATTAGCAGAACAGAAGGAGATATAAGGGAATCTTCTGGTCCTCTGATGTAATCTTTACCTGCTCTTGGAGTCTTCATGAGTCTCGCCACCAGATCTCCAATGGTTGATGGCTCTCAGCGCCTCTGCAGTTCCCTCCACCCCATTGTCCTCCCCAAAGGATCTGAGCAGTGGGTTGGTCAAGGTGGTGGGATTGGTTTCTTGCAGCATGTCCTGGGAAATGGTTCATATTCCTCTTTTAGGGGTGGAAACACATGGCTTGGATTTCTTGGGAGTAAACAGACAGTTTATCCAATTTGATCTTCACTCTTACAGCTTCTTTTCTTGTTTGCTTAACTTGCAGCTGACCTGCCCATTTCTTCATCCACTCACAATGTGCAATGGGCCACTTTGCATAAGTAAGTAGGGTAACATGGTAATTTGAAGGGTTTTTTAGCTACTTTGGGAGGCAGAAAGGTTTTATCCCTATCCAAATTTGAGGGTGATTAATAATACTCATGTAGTCATTTTACTCTCTATTCTTGAAGAGATGAACTCCTGACTTTGGCTGATCTGTGGGTCCTCCTTAAACAAAAGTGTTTCACGTTACGTGAACCATTTTTTTTTTTTTACTGTCTTCCTAGTGGATCCTATTTTGGGATAACCAGAGGTGGTTCGCTTTTCTAATTTTTTAAGGGCCAGAAGGAATCAGTAGTTATTAATCAACCAAGGCACATCTGTTGCATATACAGCTTACACCAACAGCGTAAGAACTGAAGCAAGGACTTATCACAGAATGATAGAAGATGCGGGTTGGAAGGGATCTCAGGAGGTATCTAGTCCAACCCCCTGCTCAAAGCAGGATCAACCGCAACTAAATTATCCCAGCCAGGGCTTTGTCAAGCTAGGCCTTGAAAACGTCTAAGGATGGAGATTCCACCACCTCCCTCGGTAACCCATTCCAGGGATTCCAGGGTAAAAGTCATGTGCTAAAGAATTGTAGCTGGTGCTATAAAAATTAATATCCTCTTTGGACTGGCACAGAGGGGCACTTCTAGCACACACAGACCACTGGGTTACCCTTACCTGTAGGCTCCAGTCAATCCTGACTAGGCCCGTCCTGCAGACGGTGCTCGGTTTCCTTCTCTCCAAGATGCTCTGCCCACCACCAGATATGAGCACCATTACACCTCAAGGTAACTCTGCGTACATTAAATGAAACCGGGCTGGGCCTCCAGAATGACACTGGGTTCGCTGCGATCCAAGTCCAGCTCTGATGCCGCTGAATTCAGTGCAGTCACTCTGGATTCACACTTACTTACAAAGAACAAAATAATCTTAGACTTGGGCCCTGTATCATAGGGCACAAAGGAACAGCGTCAAAGTTGGCCTTTGTCTTTGCCAGATTCTGACTCTTATTTATATGAATTACCTTAATTTCACTTTTCCACTCTTAATGGGACAGTAACTGCTGCACCCCCATTCTCTGACCCCTCTGATTATTAGTAATTATTATTAAAGTGGCTTGGGAGTGAGGACTCTAAGGTTCTATTCTAGGAGTGGAGTGGGGTCTAGGATGCCATGCAGAGGGACAGCAGGGGAGCACTGGGGGAGTAAGTGAAGTGCTGCAGGAAGTATTTGTCACGCTGGCTGGATGTGTGTGAGGGAAGCTATGGAGATCTTTGATGTACCTGTATTTCAAACTATGCTGTATGACAGCCCGGACAGAGAGGGGGCAGGACAATAGCCCGCTTAATGGCCCATCAAGACCATTACAGAAGCCAAAGGCCCAGGAAGGTACTAAAGGCATGAACCTGAAGAGTTACCAGGATTGGCTCATGTGACTCTGGACTCCATTTTGTTTCCTGTAAAATTCCACAAGCCGCATGGCCAGAGGCAGAGGGTATATGAGATCAAACCACAGAAACCATTTTGTCTTTGCTCCTGTCCAGCTGCAGACAACACCTACCCACCTCTGGATTAATACACTTTGCACCTGAACTGAAGGACTTAGACCCATCCAGGTCCTGGATGTATGCCAGAGGGACTATACAAGCCTGCAACTCCACAATTCTTTCAAAAACCTGATGTGTATGGACTTTTAAATCATCTGTATGTATCTGATTGCTTTCATCCTTTAACATTTCTCTTATTGTTTGTTTTTCTTTTTATAATAAACCTTTAGTTTTAGTTACTAAAGGATTGGCTGGCAGCGTGGGATTTCGGGTAAGATCCAAACTCATATTGATCTGGCTTTGGGATCAGAGGGAATCTTTTCAGTAAAGAGCATAGAGTTTAAATGACTGGTCTCTTTACTGGACCTAGTGTCAGTTTGGGAGCCAGAGACTGAAATGCAGTAGAGGGGGCTGTGTGTGGTTGCACAGTGGCTTCTTTATAACCAGTGTGGTGAAATCAGAAGCACTGTTTGTGGCTGGTTGGGAAGTCTGACTTCAGAGTCACCCACCAGTGCTGGGAGAATCTGCTCTCCTTTTACAGCCTGCCCTGACCCTGCCATTATCAATTGGCTACCCTGGGCACAGAGGGTTCACAGTACTGTCCAAGTGACAGTACCCCGCAGCCCTCTGATTGGCCAAGCGCTACTACTTAAGCCAGGTGGTAGGCGCAGGAAGTCGTCTGGCCAATCACACAGACTTTGGCTTGCTGCAATGCCAGACTCCACCTGGTCTCCTTGGCTCTGACGCCAGCCTGACTTTGACCCTAACTCTTGTTTACAGGACCTGGCTTGTGATTCCTCCAGCTACTGCCCAGTGACTCCCCTCCCTGGAGGGCAAACCTCAGCCGTGACCGCTAGGCCAGACTGCCTATGCCAGGCATGTCCAAAGTCCGGCCCGCGGGCCAGATCTGGCCCTTCATGCTTCTCAATCCGGCCCGCCGAACAGGTCCCAGGGATCTTGAAATCGAGCCAGGCAGTCTGCACATGCAACCGGCTCGCAGCGGTTCTTAAAATGGCAATGTGCCTGCCAGTCTGTGGGCCCCACTCTCCAGCTCCACCGCTGAAATTGAGCAGGGCGAGTCAATTTCACGGCAGAGAGTGGTCTGAAGTGCTGGCTGCTGGGGTGCAGTGCGTTGGGTGCTGTGTACATAAATATGTATTTAACACACTCCAGCCATCTGATCCTTGCCCGGCCCCTCTGTCAAATCTTAGAACGCATTGTGGCCCGTGAGTCAAAAAGTTTGGACACCCCTGGCCTATGCCCTGGTCCCTTACAGTTTTCCAGACCCACTTCTGACTCTCTCCATGGGATACGGAAGGGATGTGTCTGCCACCAGCCCTGATAGGGTACTGGACCCCCAGGAGTGGCTCACGCAACTCCAAACTGAGAGCCATCTGCAATCCCATGTGATGTAGCGCCTAGTGGAAACTCAGACACTCCACAAACACCTATCACAGTTCCAGGAGGAAAATCCCGTGCTCTGGGCCCAGGCTGGCCACCCTCTGAACTGAACCCTGGGGTATCACTACCTGAACACTTTGATGGGAACCACCAGAAATCCAGGGGTTCCTAAAATTGCACCATCTCCTTTTCCTGCTCCACCCTCGCGCGTACCACACTGCCCATGCCGGGGGATTAGTAATCACTTTGCTTACTGGAGAAGCACTGGACTGGGTCTCTCCCTGCTGGAACCAGGCAGTCCAGTGCCAATGGATTGGAACACCTTCCCGTGATCATTTCCCACCATCTTTGAAGACCCACATCACGCTCACGCAGCCACACTAAAAAGGCTCCAGGGCCAACAGCCTCATATGTGCCCAGTTCTGGAGACTCGCGACTGAACGAGGGAGCCCAACAGCATCGTTTTCAGGATGGGCTCAGTGAGGAAGTAAAAGACAGGCCAGCCCACACAGATTCTCACCCCAACAGTTTTGGATGAGTTTATTGACCTCTCTCTCCACATCGACAACCAGCTGCGTGAGTGAAAGGAAAAGAGGGGCACTCTGTCATCACTCTGCCCACACCCTACGCCCAAGACCCCAGCGCCCAGCCACAAACCGATGCAGATTGCCCTGGGACACCGACACTTGATCCTGGAAGAAAAGGAATGGGGATGGCGCAATAATCTACGGTTTATGGCGGAGCACCAAGAGGCTCCCTTGCCACGTGCCCACTGTGAACCCTGACCTGCAAGGAGCCGGAAAATGAGCAGGCCCAGGCCCTCTGGGAGAACCAGCCTGGGGGCCATCCCCCAGCCCTCAAAAGAAGTGGGGGTCCTCCCCACACGCCCAAGTATGAATAGAGTTATGTACTAGAGATGGGGCCATGCTGATTGCTCCCTAGGGGGCTCTAGTCAATTCTGGGGCCACTGATAACTTCATAGATGCTAAAGCCACTCAAGCTCTATTAATCCCCCTCCATTCTCGTAGAAACAACAGATGGGGCATTCCTGTCCTCCGGAATATGTACCCTGACCTAGAAGCCGTAATCCAGAGCCTTTGAGAAGTGCTACCGTGATCCATTCCCCATATTTCCCCCTAATTCTCGGTGCCTCATGGCTGGAGCAGCATGGCCCTCGAATCTCCTGGAAACAGAAAAGGATCAGCGTCCCCTTTGAATATTGCTGAAGTGTCTGCCTGCAGCTGGCCTCAACCTTTTGGATCCGGACTCCAGTGGCCAATCAGAAGTGACAGCACTTGTTGGGGAATTCCAGCTGGCATTGGCTAACCAGGAGGAATCACTCCCAAACCTGACTCCCCATCGCCCTGAAAAGTATTAGGGTTACGTGGATGTTTTTTCAAAGACGCACGCGGACATGCTACCTCCACACGGAGGCTGCCCTATAGATCTGCAACCCGGGGCAAAGTCCCTTATAGATGGAACTATGTGATGTCTGCGTCTGAACTGGCAGCCCTTCGTGAATACATCCAGGAGAACCTGGCACCTCTCCAGCAGGGGCACTAGTACTGTTTGTCAAGAAAAAGGATGGGACACTACGCCTCTACTCAGACTATCAGGCCCTAAACCAAGTAACTCTCAGGAACAGGTATCCTCTGCCCTGGATCCTGAAGATACTCGATCACATGTGGTCTGCCAGAATCTTCACCAAACTGGACCACCGGGGCACTTACAACCTAGCACACACCAGGGCAGGGGATGAATGGAAGACCTCGTTTCAAACCTGCTATGGGCCCTTCAGATATTTAGGGATCGCTTTCCAGCAGACCAATGCCCCTGTGACCTTTCAATCCTTTGTGAACGACATTCTTGTGTTCTCAGACACTCTTGTGGGGCATTACCACCGCACCCATTCCATCCTGGAAAGTCTATGAAAACATGGTCCGTTTGAAAAGTAGAAAAAAATGCATCTTGGCCCAGCTCTCAGCACTGTGTGTGTTTTGTTAGGCTGGATCCCCAGAAAGTGGAGGCCAGCTGTAGCTGGACAGAGGCCAGGTCCCTCCAACACTTACAACGCTTTCTGTGCTTTGCAAACTTTTACTGATTCATTTCAAGATTTTCAGGGCCGACAGCCCTCATGGGCAACCCCCTCCACAAGGCCACCAAGTTTATTTGGACGCCTGAAACTCATCATGCTTCAGAACAAGTCAAGGCTGCTTTCACCCCACCCCCATTCTAGCACACCCACATCTAGCCCAAGAATTCATAGTGGAACCCAATACCTCCTGTGTAGCCATAGGGGCGATAGTCTCCCAGAGTCCTCCACCCCTCTGCCTACTATTCCCCAAAACTCAATCATGAAACATTGGATAAGGAGCTACTTGCAATTAAATCAGCCCTCAAAGAGTGTGTCATCACCTTGAGGGGACCCGATAACCAATGCTCTTCTTTTCGGACCATAAGAGCATTGACTACCTATGAGCCTTGAACCTAGGACAGCTCAGGTGGCCATTATTCTCCTCGTGGTTTGACTTTGTCGTCACCTATTGCCCTGGAACCAGGAATGGGAAATCCGGCTCCTTATCCCAAAAGGGGGAATACCACCATAGGGCAAGGAGCCTAGCCATGAACTGCCTAAAACCTCGCAACTTCATCAGTGCCACGACACACCAAGACCTGCCTGATATAATGCAGTCCACTTCCCAGGGCGATCCGTTAGCCTAGGAGGTGAGGGAACCGTCTGAGCTCAACAGCCAGATGCAACACTCCATACAGGAGCGGATCGCCTACCTCAATGGGTGAATGTACATTCAACCAGGGGTAGAAGGGCGTCACCTCTGCCATGACACTCTGTTGGCAGGCCACTTTGGCAGTCTCAAGACTTTCCACATGGTTTCCTGTTTCTTCTCATGGCCCCGTATGCAAGCCAGAGTCCAGGACTACATTAACTCTTGCAATGTGTGCGCACGCACCAGGACCACGTGCTAATCCCCTTGGAGGCCCCATCTGGGACTCAATGACCCTGGTTTTCGTAATATACCTCCCTGACTCTGATGGCCACACAGTGGGCTTGACTGTTGCATACCAACTAACCTAAATGGTGTACTACCGAATTCTCCTACAACAACGCCAACCACTCCTCCACGGGGCAGAGTCCCTTCTTTGCCAGTTACGGTTTCCACCCAGCTTTGCCAGCAGCCTCCCCAAACACCACAGCTGCTGACTGAGTCCACGAAAGTCACTCTCCAGGAGGAATTTAAGGACCACCTCAAAACCATCAAAAGGGATTAGAAGCGACACACAGATTGTTGATACCAAGAAGTGACTTTGGAGTAAAACCTATTTTCTATGCGCATGCAAATAACGTAGCTGCATTAGTTGGCATACGGTAATTATGCATTCAAAAGTAGATTACTACATATTTCAAAAAGAAATGGCAATGATATTATTACACCCAAGTTTCATCTGGATGTTAATATTCCCTTTTGATCTCTGGCTCAATAGAACAGAAAAAAGACAGGACTCATGGAGGGCCATTACCTATACATTGAGCCCAAGAAAAGAAGCCAGGCTTGCACCTATAAGTCAGCAGGACATGTAGGGACATACCTGTGGGCAGTGATTTTCCCCGCCTATGTGCTAGGAGTTTGTGCTGTGTTTAAAACAAGCCACCCGGCACAACAGAAACTATAAAATGCAGCTGCACCATCCCCATCTTGTCTTCATTCTTGCTTCCTACCTCTGGATCAAGTACAACTCTCCATCTGAAGCTGTGAAACAAACGACTAAGACCCATCTACATGTACTCTAAAGGGACTGTACAAGCCTGGAAACTCCACAGTTCTGCTAAGAACCTGATATATAGGGACTTTGAAGTCATTTGTATGTAATGTATTGCTTTGATCATTTAACATCTCTCATCTTGTTTCTTTCTTTTTATAATACACCTTAAGTTTTAGTTACTAAAGGATTGGCTGGCAGCATGGGATTTTGGGGAAGATCCAAACCAATATTGTTCTGGTAATGAGGCTGACCCTTTGGGAATCAGGAGAACTTTTCGTAAAGGTAATAGAGTTTTAAATAACTGGTCTCTTTACTGGACCTAGTGGCTGATTGGGAGCCAGAGACTGAAATGCAATAAAGGGAGCTGCATATATTTTGTTGTTGCTTCTTGACAACCAGTGTGGGGAACCAGAAGCATTGTCTGTGACTGGCTGGTGGATCTAACTGCAGTGTTAGCCAACAGTTTGGGAGAATCTGTTCTCCCCTGACCTTGGCTGCTACCTCGTCACTTCCTCTGAAATATTTTGTCCCACCGCAGGAATCTAAACAAAGTAACAACTAAAGCAGCTTTCTGTCTGCTTCAGATGTTGTCTGCATGCAGAATTTAAACTCCAATGCAGCTTAGATCCCTGGTTAGCATGAGCAGAGGGCCATGCATTTGTAAGGCGTATTACGAGTTCCCCTCTGTGGCTATGTCTTAGGAGAGAGCCCCTGCTTGTGCTGTCATGTGACAGATCTAGGAAAGGTTGAAAGAACTGGGAACGTTTAAGCTACAGAAGAGAAGGCTGAGGGGGGACATCAAATCTTCAGACATGTCAAAGGCTGATCATTTGTTCTCCATGTCCATGGAGGGTAGGACAAGAAATCAGCTTAGTGTGCAGCAAGGAAGGTTCAGGTTAGATATTAGAAAAAACTTTCTAATTCTAAGGACAGTTAAACACTGGAACAGGTTATGAGCCATCTGTGCCTAGGGTAGCCCACCGGAAAGTGCCATAGAGCCACGGACATCAGCGCTGGTATGTGGTTCAGCACTCCAGCCAGACTGCTGGGCACAATGTTTCTGAGTGCTCGTGAAGGGAAAGCGTTGGAAGTCTGCCACCACCTGTTCTTCTCTGTGCTCATTGGTGCTGAATATGATCACATGGTTTAAAAAAACCATTACTGAAAACGAGCAATAGATCTGGCTGCCTCAGCCCTGCGGTTTCCTCTGAGCGCTAGTCACGTCTCAGGGCAAAGAGCCTTTCCCTAGCGCTGCTCCAGCGCCGTGGCAGTACTGCTCAGCTGCTGAGGCGGCAGGATGGCAAACACTGTGCAAAGTCACCTGGAGGATATCCTGGAAGAGCTGGGGCAGGACGAGTTGAAGAAGTTCAAGAGCAAGCTGAACACGTTCCCAGTGAAGGAGGGATACAGCAACATCCCCCGGGGCCGGCTGGAAAAAGCTGATGTCCTGGATATGTTGCAAATGCTGATCAGCTACTATACGGAGGACTATGCGGTGAAGCTGACGATGGAGCTCCTGACAGCCATCAATAAGAGGGACCTGGCAGAAAGACTCCAGAAGGCAACAGGGACTGGTAAGGATTGGGCCAGGGAGAGATCATTAATGGGGATAACGATACTGAACAGCCTTTGTAAAGTGCTTTGAGATCTATGCATGATAAAGCACCATATAAGTGCTCAGTGTTAGCGTCAGGGAGGTACCATTGTCCTCGATCTCTCCCTCCTATTTACGTACAGGGTGCTAGCTAGAAAAAGGAGTTTTACCCTGTCTGAGAAGTGACAGAAACTCTAGGAGTTTGCTTTACTCTGTCTTCTACAACCTACTGCATCACTTTTCCTTTGTACATACTGCCTCTGCTGTGTCTGTTTCTGACGCTCCCATCGCTGCAGCACCCACACCGTCCCATCCAACCCTTTCCACAGGAGGAGTAAAAAATGTGCATGATCACAAGAGACCAGATTTCTATGTTGAAGGTCTGTTAGACAGCTGGTGCTTGGACATCTCTTCTCTGTGTCTCTCCAACTCAGCATCATACAGAGTTAAAGGCGTGGGAAGGGATCTTGAAAACCAGTCTTCCATTTCCTGTAGCATTTTTTCAATGTTGTTTCTTTCTTCCGAGTCCTTAAAATCCACTTTCACTTTCAAGCATAGTCTCTTCCACGTCCGTGCCTGAACTTGCTGGAAAGTTCTGCGCTTTGTTAGTTTCGCTTTGTTTGTTTGTTACTTTGTTGTAACTTGTCCTGTGGAAGGAGGGCCAAACTTCACTGGGGCTGCCCCAATTTACCCCAGCAGAGAAACTGGCCTGCAGTGTCTCTTGTTTAGAAACCTATGGCCAGATTCTCAGCTGCGGTAATTCACCATAGCTCCATGAAGCTGTACCAGTTTATACCAATCAAAGATCTGGCCCCTATTTGCTTATTACTTGGTCTGTGCACAAGATGGTTTGGAATACAAAGGATTCAGTCCAAGTGCACTTTGGACTCAGACTGAGAAAGATAAAAGAACGCACATTTATATTGCTGGCACTGAAAGCAGATGGGAAGGGGGAAATGGCGGGCGGTGGCAGAGTGCTATGAAAGCAAAGAGGAAGCAAACAGGAAGCAAAGAGTTAAAAGTTCAAACCTGATCCCAGCTAAAGAGCTGAACGTGTGAATCTGGCTTATTCTGTTTATTGGAGTATGTGTAGACATACTTTAGCTTTAATCAAGCTCGCTCATGTACAGAGAGCAGGGACACTGCAGTAGCAGAGACTTCAGCACAGCCTTTAGACAGAGTCTCTGTCCCTGAGCGCTCTCTCTCTAGGAAGCTAGCTAGAAAAAGGAACTGTACCCTGTCTAAGCGGAAGTGTCCTTTCCTCACTGGATCCCTCTCTCCTTCTCTCTCCTTCTCTGTGTGCATTTGTGCACCTGGCCCTCCGAGTCTGTCTCTTGGGGATGATGGGGGAGGGGAGTGAGGGCTCAGTGGGGGGCACTCTCCCCGAGCAGTCAGTGCTGACCCCAGCCGGGTGCTAGAGAACGGGGTGGGGGACTCAGGCGCTCACTGACTAGACCTCTCTGCGCTGCAGGTTCCGGCCAGGGGGGGCAAAAGCCAGCGCAGCCCTGTGGTGCCACACGAGGGGAAGGTGAGTCCCTAAGCACTTGAAGGCTCTTTCAGTCTGAGGGGTGTTGGGAAGTGTGGTCTGACCGCAGAGCAGCCTGACCCTGCTGCAATCCGCCTCCCCCCCAGAGCTACCTCCGGGGACGAGCCTTCCGCCCTGCCTGCCCCAAGCAAGCCAGGCAGAGCCCAGCTCTGCCACCACCCACCACCCTCGTGCACCGCTAGCAGGTGCTCTGCCGCGGGGAGCGGGGTAGGGGCGCTGTCTCGCTAGTCCCGGCCAACCGCGATTCCCCAGAGAGGCGCTAGAGGGCTTTGCTGCAGAGGTGGAGAATGCAGTAGGGGGCGCTCTCCCGGCAGGTAGCCTGGACTGCAATGCCCCCGCAGGGCACTAGGGGGCGCTATGCTGCAGGGAGCTCTGCGGGTGATCCCTCCCCTGTGGGTCAGTGCTGAGCCTGGGGCTAATGGGGGGCACTGCACGGGAGGGGGGGTCAGTAGGATGTGTCCCCCACTCCCAGTCCCTGCTGACCTCCAGCATGGCCCCAGGGGGCTCTGCGCCGCAGGGAGCTGTCATCCTGCGTCGGGGCTGACCTAACCAAAGCTTTGGGAGTCTTTCACCCCACGCCACCTTCTTTCCCTGTAAGTTGGGGGGTAAATTTCAGGGTCCAGGCAAAATCCTAACCCAGGTGATTGCAGTCTCCTTTTCCTAAATGCCCCCTGCCATTTAAACAGCTGACAGACCCCAGCCCAGAAGGGACTGCATTTCAGTGCTGGGGGTGTGATTTTTGTGCAGCAGGGGTGTGCCTCACCCCAGATGCAGATGCATCTGCAATTCACTTAGTGTGGTGCTCTGTTGCCCCCTAGTGGTGTCAGGGCCACAGATGGAGGCTAATGAGCCTGTTATAACTGTCTGAGAACGGGGTTTTTCAGCTCAGGTAGCAGAGGCTAATGCTTTAAGATCAGGACGTCCCAAATTCAATCTTTGCTACCACCAGCCCATCCAAGGGCTTGGCATTACAAGTGACTGCCCTCCTTTGCAGCCTTGCTGTGTTGTGTGGCTGTTAACCAGCGGCCACGCCTGTCAGCTGTATTCAGCATTGGCTGGAATTATGAACAGCATGTTCGCAAATATCGATTCATTACTTTTGTGTGCATCTCCCCAGAGGAGCATTTTGTCGACCGACACCGAGTGCAGCTGATTCAACGTACCTCAACTGTGGATCCCGTCCTGGACATTCTTCATGGGGAAGTTCTGGACGACGAGCAATACCAGACCATTAGAGCTGCCAGCACCAGCCAGGAGAAAATGCGGCGCCTGTATCAGCTAATGCCAAGCTGGAACAGAAAGTGCAAGGACCTGCTCTATGAGGCACTGAAAGCCAAGAATAAGTACCTCGTTAAGGACCTTGAGGAAAATTAAGACAACCAAGAAATTACGTTCCCCGGTGAACATGTGCCCAGATTCGTAACTCCAGATTCCATGTGGCTTCCTGGGCAGGGTGGTGCTTTCATTAACATTGGAAGAGGGGTTTTTACCCGTGAGCAGAGCTCCCTTCGGTGGCATGGGTGAGCTGTGATGGGATGAGCGGTGAAACCGTCTCTGTAAGGTCGATCTACACTGCAGTTAAAACCTGCACTGGCCTGTGTCTGCTCCCAGGTTCACAGGGCTCACGCTAAGGAGCTGTTTAATTGCAGCATAGATGTGCAGCCTTGGGCTGGAGTCTAGGCTCTGAGAGCCCCATGAGCAGGGAGGGTCTCAGAGCTTTGGCTCCAACCCAAACCCAACGGTCTACAGTGCAATTAACAGCCTGTTAGCTCCAGCCACAGAAACCTGAGTCAGCTGACATGGGCCAGCCACAAGTTATCATCTGTGGTGTAGACGTACCCCAAAGGAAATAAGTGAAGTTCACGATGGATAGGATAGTAGCTGAAATCCCAGCACTGCAGACAGTGGAGGAGAGCTCACAGGTGCTTAAAGGCTGCTCTGGGGTTGCGTGCCAAGCACCGAAATGTTGCTGCACAAAGATCACTCCCCCAGTGCTGAAATGCATCCATCTCTGGGGTGCAGCATGGCAGCTGATTAACAGATGCATGGCCACGCCCCCCAGGGATCATTTCCTCTGTACCTAAAATGCAGCTGCCTCTGGAGTGGGTTTTGTGCCCCGGGTTTTATGAAAACGGGACACCGGAGTGATACCTATATCTTACAACAAATGGCGTGAGGCTATGTGGATGATGAGGGAGTTGTACCTTGCACAGTGGTGCACCAACTGTGGAGCGTGCCTCCCGAGGGGGCATGGAGGAACGCTCGGGGCAGCTTGTTCTAGCCCCCATGAGGGGTGGGGAGGGAACGCCACCTCCACCCCTTGACTCACCTCAGCAGGCCACTCCGCCTGCAGGTCAGTGTGCTGCGCCGATTTCCACTGCCAGCAAGCTACGTGCCCAGCGCTGGCCCTGCCCCTGCAAACCCAAGGGGGGGAAGGGTTAGAGGGGCAGGTACTGGCCCTGCCACAGCCAGGCAGCAAGACAAAGCAACGCGCTGCTGAGGAAGCCTTGGCTGTGCAGTAATGAAAGGGGGGCAGGGACAGATCCCATTAATGGTAAGTGGTCGGGGCACCACTGCCCTAGTATCTGCAAATGCTGGAACACCAGCCAACATCCCATCCATCATGCACGTCCACACGTTCCTTTATTGCCCACCCCTGCGTCTCACCGCAGACACACTTTGGCTCTGGCTACATTACAGAGGTCTTAGCGGCACAGCTGCACCCATGCAGACGTCTCTCACCAATGAGAGAGCTCTGCCACTGCCTTTATGATTCCAGCCCCAAGGAGCCGCAGTCGGGAGATCTCCAGCCAACACAGCGCTACCCACACCGGCACTTAGGTTGGTGTAACGTACGCCACTCAAGGGAGTGGTTTATACCCCCCTGGGCGACGTAACTTACACGGATGTAAGCTGTAGTGTTTACAGAGCCTCTGTCTTTTTCCACAAGAAGCTCTCATTACAAGTATCCTCCTAAAGGGTCACGGTGCTGAACCAAATCCAACCTCAGAAATCCTGCCATGTTCTGACCCATCATACCACCTTCCTCACCAGCTGCCAAGAACCCAGGGGCCTAGTTTCGGGTGAGGTGCTTTTTATCTTGGGGGACAGGAAGTGGGGGGCTGGTGTAGGATAATAGAATCATAGGACTAGAAGGGACCTCAAGAGGTAGGGAACTGCACTCACGGCAGGACTAAATATTTTCTAGCTCACCCGAGAGGTGTTTTTTAAAAGCAGGTTAGAGCGTCTCCAATGACCACGACCTCCTCAGGCAATTTTTAACCCCATTCCTTCTTGTCCTATCCTCAGACGTCACGGAGAACAATTTGCCTCCCTCCTTGTAACATGGTTCAAGTGATTTTGCTCCAACTCTTTTTTTAAAAAGATATAAATTTGTATTTTATTATAAAATGGAAAACAAAAAAACTGTCCACCAATAAAGCCCAAAGTTCCACCCAGGCTGACAGGGATTATGTACTTTCTGCTCTAGGCCCGCCTATTTTTCATTCAAAAGCTGATAGGTGAGAAGATGGTGGAAAGGGATGAACATAAGCATGGATTAAATGGATGTTGAGAAGGAGACATGGCCTGGGTGATAGGGATAGAGTGGTTTTGTGGGAGGGGTGGATGCCATGTTCCAAGGGTATGTGGATGACAGTATGTGCCGTGGATGAATGAGTGACATGGTGGGTGGCATCTGGGGTTAAAGCAATGGGTAGCATGGAGCCAATCAGCTCCCCTTCCTCTGTACAAAGCACAAGGAGAGCTCCCCTCCACAGCCTGAAGTGAAGACTCACCAGGCAGGAAAATGTGAAGTGGGATCAGCAGGCGGAAGTGCCGGTTGTGTCTGTAGATCCTAACCTCTCCCACCACTAGGTGGAGGAGCACTGAATAGGAGGAAGATGCTCCAGCTAGGACTTCCGTATCTCCACCCCTTCCCCCCTAGGCTAAGGGGGATAGTGGGTAGTACGTATGTGCTGCATAAAGTCTCTCTCCTGAAAAGGTCTTACAATCTTTTCCAGAGCAGGCAATTGTACTGGGTGGTTATTTCCCAGGGAAGAACCCTGGAGTCCCCTAGTCTCCATCCAGGTTTGAGCCAAATTGTGGCACTTTTAGGAACGATACACAGCTTCACACACACGGCCTTTGGCTAGGCACACCATGGCCCCATGGCTTGCAGATGACTCTAGCTGAAAGCCTGAGTCATTTGCCTAGGCACCCAGGCCTCACAAGGGCTACATCTTCCACACTCTGAGCTAGGGGTATGATTCCCAGCTCATTACCATATGTCTATGCAAGCTGGGAATCACAGCTCTAACCTGTAACAGACAGTTGCCGGGGGGGGGAGGCGCGAATACAAAAAAAAGAGACAGATAGACCCCGGGCCCGAGCCAAAGCCCATAACTTCAGTTAGCTTTGGGTCAGGCTCCCAACTCCCCTCTTTCTTCCCTTTGTCGCATACTGTCACCTGAAAGTGACGTAACACCTCACATACAACTGCCAAGGTGGTGAAAGGTACCACCCACAATCAATGAGCCAATCTACTTTCATCACAGGGTGGCACGGTGGATCACGTGAACGTGAAAGTGGCAGGCCCAAGTCAGGTAGCAAAGGGAAAAGATGACACCAGTCCAGGAGGGCAAAAGATGGTCTCGGGCATCCTAGGGATGGACAGAGATGACAAACCCCTGTCCAGGTTTGCAAACTCCACTAAGAACAGGCAAGCAAACCCCACAGCAGAAGAGTGGCTATGACTCCCTGATGGTGCTTCTGCTATCATCCTGGTCATTTTCACCCCATCTTCATCCCAAGGGAGTTTCTGGGCAGAAAGATGTATGACCTACAAGCCCAGATCCTCTCTCTGCTCAGGCATCAAAAGCTTCCAGATAGATTCTAAATAATATACTGCAAAAGATAAGTCTGGTTCCACTGTGCGTAGGCTGGGTAAAGTGGGATTGGGAGGGGAAGAGAACAGGGCACAGACAACAAGGGGTGAGAGAAACAGAAAGAAGGAGGGAGAGAGAGAACAAAAGAGCACAGAGAAAAAGAGGCAGATAAAAGGAGAGAAATTTAGAAACTGCCACTTTTCACTTAGAACCTGCTGTTCTAGAGTTAGAACCCACTGCTCTAAACTAAAAAACCCAAAACATACCTTTCTACTATCAGCAACTGCCATCTTATCAGCCGAACTTGATGTTCTACATTTAAGAAACCACATCTTTTGATGGGTAAAAATAGCCGAGACTGTTGCTCACATTCCCAAAAAGTCTCTTTTAATCCAGTTCTTAATGCTGCCCACTTGGGCATGGGATCCTGTGACCTCTCTGCACTCGCTCTGTGAGCCTGTGTTTGCTGTATCCATTGTTTCATGGACTCCAAGGCCAGAAAGAAACATTGTGAGCATCTAGTCTGAACTCTTGTAATAACCCAGGCCACAGCTTCCTTAAAAAACAGGGCCTGTTTGAACTAGAGCCGATCTCTCAGAAAAAACGTTCACTCCTGCTTGCAAAATTGCCAGAGATGGCGAATCTACCACAGCCCTTGATAAATTTGTTTTGATAATTAATCCCCCTCCTTGTTAAAAATATACACCTTATTTCCAGTCTGAACTGGTCTAGCGTCAAACGCCAGTCATTAAGTCATTTTATCCCTTTGTCCACCAGAGGGACAAGCCCATTTGTTCCCCACTTACAGACTGATCAAGTCACCCTTTAACCTTCTCCGTGTTGAGATACCAAGACTGGGCTCTGTGGTAGAGTGCTCTACTCATCACAGGATGGCACCTCCTCCTGGCCACTCTGGGGATTAGCGCTGCAAGACCAATGCCTCTTCCTACAGTTGCACCCCCTGCACTCTCCACTCACAGCCCCTCTCTTGCTCTAAGTGTTCCTGCTGGCTTTTCGTGACTCAGTCTCCAGCTAGGTCACTCAGTTCCCCCCCCCTCGTTCCAGGGGGGGTGTCCTTCAAAGCCTCTTCTGTTCAAGGGGCATCCAGTGCGCACAGACAGTCACTCCTGCAATGACCCATGCAATCTTCCAGTTCAGTGCCCTGATGGTACCCCTCCCCCAGAGGCAGGTAGGGGAACCCAGGCCTGCCCTAGACTCCAGATTCTAGCTCAGGGACCCTACAACACACAGCCAAGGTCTGCTAAGTCCCCTACCTTGCTGCTTACCCTTGGGTGCTTCCTACCCTACATCCTCCAGGCACGCCACTCCACCCTGCTCTCTTCAGGGTGTGCCCATCTCTCCAGGCCAAGCCTCCAGAGACCTTACTCTTTTGCTGGGTTCCCTCCTTGTCATCTGTTAAACAGGAAATAACCAAACTTTCTGTCAGCCACAGCATCTGCTAGGCCCAGCTTCCTGGGTTTATACTAGCCCTGCCCACCTCTGCTCAAGCATCAGAGCTTTCCTAATTAGAGCTAATTAGAGTTTTCCTTTCACCCTTAATTCCCCCATCTTGCAGCCTAATTGGCTGATGCGGCCTGCCTGACCTACCGTAGCCCTCTCAGAGCCAACGTAGGGTGAATCTAGCAGCACAAGGCATGTTTTCTAAGCCTTCAATCGTGCCTGTGGGGTTAGTGTGTTCCCCATATATCCTGTCCACAGGGCTTTGCTGGCAAAGGTGCTCTGGACACAGCTACTGTATCTCCACGGGAAATCAGCCACTGCCAAGTGTCCTATCCTTCCTCAGGCTCAGAGCACATCAGTAAAAAGCTTCTGAATGATCTGGGAGATAGGAGGAACACGTGATTGAATTATCCACTATAGAGCAGTACTTGGTTCAGGGCCTCATTCTGAAGGGTGTAAATGAGATCAGTTGACTTCAGTGGAGTCACTCTAGATTCACACCAGAGTAAAGGACAGCAGAATCAGGCATATGTCGTTTAGTTCAATATCCACCCACAGCTCCTAGTGAGGGCTCATCTCAGATGCTAATAATGTATATTTCCTTGCTTTTCTCTCCTAAATTTTCTTTATGCTTTTCTGCAATGATCAAAGCCAGTATAGTGAGTGTATCTAGGGAAGACTGTGGAAAGTAGGCTGTTCTGAAGGGTTGTGGATTTTAGAAGTTAAACAGAGTTGAGAGTGGACTGAACATAAATGGAATAGCAGCAGCTTTCATCAAAAGCTGTGACATGGACCACAGCTGACACAGGTCACTCTGATGTTCATCTTTCACCTTCCAGAGCCCAGGATCCTCAAAAAATTCTCCCTCTGTGATTATAATACAAAATGATGATGCTTTTCAGATTGTTTCCCCTTGTTGTTTTCTTTTTCTAGCAAAATTTTAGCACCAGACTGGTGGACTCTGGAGATTTGAGGCTTGGGCTTCTCACAGATTTTGTGCTGGTATAACTGCTGGTAGGTAAGTGATTTTTTTTTTTTACCAGAATAATTATCCTGATACAACCTGTACTGTGTACGCAGTTAGACCAGCATGGTTTATTTCACTTCCCCTATAGGAGTAAACTACACCAGTACAATCACCTTTATATTGGTAAAATGTGTCCACCCTAATGGTATTTAACTATGCCAGTGTAGTTTGAAGGACTCAGAGGGGGAAAGATGAGGAAAGGGAAAGGCCAAGGGAACGGGAACTGCTTTTCAAATGTTCTGCATTTGCTCCACTGGGTTAAAAAACAAACCAAAGCAACATTAACAACACACCCTAAATTAATGCATATTCACAGGGAATCAATCTAAGGGGACTGGAAAGAGTTAAAGAAGTTCGGCTAGCTCAGAGTCTGCCGAGAATAACTGTCGGAAAGGGAGAAAGACAGTTTTAGCCCCAGCCCAGCTCCTTAAAAGGACTGGTGAGTCTTTCTCATGGTGCACGTTCCCCGGCAGAGCTGGAGAGGGTTACAGACCACCAAGAACATGCCCTGATTTCCAGGAAATGCTTTTTGGAACATTGGTTCCCAGCCTGGCCCTACCTTGTGGCTAGTAGGGGAAGGAGGGAGGAGACGGGGAGGAGACACAGTGACAGTCGGCAGAGGGAGGAAGAGTGTGTAGGCGGAGGGGAGGACTGAAGAGGAAGGAGGGAGTAGAAGCTGTGGCTGCCACTGAAATGTCAAGGAGAGCGTGGGACCGGCTGGAGGAGGTCCTGGAGGAGCTGGAAGAGATGGACTTCAAGAGGTTCAAGGTCAAGCTGAACCAGGCCCAGCTGCCCTCGGGCTGCAGCAACATCCCTCGGGGCACGCTGGAGAAGGCAGACTATCTGGACGTGTGCAGCCTGATGATCAGCTACTACCTGGAGACGGGAGCCATCCAGGTGGCCAGGCAGGTGCTGAAGGACATCAACCAGAGGCAACTGGCTGCCAGGCTGGAGGGGGTCTAAGAGGTGAGGGGGGTCTGAAGCAGGATTGGGCCCATCTGGGGCGCTGAAAAGGGGCAGTATTGCTTTCTTCCACTTTCGATTCCTGGGAGGAAGGAAGGGGCCACCAGGGGGCGCTGCTGTCCAGGGCACAGCCCTGCCAAAAGCAGGGTCACTGGCGGGCTTCTGAGAACGCAATAAGGGCCTTTGCCCTAGGGGCCGGCTCTGATCCCGCCCCAGGTCGGGGTGCTGACTGGCTTAGCAAGGAATGGGCTATGGGGTCTTTGCCCTCAGGGGCTGCCAGGTCTAATCCAACCCCTGACCCAGGGTCTGGCTGGCTACAGAGGGCTGGGGAATGGGATACGGGACCTTTGCCCACTAGCGGTGTCAATTCCAACCCTGCCCCGGGGTGGGAGGCACAACTTGGCTATGGGTGTTGGGGAAAAGGAGAGTTGGCGTTTCCCATCAAGGTGGCTCCGGGTCCACGCCAGACCCTTGTTAGTTCTGAAAGTTATTGGCATGTGAAGTTTTGAAATCTGTGAGACAATGCTTAGGTTGTCCTAGTTAAAGCTTCGAGAGGATAGTTTACCATCAAGGTGGTGACAGATCGGGCATCAAAGAAACAGGAGCCCTGATCCCAATCCACTCCTGCTCTTACCCCTAAACCCCACTCCTTTAGTGCTAAAGGGTGATTGCTTCTGCAAGTGCCTTTCAGATGAGGTTTAAAAGCAAGGCCTTGATCACTCAAGGCCAGAAAAAATCCAGTGACACTTTTTTTTGGCAAGTTCAGACTCCTGGTCAGATCCAGCGCAGGCGTTTTCATATTCTTCCTGCAGTTTCTCCCCAATATAGGATCCTCCTGCCCCAGCACTGCCATGTGGCTGTTAAACAGTCCCACTCCAGAAGTGGAAGTATGTCAGCAACTGGTGAGCAATCCCTGTGTAGTGTTGCTGTGTAGCCAGTATACAGCTGCCATGTCCCACCCCAGAGGTGGCTGCACTTTTGTACAGAAACCTAATTTTTTGCTCCTAAAAAGCGCATGCTTCAAGGTTTCAGACGGCCTCCTGCAGGGGTCAGGAAGGGACGTTTCCCCCCAATGTATTCTGGAGTTGCTTTTTTTTAATCTCCTTCTTGTGAAGCATCAGGGATGGCATGGCTGGAGATAGAACAATGAACTGGGAGGGCCCGGGCTCTGAGGTGCCGTCAAGCATTTGATATCTCACGTGCTTGGCTGGCTGGTTCTTGCTCACCTGCTTAGAGTCTAACTGATCATCATATATAGGATCGGGAAGGTGAAACCTCCCCAGGTCAGACTGGCAGGGACCTTGCCAGGGTTTCGCCTTCCTCTGCGGTGTGTGAGTGCCAGTCACTTGCCAGGATTATCTGGGTATATTTTACTTAATCATTTCCCTGCACTTCGGGGAGTCTTGAGCACCGGAGACCCTTGGTCCCTTTTATTCTCTGCCTCTGGCCCATAATGGACTGTGGCCTGTCATACTTGGTCTCATTACGGTTTCTGGGTTTAGTGTGTGGGTGCTGGCTGGTGGCTGGCTGGCTGGTGGCTGGCTGGTGTTGGTGGCCTGTGATATACAGATCAGATTAGATGATCTGGTGGCCCTTTCTGGCCTTAACCTCTATGGCTTTGTGACTCTAAAGTGCTTTGTGATTTGCATAAGGAAAAATGCTTTGCTAATCACATCCTACCAAATTCTCCCTACAGGGGAATCTAATGAAGAAGAAAAAAACAACCTGGACAAAATACGCACTTTCCCATTTAAAGAGCCCTGAATCCTGCCACGCCCAGACCGAAAGAAAACTCATGAGCCTGTCACGATGCAGCTCTGACTGTTATGTCCAACCTCCATGGGACAAAATACAATTGCCACCCTCTGGTGTCTCTCTGCACCTGCCCATGGTCATAGGCACATCGCAGACACATTTCACTGCCATTCCTGCCTCGCTCCAATTCCTGCCTCAGTGCCTTGCGGCTTTCGCCTCTCCATGCTCAGGATGATCACAGATTTACACCATTCCTATTTTTGAACAAATAAAGAGATATTTTTACAGCTATTCCTTACTGCTGTTATTTTTCTGGTCAGTTTAGAGCTGGGGAAAGGCAGACCCTGGAGATTGAATCCTATGTGTATGGTCCGAGTGGCAGCAGCAGGGAACGCTTCTGCTCCACCATGCCTGAGAGACATCACTAACGGGAAAGGGGAGTACCCTCTCGGTAAAAGGCCAACTATCTCACTCCCTGCTCCAGCCAGCTAACCAGTCTCCCAACCTGGAGTTGCATTAGAGGCTGCTGCTCTATAGGTAAAAGGACCACATCCATTTGCTGCTCCCCCAACCAGCCCTTCCAACCTGGAGGTAACCAGTAGGGGAAAGGCCCCATATCCCTCCCCACACACACACACAAGCTTACCAGTCCTCCCAACCTGGGATGGGTTAAAACTGGTGCCCTAAAGGCAAGCGGCCCCCAACCCTCATCCCTCCTGACTGGCCCTAGATGTTGCAGGGACTGGCTAGGTCAGGCTGGCTTTCAGAGGCGGGAACGGAACCCAGGGTTTTTATACCACACTCGCCTACTATGGTGATTTCTGAATACAATACAAGCATCTAACATTTTTCCCCATGCAACTTACATATTTTAAGATTCTTCCCCTCGTCCCATGTGGAGATTTGGTTGCGGTGGTTGGTTTGTTTGGTGGGCGATTTGCTAAATCAAGCCAGCGCGTTGCATTTTGTCTTGAATAGGGTGAGATTCACAGTCAGGGTGTGAGTTTTGCAGTCAGAGGGTGGCTGGGGAGAAAGCTCTGGCCAGCAGGGCCACAAGGCTTATCTTGGAGGTGGAGTCATGACTCTCTCTAACCACTGGACCCCATTCCCATCCCAGATGGGGGCTAGAACCCAGGAGTCCTGACTCCCAACTCCCTCTGCTCAAATCCACTGCTGCCCTCGCTCCCCTCCAGACCCTATGCTTTTACACTATTGTGTGAGAGCCTAGTGCGTCTTACACACCGATAGCCTGGTCAGAGACCCCCCCCATATCACTTTCAGAGACACCCCAAAACACAACCTTGGGAGACCTCATACTAGGTACCTTGAATGGCCCCCAATATCTCCCCTCAGAGACGCTCCAATGTCTCCATCACAGACCTCTCCAATACCCACATATGGGCTACCCTAAGAGCTCTTCTCAGGGACCCCCTAGCCCTCCTGTGGGCCCCCAACATTCCTCCATGGGTCCCCAATATCTGCTTCAGAAAGCCCCTGAGTGCCCCAACCTGCTCAAAGACACCCCCAATATCCTCTGTGAGGAACCCCCAATATTCCTCCATGAACCCCCCCAAGATACCCCTTCATGATCCCCCTCCTGTGTCAGTTAAAACCTATGCCACCCCTCCCCCGCCTTTCAACTGCAGTGCATGGCGGAGGGGGAGGGGCAGTAATGGCCCCAACTGTGGGGGGGAGGGAAGAGGGGGCTGGATGAGTGGGGGCAAATTGGGGTAGCCTCTGGGGGGTCCATGAGCAGGAATATTGGGGCTCTCTGCGGGGTCTGTTTTGCATGTTCATGAGGGGAGGTTATGGGGGGCCCTATGGGGGCTATTTAGGGGATCGGGGGGTCTATATTGGGGAGTCAATGAGAAGGCTTTGGGAGGCACTAAGGGAGCTATTTAGGCTGTCCCTGAGGGGTCTATTTTGGGGTGGAGAAGGAGAGACTATGGGGGCCTAGGGAGGGTATGTTGGGGTGTCAGGGCTGAGCAGAGGGGGCTCCAGGAAGAGGTCTTTGAGAAGGGAATTTGGGGAAATCCCTGAGTGGGATTTGTGGGGGGGTTAACAAAGTCTCTCAGAGGGGTCAGTATTGGAGGAGTCCATGAGGGGAGGCATTGGGCAGCCTCTGAGAGGTTAAGAAGACAGCTTATGTCGACCTAACTACGTGAGTAGCTGTCCTACAGCTTTGCTCTCACCCGTGTGGGTTCCCTACTACACCAACGTAATTTCCCCTCCCCGAGGGGTAGTGGCTAGGTCTACACTGCCATCAGCAAATTCGCCGCCATCACATCGATTGCTCCGGATCGCCTGAGCGGTCTGTATAGACGTGGAAAACCACCCCGATAAGTGGCGTAGCGCTGCGTCGAAGGGAACGCTGTTCCCTTCGACGCAGCGCATTGTGGACGCCGTGCGGAGGAGACGCTGCAAAGTCGACGGGAGACACACAAGTGATTCACGTCACTTGCGTGTCTCCCGTTGACTGCCGCCCAATTGCAAATGTAAGTGTGGACCGGACCAGTGTCTGTGTAGACACATGGACTGTTGGCTGTCTTGTCAGTTCCCTGAGATTGACAAAGCTGGCTACCAGCTCCCCAGCCCGGCTGCGGCCAGGGCTCTGCTCCAAGCCAGGCTCTCAGCTTGGGTTGCCGCCCAGGCTCCCCACTTCCTGCTGGAATCCCTGCTGCCCCACAGAGTCCCGGCTCCCTGCTGAAAACAGAGCAGCCAACTAGACTCTGGGCACAGATCTCCCCGCCAGAGGCAAGAAGACCTGGGTGGCTTGCCCCCCAGCTCCTGACTGGGAGCAGGGAGGCAAGAAGCCTAGGGAACAGCGGGGCTCCAGTTGGGGAGCTGAGATCTCTGGCTCTCAGCCCCCTACAATGCCCCTTTTCAGTCAGTGAACCGCTCCTGGTGAGGATGTGCACCACCGACAGAGGGAGCGTAGTGTGCACATCAGCCATCGCAGTAAGGTTATAGTGTAGACATGCCCTAAGAGTGACTTTTTTTTGGTTCAGCTTAAACCCCTTCCCAAGCCATGTAAGCTAAACTGAAAAAAGCACTCTTGTACTGAAATAAAAGGCCTAGTCTTTACTACATAGATATACTGGCATAGCTATGTCAGCTAAGCGTGTGTGTGCCCGCTCCATCCTATGGATAAAGAGTCATAGAATCATAGAAGATGAGGGTTGGAAGGGACCTCAGGAGGTATCTAGTCCAACCCCGTGCTCAAAACAAGACCCACCCCAACCAAATCATCCCATCCAGGGCTTTGTCAAGCCAGGCCTTAAAATCCACCAAAGATGGAGATTCCACCACATCCCATTCCAATGCTTCACCACCCTCCTGATAAAAACTAATAATATCCAAATGAGACCTCTCCCACGGTAACTTGAGACCATTGCTCCTTGTTCTGTCATCTGCCACAACTGAGAACAGCCTAGCTCCATCCTCCCTGGAATCCCCCTTCAGGTAGTTAAAGGCTGCTATCAAATCCCCCCTCATTCTTCTCCTCTGTAGCCTAAACAAGCCTAGTTCCCTCAGCCTCTCCTCATAACTCTTGTGCTCCAGCCCCCTAATCATTTTTGTTGCCCTCTTCTGGACTACCTCCAATTTCTCCACATCCTTTCTGCAGTGAGGGGCCCAAAACTGGACACAATACTCCAAATGTGGCCTCACCGATGCCGAATAGAAGGGAATAATCACTTTGCCAACCGTCGGTAAATTTATAGAGAGTCAGTAAAAAAACGTACAATTTTAACACAATCAGTAAATCTGTAAATAAATGAAAATGTCCGTAAAACTGGGTAGAAATAAAACGTGTTATTTGCCATTGATTCTCATCCAGAATCACTTCTTGTATCATAAAACTACGCTGATCATGATTTTATCAATTTCCTGTTTTTCTATTATTGCACATGCCAAAGAACCCGACCGATCAATTAACTGCAGCTAAAACAACTGCATAATTCCACATTCCTGTGTACAGAATATCGTGAGCGAGTACACGCTTTTGTGACATTATTGTGTTGTTTATGGTGTTTTTAGTGATGTCCGTAAAAAGTTTACCATGTCAGTAAAAAAAATCAACTTCAGATCTTCAAGGGAAGAATGAGGGGGGATTTGATAGCAGCCTGTAACTACCTGAAAGGGGGTTCCAGGGAGGATGGAGCTAGGCTGTTCTCAGTGGTGGCAGATGACAGAACAAGGAGCAACGGTCTCAAGTTGCAGTGGGGGAGGTCTGGGTTGGACATTAGGAAAAAGTTTTTCACAAGGAGGGTGGTGAGGCACTGGAATGAGTTACCTGGGGAGGTGGTGGCATCACCATCCATAGAGGTTTTTAAGCTGTGGCTTGACAAAACCCTCGCCGGGATGATTTAGCTGAGGTTAGTCCTGCTTTGAGCAGGGGGTTGGACTAGACACCTCCTGAGGTCCCTTCCAACTCTAATATCCTATGATTCCATGTCAGTAAAAACTAAAATGCAAGGTTGGCAACCTCCCTCGCTCTGCGGGCAAACCTCCTACTAACCCTACTAACGGCCCGTTGGCAATCGGGACTAGCCTGCTCTACCGGTAGGACGCTGGGGTTGTGCGCCCCGCTTTGGTAGGGTAGCCTTGCCCCTAAGCGCGTAGCGGGGTAGCCGGCCCCTGCTGTCTCTTAGCAGCCGGGAGACAGTCACACAGACAGATCAGCATCTGCAGGCACCCACGAGCCCTCCCCTTGACCCTCAGGGCGACGGCTGCTGTGTCAGAGCCGCACCGCTTCCCTCTGCCGCCGCCACCGCAGAGAAACCCCAGACCGCAGGGCCCGGCTGGGCCGCCCGGGCCTGGATGGGGCCGGGCAGGAACCATCGCACAGGGAAGTTTCCCGGGGAAGGCCCTTGCTGAGGCACCACCAAATCATTCCTATTCCTGTCCCCAGGGCTGGGCTGAGCGGCTGCCGGGACCGGGTGAGACTCCTCGGCCCGGACCCCGCCCGGCCTAGGGCCACCAGACGCCCGATTTTATAGGGACAGCCCTGATATTTGGGGCTTTGTCTTATCCAGCTGCCCATGACCCCGGCGCCCCGCGGGCCTGGCCGCCTCCTGCTTGCCCCACGCCGGGCACCGAGCCCTGCGGCCCGGCTTTTCAGGAGCCCTGGGGCTGCGCAGCCAGGGCTGGGCAGGGCAGGGTGTCGCAGAGGCTGGAGTGGGAGGTCACGGGGGGGAGAATTTATGCCAGACTGTCTGTGAGGCTGGGGATTCGTGCTGCCTGTCTGTCTAGCCATCCCTTCCTCTGTCCGTGGATCCTAGTACTTCTGTCTGTCTATCTGTCACCACCCACACATCCCTCTAGCTCTCCATGCCCAATTCCCCATACGCACCTCTCAGTCCCTCTCTCTCTCCCACCCCATACACACCCCTCCAGTCTCCCCCTAGACACCCCCCTCTCTCTCCATACGGTCCCTCGCTATCTTCACACACCCCTCTCTATATATGTATCTTCATGCATTTCATTGTCCCTCACACACACCTTCTCTTTATGTATACCCCCATACACACCCTCCCTATCCCCACACACTTTTCTTTTCCCTCTCTCCAAATCTCCATCCCTAGATCTTATTATGCTGGGCTAGCTACACATCCCAACGCCAGAGTCTAGCTCCTCTGGCTTGTGAAACGCAGTTCATTTGATCCAGAATCAATCATAAGGGATGGCGAATTAAATTGCAATGAGCCCCGAGCAATTTCTTTGGTGGTGAGCAGGGAAATGGGTTGAATATTGTTTTACCTGCAGCAAAGGCTAGTCACATAGGGAAAAAACAATGACTGGGCAATAATTTTTTCCATTAATTGATGTGAGCTAAATTTGCCAAATATTTTTAGTGAACATTATCCAGCCTGCTCTAATTGCTATTATTTTTATCACTGTGATTTGAATGGGGCCCCAATGGTATATGTGCAGAACAAGAGAGCTTACCGTCTAAGGCCTAGTCTACATACAGATTTTGAACTGATGTAACTATTTCGGTTCGTGGTGTGATTATTTATACCGCAATAATTATATCTGTACACCCTGTACTGTAGATGCAGTTGTTATACTAGTATCAAAGTGCTTATTCTGGTAGATCTTGTTCCTCTTCTCATACGGCTTTCGATGGACCTTGATTTCACCTATTTTCTTCCCCACTAGCAGGATTCCCAATCCTTGAATTTGCTGTGATCTCCTGGATGGAGCAAGGGGAGGAGCCATGCATCCTGGATCTCCAGGACTCCCAGGAAAGGGACTCCCAGAAAGGCACCTACATAGGTGAGGACTAAGCGACACCGGCTCAGACTGTCTAGGAGTGAAGGGAAAGGCTGGGATCCCAGCAAACCCACTGCGTGCCCCCCTTCTACCCTGGTCCTGTCTTCTCTCACCTCATCTCATCGTCCAAGGAGCTACCCTATCCTCCTGGCAGGTGTCAGTCACAGTGTAGGCCCCTGTATATTACTTTGCCGTGACAAACACAAGTTAACACAAAAATCACCTTTCAGATTCTAATGTTTTTTCCCTCTTATGGTTGCAAAGAAGTTCTTAAAAACAAAAAATTGATCTATTGATGCAGCGATGTCTGCCCTCACCTGCCGATGGCATGAAGCAACGGTGTGTTTGTCCCATTCATTACAAAGGGGTGTTGACTCTGAAACCTGATGACTATTTAAATATTCAGACTGTTTACCATTTCGCTGCTGATCATTTTAACAGAAACAGCCAGCTAGTATTCTTATTCCACTAAACCTGACTCCCCAAAAGCCAAATGCCTTTACCCACTTACGGTAACCTGCAGTCTTGTTTCCCACCCTGAAAAAAATGGAATGAAATAATCAAGAGGCGGGATTAGATTATTTCTTTTTTATAGTTAATGCATTTTTTAAGGCTCCTTTTAAAGTGAATTAATTAAGAAAATAATACATTTTCCATTCACTGGCCCGCATGGAGAAGCTTGAGCAGGGCTGAGCGGTGTTTCCTGGGATTGGTGGCAAACACAGGGGTCAGAAGGTTGTTTGGCTAGCTCTGTGTGGGTGAGAGAGAGGCAGAAAGCAGGGAGAGAAGAAATTATGTGCATGACCATGAGGGAGCAGAGCTCCTTCCACACAGAATGGTCTGGAGGGGCAGACTTGGAAGTATTGAGCAAGGAAACTGCCTGCTGTTTTTTGTTTCTACTGTGTTCAGGGAAACAAGGCTTTGTGTGTATTCTTTGTAAACAAACTGGATTGAACCAAAGCATATGCCTGATTCATATGACCAATTTATTCTCCTAATGGAAACAACCTGGCAGAGCCTTGAATATTGTCTCTCTGGTCAGTTCGGGGGGGGCCACACCTCTGTGAAAGGTGGGCTAGATTTTCCAGGGGAGAAACTGAGTTGAATTCCTCTTGAACCAAGATGAAACCAGATAATGGAGGTGCTTGCAAACATCCAAGATGGCCAGAAGGAAGTAAAACAATATCGGGAGGTTTCCCAGAAAGAACTGAGAGGTGACCTGCATTCAGAGATGAAATCTTTGTTGGCACAGCACCTGCAAAGTGTTTGGACAGATTTCAAAGCCCAGCTACAAAGCATCCACTCCAGACTGGCAAGACAGATCAGTGAGGTGACCAGCACCTGACTATTGTGGATCGAAAGATTTTCCAGGAAGTAGAAGAGACCAAGGAAGTTATGGCCAATTTGGAAGATGCTAACAGAGATGAGCTACAGCAAAGGCCTTAAGGAGCTAAAAAATCACATGGAGAAGGAATTTAAAGGGTCATAGACCACAGTGGAAGTCAACTATCTGGATGAAGAATCAGGCCAGCCAGAGAACTTGGGTAAGACCAGACATTTGAGGTAATACAAAAAGCTTTGTGGGAAAAGCTCTCTGGGAGGCTTATTTGGCTCAGTTTAACATCTTAGTTCAAATGAACGGCTGAGGTGATGAACAGAGGTGGAGTGGGGGGGCTCTAGCAGCCAACTTGAGTGGTCCAGCTCTGTTGGTGCTGCAGAAAAGAAACTGAATTATCCAGATTTGGTACAAGCCCTTGGCATGTGGTTTGGGGCTAACCACTGGTCTGAGCAGGCCAAGGCATAGCTAAGGGCTAGAAGAAGAGGGAAAGAAGAGACACCACCAGAGCTGGCAGACGACTTGCGGAGACTTCTGTTCCTGCTTACCCAAATACCAGCGAGGCCTTCAATGGACCAGTTAATAGATACTCAGCTGGAGTGGCATTTGCAGATCAAGGGCAGCAAAAGGAGGCCAAGGACACTCGGAGATGCTGTGGAATTTGCCCCAGAACTTGAATCTTCCCTTGCAACAGCCTGTCAGTCCAGAAAGCAGCGAGGAACATGGAAGCTGATTGCCATGAGCTTTGTAAGTTCAGCTCTGTGTTTAACGTGCCTGGTGGAAAAGGGGATTCTAATCTGCTTTGTGACATATTTGAATGAATGGAAAACCTGTTCAATTCTGTTTGTAAACCAATGGCAATGGGTGATGATGCAAAAAATCACGGGTGGCAGTTCATGTAAATGCTGGCACTGTGAAAAGAATTAGCCATGAAAAGAATTGTTATAAATGTAATGCAAGCCAGCACACAGCATCGCGCTGAAAGTCCCTCATCCAGACTGGGAAACAGGGGAAGCACCAAGATGAAGGGGCAAAGCTTGGATCTGCAAGGATCAACCCCACTGTTTTTGGTTAGATCTGGGAATTAAATAAGAGCAATGGGAGCATGAATGGGTAATAGCAGCCTATTACATAGTCATATTCATATGAATATGTAACAGGATCTGTGGAGTGCATAGGAATAATGGACAATAGTTATTAAGCCTGACATGTTACGAAATAGAGTATCCAAAACTGACCCACCTAAATAGCTGCAAATGCAGAGAGTGATTGGGGAATATGTACCCATCCAAAAGGGAAATTGGATTTGAACGCTGGATCTCTGGAATTTGAGTAAGAAGTGGATAGCCAACTAAGTGGATGATCTGACAGCTGATTTGAATTTCATTATGGCCAATAACTTATAATAAATACCAGGAAAGCTCTCACAAATTCATTCTGTGGGAATTCCCTTGAAAAATGTGGCCCAGGTGAAACAAATGGTTTGTAAGCAACTGGTTTGCAGTGAGCAAATGGTCAACCTTTCAGGGGTAGAGACCCTAATAACAACGACATATGGTGGTAGCTTTCCTGCAAGGGAATTTGGAGAGCGGTGAGAACTGCTCTGAGACCTGGGGGGGAACTCTAGCAGCTAAAGTTCTTGTGGATTTGAAGCAAGAATGGATCCTTGTTCATTTGCTGTTTCAGACAAACAGCCAAGATTTTTTAAAAGGGGCTTGACTTGACAATATGAGAACCTGTAGACCGAGTAAATGCTGATACAGGAAAAACCACAGAAGAGAAAGGGGTGGAGGTGAGCTCCCCGAGTTTCTATTAAACTTGTTCCAGTGCAGTGCTGTACAAATAAATGAGCCGCAGCAGAACGGTCTAAGACTTTCAGGTTAGGAATCAAATTGTTCTCCTGATTCGTCAGAGATATAGATTGCATTGCACTGGTCCAGCACAAGATTGACACTGGGGTAAACCAGCCCCACCTCACCATTTACCAGTAGCAAAGAGGGAAGAGGCTTGACAAGCCACTGAAGAAATGAGAAAGGGAAAACATAAGTGAGTCTTCGACCAGTTCTTGAGCCTCACCCATAATGCTGGTTAAGAAGAAAGACAGCAGCACGAGATTCTGCGTGGACTATAGAAAACCACTTTAAATGATTCAGTCAATAGACGATACCCTTGATGCTGTAGCAGGTTCACTCTGGTTTTCCACAATGGCTCTTAAAAGTGAGCATTGACCAGTGGGAAGCAGCAGTGGAATTCACAGCGGGCCAAGACCTGGGGCAGTTTAAAGTGATGGCTTTCAGCACCCCTCTAGACTGATCTCTCATGGGAGCCTGTCCCAGCCCGTCCTCGAATGACATCAGAGCAGAATCCAGGGTCTGCAGGGATGGATATGGGTCCCGGTTCCCGCTCTTATCTACCATGGTTTAATTCTCTTCTTCTCTCAGCAGGTGGCAGGGCAGCAAGCGAGTGTGAAGAGAAAACTCAGCAGGACGTGGAGCTGTGTGGGACGTTCTCGGGGCTTGTTCCTGCCTGCCAGAGCCAGGGTGGCCCAGGGAGGCTGCGTGTGAACCCCCCGAAGATGAGGCGTCGCCGGCCTGCCCCCCGTGAGAGGGGCTTCATCAATCTCTTGGGCATCCTGGAGCCCCGGCGCCCAGCAGACAAGCCCTACCGGTGCACAGAGTGCGAGAAGAGCTTCAGCCAGAGTTCGAATCTCATCGAGCACCAGCGGATCCACACGGGCGAGCGCCCCTTCACTTGCAGCGAGTGCGAGAAGAGCTTCAGTCGCAGCTCCACCCTCATTGAGCACCAGCGCACCCACACGGGCGAGAAGCCCTACACCTGTCCCGAGTGCCAGCGCAGCTTCAGCCGCAGCTCCACCCTGACCGAGCACCAGCGCACCCACACCGGGGAGACCCCCTTCCACTGCCCCGAGTGCGGCAAGAGCTTCAGCCGCACCTCCAACCTGGTGAAGCACCTGCGCACCCACACGGGCGAGAAGCCCTATGGCTGCAGGGAGTGCGGCAAGCGCTTCAGCCTCAGCTCCAACCTCATCAAGCACGAGCGCACCCACACCGGCGAGAAGCCCTTTGCCTGCGGGGAGTGCGGCAAGCGCTTCAAGAAGAAGACCCACCTGGTGTCCCACCACCGCACCCACACTGGGGAGCGACCCTACGAGTGCACCGAGTGCGGCAAGCGCTTCAGTCAGAGCTCCACCCTCATCGAGCACCAGCGCATCCACACGGGCGAGAAGCCTTTCCGCTGCTCCGACTGTGGGAAATGCTTCTGCGTCAGCTCCAACCTCATCAAGCACCAGCGCATCCACACCGGGGAGAAGCCCTACGGCTGCAGCGCCTGCGGGAAGAGCTTCCGTTACAAGCCCCAGTTCACCCGCCACCAGAAGCTGCACCAGGGCGAGGAGGAGGAGCCGGTGGCTGTCCTGACCCTGGGGCCGTGGGCTGCGGCAACCCCACTCATACAGATCACGGAGACGGTTTAAAGCAGGCGAGCTCCCGCCCCACAGATGAGGGGGAGCAGGGGCTTGAGCCAGCGTGTGGCTGAACTCTGTTGGGCCGAGTGCACCGCTGGAATTGACGTGTGTTTCTCTAAGCTGGTCGGCCCGGCTCTGGTTCCCTTGTAGCTGGCGTTTCTCTGATTCCTTTTTTAAGAATACGGGAATTCCTGATGGGCCCTTCTACATCAGCATTCTCCCCCCACCAACACTCCCTGCTACTCCACTGCAGACCAGCGTTGTATTCCCCCACCCGCTTCTCTAGATCAGTCCAATGGGCCCATCTAGCCCTGTATCCCTACCCTCACTACTCCACATCAGGCTAATGGGCCCATCTAACCTGACAAACCCCATTCCTTGTTTCCCCAGATCGGATCAATGGGTCGCTGTAGCCCGGTTTCATCCCTCTCTCCCAGTGGATCGGACTAATGAGCCTATGTAGCAGAGTTTCCCATTGAGCTCCCTGCTGGCCCAGGTCAGACCAATGGGCATGTCTAGCCCGATATCCCCCTACTTCCTCCCATGTTGGATCAGACTAACAGGCCCGTCTAGCCCAGTATGCCCCACGCCCGTCCCTGCTGCACCAGTTCAGACTAATGGTCCATCTAGTCTAGTGTCCTACCTCCAAGAATGGCCAACGCTACATGCTGCAAAAAAAAGGTCGAATGCACTTCACTGTGTGGTGTACAACGGAAGAGAAAAGCAGTTCCTTCCAACTGGCTCTCAGCTTCCAGGATGGATCATGAGGGTCAAATGCCCTTGACATTTCAGTGTTTATCTGTCCAGTGTCACCGCAGGTGCTATTCTTATTGTTACAAACATCAAATCTTTTCTATCAGATTTAGTGAGATACTTGTTTCCATAATAGCCTGCTGCAGGGAATTCCACTGGTTAACAATGTCACTTTCTCTTGCCATTCCCTGGCAAAGCAGGCTAAACCCATTGAAAGGCTGCTGTTTCTTAGGTCATGCCTACACCAACAACTAGTTTGTGTCAACCCTGCACAGACTAGCTGTCCGTGTGGACCCTACTGACACGTATTAACAAGTCCTTAATGCATTTTGATCTAGTCCCATTTCAGAGAAGACTTTCTGTTAACATTTAGTTGGCAGCAAGCTAGTGCCAGTAGATTCACAGCCCAGCTGGGCACAAACTAAATGTTAGTGTAGACAAGCTCTTAAACTGTGGACAGCAAGCCCTAAAACTGGCAGCTCTGGCTCTTATAAGGTCTGGACAGGTGGCTGAGGCCTACTCCTACTGCAACATGAGCAAGCGTCTAGAAGATCAGAAACCGGGTGGGGAAAAAAACCCTGTGGAATGGACATTCTAGTGACATTGCAAGAGGTGGGGAACTTGAGTAGGTAACATGGCCTGAAGCCATCACCATTTGATGGCCTGGGAGCCCCTTGCATGGAATGAATTGATTGGGTCTCAAGTCTTGTTCTTAGCAGGATGGGTGCCTTTGTCATAAGGTCACCATTACATTGGCACTAAATAGCTCCTCTGTTGGCAGAAAGGACTGAAAAGGGGCCGAACTCACTGCTCACAAAGCTGCAGGGCGCTAGGAATTGATGCTCGAGGGCAGAAGGAGCATTTCAGATTCATGTTCGGACTGGAATCCTCAGGAGAGGCCAAAAGACTCATTGCTTCTTGTGGGAAATTGGATGGAGTGATTTGTTAGGACCAGTGTCCTCCTATCTTCTAGACATAGGGGAAATAAACCCTCTTTCTGTCTCTGATGGTTAGACTAGATGACCCCTTTGGTCTCTTCTAGCCCTGTGGTTCTATAATTCTCTATTTTTGGACAAACCCCACTTCAGACACCTGCCAAGAAGGAGCAAATAGAAAGGTTTTTGCCTGAACACTGCACTGGTTCTGTATCCCCCCAGGCTAAGAACATTGGACAGAGGTTGCTTATGCTGTGTGAGAGCCAAGGGAGACTGTGAACTGTGGGGAGATGGATTTGATCGGGACTGATGTCTCTCTGCTTTTCTTTTCTTACTGTGAAGTGTGAGAATTGATCTCTCTTTGAAGGGGAGGAAGGGTTGAAGTGTGGAGTGCCTGAACGTTGGGATCACCTAATGGCTCTCTTAAGCGACTGCAGAATCTCAGCCGCCTCCTAGATCTTCGGCCTCTACGTCACTAATTCAGATCAGCCTAGGACAGTTGCACGTAGCATTCCGGTGACCACGGTATGAAACAAGTTTGTTGAGCCTCAGTCTGCTTCCCGGTTGGTGAATATCCATATCCCGTAATCACCAGAACTAATCCTCGGCCCCAGGAGAATGTCTGAGGACTGAATGCACCACAGGGACTGACTCCCATCTCTCCCCCCCCCCCCTGCACCTCCAGAGACATCCCTTCAAGGCAGGGTTGGGTTGGAGGCTGCTGCCACTACGGGCTGGGCTGCACCTGTTTTCAGGATTCAGTCTCCCCGGCCGGGTGAGGCACAGTGGGAGGGGTACAGGGTGTGTGTGTGTATTGGGCAAGCTCCCTTTCACACTTCCAAGGCTGCTCTGAAGGTGCACGGAGAATCCAGTCTCCCAGGGCACTTTTCCCTGGGATTAAATTCACACCCAAATATAAATTCAAGATTATTTTTAATAAAGCAAAATGTAAACTATGGGAATAATTCAAAGAGGTTGCTTCTGACAGGCATGTGCAGCCCTGTGATTCTGTAGTGATGATCGCAGTAGTAGGTAGGTAGACAGACAGGAGGTGACTTAGTGTAGGGCTTTACTGTATATGGTTGCAATCCCTTGTATTAAACGGGATTACTATAGTGGACTTCATGATTATAAAGATAGCGTTCTTAGGTGCCTGATTGTGGTGTTACATTGCCATATAAACTAGTGCTGTGTTTTTACAGATGCAAAAGAACAGCCCTCCATGAAGATAACGTTAGAGCTGAGATGTTAATAGTCGCACAAAAGCCAGGTTGAAATTCAAAGCAAAGCTTCTGATCCTGAGTGTTAACCCTACTCCTTATGCCTAGATGCCATAATGGGGTCCGTCCGTTACCATGATTGAAAAGTGGGATGGTCTGAGCAGAGGACTGGATGTCATGATTCGTGGGTTCTGTTCTCAGCTCTGTGAAAGGAGTGGGATCTAGCTGTTGTAAGAGGGAGTGGGGGAATTGGAAATCAGGATCCCTGAATTGTATTCCCAGCTTTCGGAGGGAGTAGTGTCTAGAGGTGGGAGCGAGGGAGGAGATGGGAATTCAGGACCCCTGGATCCTGGTGATTAGTGCTAGGTGTTACCGGGTCAAGATTCCTATGTTGTATTTCCAGATCTGCTACTGACTTGCAGTGTGACCTCAGAGGACGTATCTCAACTCAGTTGTTCCTGATTTACACTCCTATAAGTGAGAGCAGAATCAGACACGGAGACCTTGAGATTTGATTCATGTAACGCACAGTTCTTTATAATTCATTCTCAAAAAATAGGACCATCCAATTCCTCACTAAATATTCTGGGTAGTACAGTCCAACAAGCATTTCCTCAACGAAGAGTACTGTAAATAAACCTACAATTAGAAGACATTCAAAACACTACATGGACAAATAGCTATGTTACTTAGGGTCCATAGGCAGTGACACAAATTGCAACCTTTGATATTAAAGTGGGGGGAAGTTGCGTGTACACTGTGGTATAGAACTAGCACATCATAACATTTAGCAGAGTGCCATGGGAAATGACCCAGTGCTGAGTGATTATGTAATAAAGGATCATATTGTTTAATTTGATAATAGAATTCTTACCTGACCACATCAGTCTGGGTCATCCTGTCCAGTTCTGCTTTGTAAATTTAAATGTAACAGATTTCCTTTTTGTGACTTTACTGACACTGACTTCTTGTCGGCCAGCCAAATTGCACATGCAATACTGTCAACCCTGAGTTCAAAGTCCATGAATCAGTGTCCTCCCTCCCCCTGTCCTGCAAAAAAATGATAGGCTTAAAATTCATGACTCTTTTTTTAAATGAGAAATGTGTGGTTCTTTTTCTTTGCTTTCTTTAAGCCTTCAGAGGTCATCTTTTCAAGCTTTTCTCTGCAACCACAAGGGCTAGAAACTTATTTTTTGGACTGCAACCTGAGATTTTTCACATAATCAGATGAGTTCAGGAGTTGAGATGCTAAGAAAAACAACAAATATTGTGAGACTTGCCATAAAATCACAAAAGATGACAACACTACATACATGAAACATCAGCTATATAAATCTAGGACCAGTCTAACTCCAAAATCACTTGAGATACTCGTAACAACAACACAGGAGGTTTAGCGTTAACTGTCAATACTACTACATCTACTCTCTCTCTGCCCCAGCCACTGGAGGACTTCCATGTCAGATATGCTCTTGAATTGATTCATTAAATCAAATGTTACTGGCTTTTCTTTTCTTTTTTTTAGCAAAGCAAACATAGGTTCTCTGCTGTTGTGTCTCTGGTTTTGTAACTGACCCGATTCCTGCTTAACGGCTCGTGTTTTCTTTCTTTCTCATTGTAAAACATCAATAGACTGTCACCAAAAATAAATGTGAAAGTCCCTGAAACGTCAGCTTCGTCTTGCAGCGCGGTGTGTAAGGGGCACCCTCTGGGAGGGGAGGGGTGCCTAGTGATTCGAGCTGGGGTAGGCCTGGGAGTCAGGAGTCCTAGGTTGTGTTCTGGGGTCTGGTGGGTAAGCGCAGCGGGGGTGGGGAGGCAGGACCCCTGGGTTCTCTCCCAGCTCTGGGAGGGGAGTGGGGTCTAGTGGTTAGAGCAGCGGGGGCGGGCAGGCAGGACTCCTGGGTTCTCTCCCAGCTCTGGGAGGGGAGTGGGGTCTAGTGGTTAGAGCAGCGGGGGCGGGCAGGCAGGACTCCTGGGTTCTCTCCCAGCTCTGGGAGGGGAGGGGGTCGAAGGAAAGGGGCTGGGATCCAGGGGCTCTCCTGCCAGCTGTGGGAGGATGGGGGGTTCCGAGCAGTGCATGCTGGGACACCAGATGGCAATGGGGCAGTCCTTTACTAACAACAGTGGGGCCTGCAGGAACCAAAACACTGAGGCCCCAGAGGCCTGGTTGTCTCCTTTGGTCTCCTAGCAACGGGAACTCCCCCCTTTCCCTTTATCACGTGACCCTGGGGCTGTGATGACATCATCACTGGGTTCCCCCTGGTCCCAATGCTGCTGGGCTCTGCCTGTGAGCACCCGGCTGCAGCCCTGTCCGCCTGCTGAGAGCAGGAGTCCCCGCCCAGCCCCGCCACCGATCTCCCCCATGGAGCAAGGGGATGAGCCGTGTGGCCTGGCCCTGCCGGCCTCCGAGGAAAGGGAGATCCCAGGTGATGGACCAGCGACACCGGTGCCGAGACTGTCCGGGGCAGAAGGGAAAAGCGGGGACCCCAGCAAAGCTTCCACGATGCGTCCCCCCTTTCGTCTGGCTCAGGTGCCCTGTCCTTCTGGTAGGCTCCCACCTGTCCTGAGGAACCCCCTTCCCTGTCCCCCAAAGGCTCAGCTGGGAGGATGGGGCAAAACCAGCCTCTCCTCTTCCCTCCAGGGAAAGGTTCCTGAGGGATTCAGTTCCTATCGATCAGGTTCTTTTACCCCGTTGCCACCCTTTCTCCCTGGTGCAGGGAAGGAATTCCATTCCCCAGCCGTTGAGCTGGACCCCCTTGTGCTAAGCGCTTTATGTTATTAGGTGTGATACAGTATCATCTACGAGCCCAGTCCTGGATCAGGACTGTGCTGTGCTAGGGGCTGTACATCTTTATTTGCTACATTATGCTAGTCCTAGGAGCCCAGTCATGGCCCAGGCCCCCATTGTGCCAGGCACAGCATATTACGTGTATTACAGTAGCGCCCAGGAGTTGTAGAGACACGAAGCAAAGAGAGAGTCCCTGCCCTAAAGAGCTGACAAGCCAAGCGCTTTGCAGGCAGGCGGGCCACATAATCACAGCGGTCCCTTCCATCCTGATAATCTGTGGATTCGTTTTCCCCTGGCAGGTGACGGGACCATGAGTAAAGCGGAGCCCCATGGGACGTGCCCCAACGTCTGCATCACGGAGCACCAGCAGAGACACCCTCCGAGGAGGAGACGGATTAAACACACATGCTCTGAGCCGGGCTTCATCAACCTGCTGGGCATCCTGGAACCGCCCCGCCCTGCTGCCCGGCGGCCGGCGGCCAAGCCCTACCGGTGCACAGAGTGCGAGAAGAGCTTCGGCCAGAGCTCGGTGCTGATCGAGCACATGCGGATCCACACAGGCGAGCGCCCCTTCGTCTGCGGCCAGTGTGGCAAGCGCTTCAGCCAGAGCTCCACCCTGCTGGGCCACCAGCGCACCCACACGGGCGAGAAGCCCTTCACCTGCCCCGAGTGCCAGCGCAGCTTCAGCCGCAGCTCCGCCCTGACCGAGCACCAGCGCACCCACACCGGGGAGACCCCCTTCCACTGCCCCGAGTGCGGCAAGAGCTTCAGCCGCACCTCCAACCTGGTGAAGCACCTGCGCACCCACACGGGCGAGAAGCCCTATGGCTGCAGGGAGTGCGGCAAGCGCTTCAGCCTCAGCTCCAACCTCGTCAAGCACGAGCGCACCCACACCGGCGAGAAGCCCTTTGCCTGCGGGGAGTGCGGCAAGCGCTTCAAGAAGAAGACCCACCTGGTGTCCCACCACCGCACCCACACTGGGGAGCGACCCTACGAGTGCACCGAGTGCGGCAAGCGCTTCAGCCAGAGCTCCACCCTCATCGAGCACCAGCGCATCCACACGGGCGAGAAACCTTTCCGCTGCTCCGACTGTGGGCGCGGCTTCTACGTCAACTCCAAGCTGGTCAAACACCGGCGCATCCACACTGGGGAGAAGCCCTACGGCTGCAGTGCCTGCGGGAAGAGCTTCCGCTACAAGCAGCAGTTCACCCGCCACCAGCAGCTGCACCAGGGTGAGGAGCCGGTGGCGGTTCTGACCCTGGGCGAGGTCAATGTCCTCCTGTCTTAGAGCCTGGGAATTTCTTGGACCACCTGTCTTGGAGCATAGGAAATTCCTTATCTAGATTTCCTGCAGCTCCAGGGGTGGGGTCTAGTGGTTAGGGGGTGGGGGGAGGGGGGAAGAGTCAGGACTTCTGGGTTCTATCCCTGGCTCTGGAAGGGGAGTGGGATCTAGTAGTTAGAGCAGATGGGGGCAGGACTACTGGGTTCTCTTCCTGGGTGTGAGGGGAGAGTAGGGGGGCTGGCAGTCAAGATTCTTGAGTTCTATCCCCAGCTCTGGAAGGGGGGTGGGATCGAGTAGTGTAGAGCAGAGGGTCTGGCAATGGGGACTCATGGGTTCCATTCCTGGCTTTGAGGGAGGAGTGGGGTCTAGTGGATAGAGCCAGGAGTCAGGACTCATGAGATCTGTTCCCAATTCTGATGGGAAGGCGTGTGGGAGGCACGAGGTAGGGAGTATCTGCAAACTGAAGTTACAGTGTGTCCTGGTTTAAGCTACCAGGACATCATGAGGACTAACCCCCAGGTTAGTTGTTCAAATGTAGCGGAGGCAAGGTGCTCCCAGCCTGAAAGATCCTAATGTGTTTGAACCTTTTCCAAAGCAGGACTGCCCTGGGATGCCCCTCCCATCTAGGGCAGGGCGGTCACAAACCTGTTCATCACACCCCTGTTGGGATCAGAGCGTCCCAGGCTGGGAGCCTACACATTAGTTATTGTCACACGAGATGGAAGATCTTTAGAGTAAGCTTCACTTATTACAGTTGAGATCCCTTCCATTCTAGAGACTAACAGACTCCAGGCTGAACCGTTACAAAGGCAGTGTTCTTGGCTGTGTTTGTATGGGCTAATTGTATGTTTGTATATTAGTGAAATGCCAGCCCTTCACTAACTGGGTGCTAAGGCTGAGATTTAGAAGCGTCACTATCATTGCAGGGAGGTGGTGGTGGTGGGGAATTAAAGTCCAAACTTTCCGACCAAGTATTAACCTCCTTGCACCAAGTCATTATAACAGCGCCCATCCATTGCCGCCTTACCTCACCTGTCGGGAGCGACAAGCAGCTATCCCTGAACACAAGGGTGTCCGTTCTCAGTACCGCCTTTAACGGCTGTGGAAGCTGGGTCACGTTCTCCAAGCAGGAGCAGAGATGGAACAGCTTCCTTCTTCGCTGTCTCCGGGGAATCCTGGAAGTCACTTGGGACCAAGGGATCACTGACAACGAGATCCTTGAGAGAAGCAGCCTGCAGGGTAGGCTGAATGCTCACAGACTTTGCTGGCTGGGACCCATGGCCGTATGTCTCAAGATTGTTTGCTGATGGCTGTTCTCTGGCCAACTCAGGAACTACTCGCAATGCAGAGCAAGGCCAAAGCTCCGGTACAGCAACGAGGTCAAGTTAGGTCTCAAGAATTCAGCATCCTCCCTGACAACTGGAAGAGCCCTGCCCACAATCTGTCTGGAGAAGCTGGGTCAATGCTGGTGCAGTCGTTACAGAGGGCCCGGGCTGAGGCCCGCAGGCGAGTCAGGAAACAAAGTGTGCTCCACCTTCCATCTGGCAAGTGATCCCGTAGCCACTGAGGGAAGGCCTGCTGCTCACGCATTAGAGTCTTCACCCGCACTACTGCCCAGCACCGACTGACTGACTTTGTCGCGTTCCCTTTCCTCTGTCAGGATATTGGGCGGCCATATCCATTGCAATAGAGAGAAGGGCAGTCTAAGGGCTTATCTGCATTGGCAAATTGACTGCTGTAGCTCCCCGTGTGGGTTCTCTATTCTGGGGGAAGAGGTATTTGATTCTAGTGTAGATGCTTCACTTCAGAAGCTCACTAATTATTTCAGAATAATGTTCACATGGGGAGCTTTTTCCACAAAGATTCTGGTCAATTTCCACATATAGGCAAGCCCTAGATAGGATTGGGAGCCAGTATTCATGGGGTCTCTTTTCCTCTTAGGCAAGGGAGTGGGGTCTACGTATAGCAGGGAGGACGGGGAGTCAGGACTCCTGGGTTCTGTTTCTATCTCTGGTGCTGACTGTAGAGGGGGCAGCTAATTTCCTAGCTCTCGGTTTCCCCACTCTTAAATAGGGTGATAACACTACTGACCAGAGATTTTATTAGCTAATATTTATAAGCACTACATAAGTATTAGTACTGTAAATAGACCTACCACTAGAGAGGGCATTCAGTACACTACATGAACGAATTATTAGAGCCTACAAATCTGCGGATATCCATTTGATATCTGCAGATGCAGATATCCACAGATCATTTTTGCAGATCATTGATCAGATGTGGATACAAATGTTGTAACCACACAGGGGTCAGTGGATTATGTTATTTAGGCTCTGTAGACAGCGACTCAAATGACTACCTCCTTGCATCTGAGGCTCTGATAGAAAAAAGATGCGTGTCCCGGGTGTTACATGTTGTCTGGTGTTACTGGGCTGTGCTATGATCAAATGGCCCATTGTTGAGTGGTCGCATAATAAAGGATCACGTTATTTATTCCAGTAAAATTGGGCTATGGCCTTGAATCGTCCTATTTCTGTTCTGTGAATTTCAACCCAGTGGGGCTTTATTTTGTGAATTTAAATGTGACCCAAATAGATGTTCTAGTCATTGCCCAAACTACACACATAGTTTGTTGGCAACATAGATCAGGGGCCTAAAGAAAATGCTTACAATAATACAAGAGGTTCACCGTAGCTGTCAATACTAGTAGCTCTGATATATCGTTTGCTGGGCCACGGATCAAAGGCAACCATTTTATACATGTACTTGAGTCATGATGTTGGAATAAAGTTTTCCTGTGTCATGTTTGGAGGGGGAAGGAGCCTAGAGTCTCTCCGCCCTGTCTGTGGGTGTCCTGTGTTGACTGTGCTCCGGGGTAACTGGTAACGTTTTCCTTGATGTAAAACCTCAGTAAATCGTGTCTATGTCAAAACCCTGGCAGCGTCTGGTCAGATCAGCAGTGCGTTTTAGGGGCGCTCTGGGTGGGACATGGGCTGCAGCGCTGGAAGCTGGGGGCCAGGACTCCAGGGTTCTCTCCCTGGCTTGGGGGAGGGGCTGGAGGCCAGGACTCCTGGGTTCTCTCCCTGGCTGTGGGGGGGGGTCAGGACTCCTGGGTTCGCTCCCTGG
>ML675645.1:94250-108819 GCA_007922155.1 Mesoclemmys tuberculata | reverse complement strand
GGGGTGTAGTTTTCTAGAGGGCTAAAACATGTGGGAAACAGGACTGCTTGGTTCCAGTGTCCAGCTGTTGAATGTTTTGGGACATAATGAGAAAGTCACTCTACAGAGGAAGGCTGGATACACTTGTTCACGGCTCTGTCCTGTCTCTCCCTAACCATAGTCAACCGGCGCCTGGATGAGTGGGTGGATAAAAACCGGTTGGCCCTCACCAAGACAGTCAAAGATGCGGTGCAGAAGAACACAGACCAGTACATGAACGAGCTGTCGGAGCAACCTGAGCGCAAGATCACCCGCAACCAGAAGCGCAAGCATGACGAGATCAACCACGTTCAGAAGGTAAGTACACCAGGGCGTGCTGTGTTGGGGGGGCTCAGTAGGGGGTGCTTTTCCCTCACAGTCATTGTGGGCCACAATACCTCAGTGCAGCACTAGGGGCGCTGTGCTGCAGGGACTGAGGTTGGGGGGCTCAGAAGGAGGCCATCTCCCCCTTGCAGTCGGTGCTGGTCCCAGTGCCCTGTGTTGTGCTAGGGGGCACTGCACTGCAGGAACCAGAGTGTGTGGATCAGTGTGGACGCGCAGATTTATCTGATGTTCAACTGTTTTCCCACAGACCTACGCTGAGATGGATCCTACCACAGCTGCCTTGGAGAAGGAGCATGAGGCGGTGAGTGGCCCCAGGCATTGGCATGGCCTGGCATCTAAATGGGCATGGCCCCTGGCTCTTTGCTCCGATCGCTCACCTAGTATGTCCTGTTCTCCCTCTCTCTTCCCAATCCCAGATCACCAAGGTGAAATACGTAGATAAGATCCACATCGGCCACTATGAGATCGACGCCTGGTATTTCTCACCCTTCCCGGAGGATTATGGGAAGCAGCCCAAGCTGTGGATCTGCGAGTACTGCCTGAAATACATGAAGTTCGAGAAGAGCTACAGATACCACCTAGTAAGTAAGGGACAAGTCCTAGTATTGTCAGAGGTGGAGACCCAGGGCTGGAATAGCTGGGGGGTGTGAGTTGGAGCTGAGGGGCAGTGACACATCTGTTGGGGGCAGGAACAGCCCAGGGCTGGGAAAGCAGGGGGCTGCAGATTGGGATTGAGGGGCACCGGGAGCATGTGTTGGCTTGGCCACTGTCTGACAGTTTCTTTCTGTTCCAGGGCCAGTGTCAGTGGAGGCAGCCCCCAGGAAAAGAGATCTACCGGAAGAACAACATCTCTGTCTACGAAGTGGATGGCAAAGATCACAAGGTGAGGCACTGCTCTTGGCCATCCCGGTATGTTATCACCAGTGCTACCATGTCCTGTTCCGATGAGCCCGGCATATCTTTGTCAAAAAAAAAAAGGCTGCAGGGCTATAAAAGATCAGAATCCCCCATCCTGGCCTATCTAGCCCATCACCATCCAGGACAGGATTGTTCCCAATGGTCTGCTGCCCAGGGCTCCCACATTCTGGGTTCCCACCCCTTCCCATTGGCGGTAATCTATGGCTCGGTGCTCGTCAGTGGTGTCCCGGGCTGGGCGTGTATTGTCTGACTGCTGCTTTTTTTTGCTCCTGCTCAGATTTACTGCCAGAACCTGTGTCTCCTGGCCAAGCTCTTCCTAGACCACAAGACTCTCTACTTCGATGTCGAGCCCTTTGTCTTCTATATCCTCACCGAGGTCGACAGGCAGGGAGCCCACATCGTCGGCTACTTCTCCAAGGTAGCGGCCTGGAGCCCATGCTGGGAGATCGGCAATCTCAGGAGCTGGGAGCCAGGACTCCTGGGTTCTCTCCCCAGCTCTGGGAGAGTGGGGGCTAGTGGTTTAGAGCAGGGGAGGCTGGGAGCCAGGGCTGGGTTCTATCACCAGCTGTGGGATGGGAGTCAGGTGGTTAGAACAGCGGACTGGGAATCAGAAACCCCCTTGCTGCAGTGCCCTGTCCTCACCCCGCTCTCCTAGGAGTGCTGTTGTGGCGCTGCAGTAACCCTGTCTGTGCATTCTCTGTGCTCAGGAGAAGGAGTCTCCAGATGGGAACAACGTGGCCTGTATCCTCACCCTGCCGCCCTACCAGAGACGGGGCTATGGCAAGTTCCTCATCGCTTTCAGTGAGTAGCCCTGGAGGCAGTCTCTGTTACACTGTTGGCCATGTGTGCAATGAGTTGGTATGGTCTCAGTTGGGAGTAACTGGCTTTCCTCTTGGGCAGCCGTGGACTGAGCTATATGAGATCCCAGCAGCACAGGGTGGGGATGATTTGTGTCCTGAGACTCCGTCTTCCTCCCCAACCTCATAGTACACACAGTTCCCGGAGGGAAATGGTGTAGCGTCCCCATGCACCCTGGCCGGGGGCTCTGATCTCTCCCTACCCCCTTCTCCGTGCCCGTAGGCTATGAGCTGTCTAAGCTGGAAAGCACAGTGGGCTCCCCAGAGAAGCCCCTCTCGGATCTGGGCAAGCTGAGCTACCGGAGCTACTGGTCCTGGGTGCTGCTGGAGATCCTGAGGGACTTCCGAGGGACCCTGTCCATTAAAGACCTCAGGTGAGCGAGGGAGTGGAGCTGGAGGGGGCAGAGTGCAGCAGTGACTCGCTTTGCACAGCACCACCTGGTGCCACACTGGGGCATCGGAGCCAGCACTGACTGAGGAGAGAGCGACCCTACTGAGTTGCTGTCCCACACTTTGCAGCACAGCGCCCCCTAGCACCACAACAGGGCAGGGGGGCCCAGCATTGGCTGGGAGGGGAGCGTACCCCTGACTGAGCCCCACATCCACTGCTGCGTTCTCCCATCCAAGCCTTGAACCAGCCCTCCCTGCCTAGCACCTGGTGTGGGCTGTGGGGCTGCAACGCCTTCGCCTCCCTTTCCCGTGCAGCCAGATGACGAGCATCACACAGAATGACATCATCAGCACGCTGCAGTCCCTCAACATGGTGAAGTACTGGAAGGGGCAGCACGTCATCTGCGTCACGCCCAAGCTAGTGGAGGAGCATCTGAAGAGCGCCCAGTACAAGAAGCCTCCCATCACAGGTACTGTGGGTGGGGAGGGGAATGGGACATGGGGCCTCTCCCCTCTGGGGGACACAGGCTCCGATTCGCCCCCAGGCCAGGGCACTGGCTGGCTCCGGTGGGGAGTGAGACACGGAGGCTTTCTCCACTAGGGGGCAGCAGCTCCGATCTGTCCCCTGGTTTGGTTGGTCTGGTTGGCTCGGGTGGGGAATGGAAAATAGGGCCTTTCCCCTGTAGGGAATCTTGCCCATTTGGAAATGCTGTCGAGGTCACTGGTGTGCCTAGGCCCAGAGAGCAGTGAAGCAGCGTTAAGCCCAAACACAAAGCAGGCCTGTTTAAGGCTGGGATAGAAACACCCCTTTGAACATTCCTCGGCCGTGTTCAGGTTTCCAGTTGCTCTGAAGCAGGACATTGTTTTCCCAAGGGCAGGTGACGGGTGTCGCTGCCAGTTATGTAACCAGAGGCTGGGAAAGAGGCAGCGAGCCAGCCCCCTGCTTCCCTCTCTCCCGGGAAAGGCTCCTCGCTCTTTGCAGGCTTCAAATGCAGGGCTTGCACGCTCTTCACCGAAATGCAGCCTCTTCTGGGGTGGGACGTGCATGCTAAGAGCAGCGCTGTTCAGCTCACTCAGCTACCTCTGGGTTTGAAATTACAAGGTGGGATTGAAGGAGGAAGAAGGGGATGGATTTTGCTTGGAAGCAGGACTGAAGACACTGATTATCTGAGTCTTCTAATGCCATTGACATACTGCTGTGCGACTGTTAAATAGCTGCAATCCCATGCCAGAGATGGCTGCGTTTCAATGCCAGATGAAATATGCCCCAGGTTTGTTGCTGTTACACAGCTGCTTCACCCCAGAGGTGGCTGCATCGACAAGCTGCTTTCCCGTGGATGCAGTCTGTTGCCCTGCAGTAATATTTGGGGGGTTCTTCATAAAATCACCAGCATAAACCTTTACTTAAAGTGCATTTATGCGGCAGCCTTAATAAGAGACCAGCACTTCCCTGCAGAGCCAAAAAATGCCAGACAGGAGCGACTTAAGGAGGACAATCTGTGTAGTTTGTCTGAAGACAGAGGTGACTTGATCCTGGGGTAAAAGTACCTTCAGGGGAGAAAATCCTGCGTGCTAAAAGGCTCTTTAATCCAGCAAAGAAAGGCAGAACAAGAACCAAGGGCTACAAGTTAAAACCAGACAAATTCCAGTTAGAAATAAGGAACCAATTTTGAACAATGCGGGTGATGAACCATTGGAACAAACTTATAGACTTTAAGGCCAGAAGAGACCCTCATGATCGACTCCAAGCACCTACACATCACAGGCCCCAGAACCTCCCCCACCCACTCCTGTAATAGACCCATAACCACTGGCTGAGTTACTGACGTCCTCAAATCATGATTTAAAGACTTCAAGTTATAGAGAATCCACCATTTACTCTGGTTTAAACCTGCAAGTGCCCCATGCTGCAGAGGAACACCCCCTCCTCCCCGCCGGGTCTCTGCCAATCTGAGCTGAGGGGAAAATCCCTTCCCAACCCCAAACCTGGCGATCAGTTAGACCCTGAGCCTGTGGGCGAGCCCCAGCAGCCAGATACCTGGGAAAGCATTCTCTGTAGTTACTCTCAGCCCTCCCAATCTAGGGTCCCATCACCGGCCATTGGGGCTATTTGCCGCTAGCAGTCGCAGATGGGCAATCCCATCATACCATCCCCCCATACACTCCCCAGGGCAGTGGTGAATTTTCCCTCCCTTAATGGCTTCCGGTCCAAACTTGAAGGTGCTTTATTCGAACACGAGTTGCTGGGTTTGACTCACAGGGAACTGATTGTAAGACTCTGGCCTGGAGTGGAGTGGACGAGGTGATGGGTCCTTCCGGCCCGAGAGCAATGGAGGGTGGGGCTCTTCATAGATTTAGTCACACTGACCCCCCTCCGCCCTTTTTCCCTCCGCAGTGGATTCCATCTGTCTCAAGTGGGCCCCCCCCAAACACAAGCAGGCCAAAATCTCCAAGAAGTGAAGGAACAGCGGGATGCGGGCATCCAACAAACCCCTGGAGGATCTGGGCTGACCGCAGCTCACCGGAGGAACCGTCCAGCCGGGAGGGCTGTGCGACCCCGCCGGCTGTGTTTCGTTCATTAGGGCAGCGCCGATTCAGCGCGGCTGGCGTCCTGTCCTCCCGCTGCATCTCATTCCTCGGGGGTGGTGCAGAGCGGGAGAGGCCGTCTCTGTCCCCTGCACCGCGGCTCAGCTTTCCCTGCCTAGCAGCACTACAACCCGCCAGTGCCAGCTGCAGTTAGTCGGTTGCGCTCTGCACCCCTGGTCAGTAGCTCCCTGGTGGACTTGCTCATTTGCAGGGAGGCAGAGGGGGTGCGGGCTGCTTGCAAGGCTACGAGGGGTGACTGAGCTGGCCGGGCGAGAGGGAGAGATGCCCCGGGCGCTGACGGCTTAACATGATGGCCTGGCATCAGCTGTTCTCTGCTGGGCAAACGCTCCCGGTCCAGTTCATCCCCTGGGATAGCAGTAGGGGACGTGGTACTGAGACGAGCTGGCTGTTTAAACGTGCCCTAGAGCAGGGCTGTGGTAAAGTGGGATTCCCTCCTAACATACAAGCAGCTGTCTGCCACCGTGCACCCCCCCCCCGGTGCCCTGAGATGGGGCGCTGTGGGGAGGGGGGCCAGAACAGTGGCCGACTTACCAGCTTTCAGTCGCCTCCCACTGCGTGCACCAGCCGCTGGAGGCAGAGCCCATTCTGTCCCCGGTGATACCACTGCTCTAGGGCTCCTTGATGTGGCGTCTCCCCCCTAGGATTGGAGCTGAGTTCCCTTGGCCCCTTTTGTGCACGGGCCGCTTCCTGCCTGGCAAGCCAGGACCTTGTACCTGTCCGCTCTGAGGAAAGTCGCCCCCGTTCCATGGCTGCTGGGGGGTGAGCGCTAGGAGGCTCGGATGGGTATCGAGGCTCCCTCTCAACAGACTTCCCCCCACCCGTGCCGTGTTCCTGCCCGATTTCCAGACGCCTCCGCCACAATCGGGCCTTGAGGCCGCTTCCCCGGCCTGTGCTCCCCGTGCCACCCATCTCTACCCATGCAGGGCACCCACCCGTCTCGGCCCCTGTGCTCCCCACATTGGATGTCTGATGAGCTTGGCTGGTCTCAATTGAGTTCCTGAACCCCACTGCCCCCCACAAAGCCAAGTACTGCATGGGGCAGAGATGAGGGGGGTCATTAGAGGCTTCTGGGCCGGGGTTGCTCTTCCCTCAGCACCAGTCTCACTCCAATCCCTAGGCTGGCACCAGCAGCTGGGGGGGCATTTAAGTGTTGCTGGGGGGGGGGGGCTGAAACATGGGGGAATGTTTGGAGCAGTCTCCCCCCCCCACTCCTGCTTGCTGCCTGCAGGTGTAGTTTCTCTGTTTTCAGAAGTATTTTTCATAAATAATAAAAAAGCATAAACCACTCTTGTGTATGGCGAAGCTTGCCAGGGAAAGGTCACACAGCCTGCTAGGACTGCCAGGCCAGGGGCAAACAGGGTTGGGGCAGGAGGGAGTGGGGGGGGGGAGGCGTGAGGGGGAAATTCAATCCACGCTGTACTCACCTGCCCCATCATTGCTGCTCCCCCCGGGGTAAGACCTCCCAGCCCAGGCATCTCTCCCCCACCCTGCCAGCTTGTTCCTTGGCCCAGCGCCCACCCGGATGCGCTAGCAGCATTAGCAATTGCTCAACCCTTGGATTAACTGCTCCCAGCACCCGACAGCTTGGCCCGCAAACAAGGTACAGCCGCACGTGACCCGCACTTTGCTTTGTGGGGCCCTGTAATGGAGGTTGGAGGTCAGGATGCCTGGTTGTGGCTGGGATCTGGGACTCCTGGGTCTGGGAGGGGAGTGGGGTTCAGTGATTAGACAAGCACAAACGCGCTTTTAAAAAGAAAAGCCTTTCCCACGAGATCGTGCTCATACCCTCTTTATTAAACCCTTCCTCTTGAGGCAGACGTCCCTTCCACACCGCACCCCCTGCCCTGGAACAAGGGGGAATGGGTGTGCTTACACCCTAGTTAAACGATAGTCATGTACACACAGTTCCATGTGCTAATATTCCCAAGCTCCCAGGAGGGAGTGTGTGAACTCCCCCTCCCTTTATAACCTGCCCTCCCGCCGCCACTCCTGGGGTGGAAAAACCGGCTCAGCTGGTGCCGTCCAGCCCAGCCCCAGGGGTTCGCCTGGCACGGAGGAGCCAAAACGATCCTGCCAACCGATTCTCCTCTTCCTGCCGTGACTGAACCCCGCTGTGCGTGCACAGCCGAGACTAAAGGAAGAGGGGGATGTTTCTTTGTCCTCCGGGCTGACCTTTCCCACGACAGCCCTCTTCTGGGCCCCGTCTGCTGCCTCCCAGAATCCTCTGGGGCAACCACAGTCAGAGGGCTGCCCCTGCCAGCCCCTGAAAACAGCCTTGTGGGAAGGGAAGCGGGGGGCAGAATCCACCACTAGTGGGGTACCCGTCACACGCTCAGCGGTGGATCCCATGCCCCCAGGATCCCCTCCCCCCTTGCATCTTCACACGTGGAGGTGGTGGGGGTGCTGCTGCGTTACAAGGCCTGGGCCAGGCTCACGAAGGCCCAGCAGAGCAGCCAGGGGGCCAGGCAATGAGCAGCTGCCCCGGAGCAGAGCCCGTCCTCAGAGATGGGCTCCAGATCCACGCTCGCATCACTCAGCTCCAACTCGGGGACGTTTTCCTTGATCCAGGTGGCATGGGCCGAGGCGCGGGTGTAGACACCGGGCCGGTTGGGGGCCCCACATGCATCCCCCCAGCTCACCACCCCGGCCAGCAGCCAGACACCACCAGCTTGGCAGGAGAGGGGTCCCCCGGAGTCGCCCTGGAAAAATCAGGGCAGGGAGGAGGAGATTGGAAGCGTTAGGCCATGGTGGCACAACCAGGCCTGAAGGTGGGGGTCGGGCTGGAGAGATGGGTGTGAACCTGGGTGCCAGAGCGAGGCTGAGGGGTTGGCAGGACCCTGTGGGTCAGAGCTCACGGGCTGCAGGACCGGAGGAAGAAATGACGTTGCCACGAACAGGGCTGCTGCCAACTTGGTGCCATGACGTCATGCCAATTCCCTGATCGTGAAAGAGCCTCACAAGGTAGGAGACAAACGGACAATGGGGTGGGAAGGGAAACCAAGTCTTTGAAATCTTGAGACCATCCTGTTGAGTGGGGAGTGGGGGGGAACAGGAAGCCCCTGGACTGCCATGGGGTGGGGTCCATGCTACGCTAACCTTGGAGGGTGGGGAGCTATAGGGCAGGGAGCGTGTGAAGCAGCAGGCAGAAGCATAGCAGGCTGGCAGCGAGGACGTGGGAGGTGGCGTGGTCTGCTGGCGGGTTGGGGGGGATGGGCCGGACCCAGTCGGGATGGGGCTGGACGCCGTCATAGGGGCCAGGCCGACTGGTGGCGTTGGAGCACAGCCCCTCCTCCGAGACTGGCGCCTGATCCACGCGCACGTCGCTCATCTCCACCATTGGGACGTTCTGTTTGATCCAGGCTGTGTGGGCCGGGATGCGGGTGTAGACACCGGGCCGGTTGGGGGCCCCGCACGCATCCCCCCAGCTCACTATCCCAGCTAACAGCCAGGCATTGCCCACACGGCAGGAGAGGGGTCCCCCGGAGTCACCCTGGAAGAACAGGGTGGGGAGAGGGAAATGGCGTTAGGAGGAGGCCTGGTGGCAGCAGTGGGATACAGATGGCTGAGTACTACACAATTTAGCCACGGCAGGGGGTGGGGCCTCAAGGTCAGAGGTCAAGGCGTGGCACCTAAACCCAGAAGGGATGGAAAATCTCCCACCCAACCATGGGGCTGGTGCTCATAGCGTCCGGCACTGACTCCCAGTAGCCCCACCCGAGTGCCATGGACAGCTGGACGCCCAGCACCCCTCTCACCTGGCAGGCGTCCTTCTTGCCCTCGGCGTACCCCGCACACATCATGTCGTCCTGGATCACGTGGGGCTCTGTCGGGTTGGCGTTGATCTTGTAGAGGCAGCGGCAGGTGTCTAGCCCCATCACTGGTACCTCCAGCTGCTGCAGGGTCTTGGGAACGGGCAGGCTGACTGCACGGGGAGGGGGGAAGAAACCAACCCAGTCAGGGTGGGCAGGGAGCCACCGGGGGATGCTGTGGGGGATGGGGAAGAAGCAAGGGGACTCACTCCCACAGCAGCCCGGGCTCTGAGCCAGGCTTTGGGGGGGGAATGACGTGCGGCCGATCCCAGAGCGAAGTTCAGGGGCTGGTACACGCCCTAACATCCTCCCTGCAGTTTCAACTGAACATACCCTTGCATTCAGTACCTGTCCAAAATTGTTGGCTGCTGTCACTCAGCTGCCCCACCCCAGACACAGCTGCATCTCTGCACCGGGGAGCCAGCCCCAGGTGCGACATCACTGGGTGGTGTTATACCCAGCTGCCCCACCCCAGACACAGCTGCATCTCAGCACTGGGGAGCCAGCCCCATGTGGGATGTCACCCAGATGCAGTGTCCAGGTGTCACCCCAGAGGCGGCTATATTAACCCTACACTTACCAGAGGTAAGCACATGTCCCCAGCCAGTCACGGTGCATATCATGCCGCTGGGGAAGATGACGGAAGCGGACGGCAGGCAGATGGGGCGAATGTGCCTCGTGTAGGAGACGGGCGCTTTCAGCTTCACCAGCGCAAGGTCCCCGCCGGAGTCCTCATCTGTGTATTGGGGGTTCTTGATGACCTGCTCCACGCCAAGCACCTTGATGTCGGTTGAGGGGTTGGACAGCTGGTAGGCCCCCAGCACCACCTCGTAGTCGGCGATGGGGTTTTCCCTGCAGAGTGGGGGAGAGAGACATGGGACTTTAGCAAGGAGAGAAACCAGCAAGTCAGGCTGTAGAAAGATTCCTCTAACGAGGACTCTCCCTTCGATAGCAGCAGTGTAGGGGCAAGGGCACATGCCGTGTAGGGAAGATATGTGGTAGAGGTACACGTATGTACATATTGGGAGTGGGGTCTAGTGGCTTAGAGCGGCGGGGGCTGGGAACCCGGACCCCTGGGTTCCATCCCTGATTCTGGTAGGAGAGTGGGGCTAAGGCTTAGAGTGGGAGAAGCTGGGAGCCTGTCCACAGAAACCCAGTCAAACAGGTTTAGGGTCAGCAATGGATGAAAGATACAGGCCCCTGCTGACTAGCCCCCCACTTAAAGCATCCCTAAGAGCCCGGGCCAGCCCAGATCCCCCCGCCGCGCCCTGTACTTACTGTGGGAAGCAGTGCGCCGCGGTGATCACCCACTGGGGGGAGATGAGGGAGCCGCCACACACGTGAACGTTATTAAAATTCAGGCTGACCTGCCAAGGCCACTGCCCGGCCTGGGCATCCGTGCCCCCCACAATCCGACCCATGGCAGCCATCCCACAAATTCCTGCAGGAGACCAGAGCGGCAACGAGTGACACAGAAACAGCTCCTTGCGCTAAACACTAGACCCAACTCCTCTCCCGGAGCCAGGCATTGAACCCAGGAGTTCTGGCTCCCTGCTCTACCCACTAGACCCCGGTCTCCTCCAAAAGCTGGGAACAGAATCCACGAGGCCCCGTTTTCAGCCCAAAACATATTGCTGTTTGTTTTGGGTTTTAGGGTGTTCAGCTTTTCCACAAAAATATCTAAATCTTCTGAAGAGAACAGACTTTGGGGGAGGGGGAGAGGGGAAATTACATTAAAAACCCAGTTTTTGCCATCAAAAACATTTGGAGAGAACGTTTTCAACCCAGCATCCCAACACAAACCTAACCCGGATGAAGGGCTCGTCCACACTCGAAACGCAATGCTGCAGAACGTCAGTGCGGACTACCTAGGCCAATGGGAGGGTCTTTCCCGATGCTGTGGTTAATCCACCTCCCCGAAAGATGAATTCTTCCATTCACCTGAGGCTGTCTACATTGCAGGTTAGGTTGGCTTAACTACCCCACTTGGGGAGGGATTTTTCATATCCCGGAGTGAGCTAGCTGGGTTAACCTAACTTTTTAAAATAGACCAGGCCTAAGGGAGATTCGCTCTTCAATCCCTTTAGTGGCTGGCTTGTAAGAGTTAATCAGCCTACAACAGCTGCACGTGGAGGGAGCTGCCCCTTTAGCTCAGAAGATGGTGGGTTCAGACCCTGTTCCCAGTTGGGGCAGGGGAGTTATATTGAACACTATGTTCCCTATTGGTGCTGACCCACAAATAGCCACAAAGGAAAATGTTGCCAGCGGAATAAATGACTGACAGGGGGTTGTGGGAAAATGATCTGGAGGAAGAAAAGGGGTTGCCAGCACAGCATTCCCAACCAGCTCTTTACCTGATTGTCCGTCAGTCTCCTGTACACCTGGTCAGAGGAGGGGAAAAGAGAGATGATTAGGGATGCACCCCAGGGCAACACGCGCCAGCAGGAGGGACACGGAACTGAAGACTGCCAGGGACAATTCTGCCGCGAGTGGGGCGGGGCTAGATGGGGCATCTCTGTTTTTGCTGGGGAAATAGATTGTCAGATTCCCAGGAGAGGGCCCGCTCAGCAGGCAGTGACGAAGGTGCTGACATGGAAATAAAACCATAGATAAGCTCCACCCACTAAATGGCATTCCTCTCCCAGAAGCAGGAATAGAAGCCAGGATCCTGAAGCCCAGCCCTATGCTCCAGCCACTAGACCCCTCCCTTCCCACAGCCAGGAATAGGACCCCAGGACCCTATCAGCAGAGCAGAGAGCACCACCTTCTGGATGGGGAACATCACGGCCCCTGGGTCTCTCCAGGCTGCCTCCTACCCAGCCCAGCCCGTGATACAGCCCAGCCCCTGGGCCGAGGCTGCCACGTCACTGCCGCCTGGCAGGGTTATTCCGTTTAGCACCGTCTCAGTCTCCCAGCCAGAGCCACCTCCTTTTCCAGGAATTGCTCCCTGGCCACAGAAGGCGCCCTGGTCTCCCAACATCATTCCAGGCTCTCCAGCAAGTCGGCGCCGTCAGAGTTTCACTGCTCAAGGCACTGCATGACTCAGGGGGAACGGGGAGACGGGATGGCAGGGTGCTGGCACCAATCCAGCCCCAGGACGGAGTGACTGGCTGCCTCAGAGGGGTGGGGAATGGGACACGGGTCTTTTCCCTCTAGGGGGCGCCAGCTCCCTTCTGGCCTTAGCTCTGTATGGATCTAAAACCACCCAGCCGGACGGCCCATTCAGTGGCCTGTGTGACACGAACGTGCCAGGTCTCAGCCCAGTTCCCAGTGGGTGAAGTGTCTTCGCTGCAATAGCCAGGGGCTCGACTGGCCACATACACCCCACAGAGGGGGCTCTTCTGACTTGATATTACCTCCCGTGACCTGCGTGAGCCTGGGGCCCAGTCACGGGGCAGTAGGGATTTGTGGCTAGCTGTCTGTCCGCCCAGCATTCCTCCAGCCTGAGCGGAGAGGCTAAATATAGATCCAGACCCGTGGGACAGGTTACTTGGGCATGACGCAGGGACACAATGTCCCCAAGGGACATAACCTCCTCTGCTAGATCCAGCACCTATGGCCGGGGCAGCCCGGGCCAGCTCCAGATGCACTAGCAAGGGCCAGCCCTGGGAGAGCCCTTGACACTCCCAACCCATCCAGCAGGCTGCTCCGGAACAGGATCAAACCTGGTGTGCACTCCACTCGGTCCTGTGCCGTTACCCCAGGGAGCCACGGCCCTGTGCTGGGCACTGGGGCGGATCAGAGGCTGCTTTCTCTGTGGTTCCCTCGAGCAGGGGCCCGGCAAGTCACACACACACAGACCTCAGCTGCAGAAACATCTCCCAACCCCTGCGCCATCCAGCCCAGAGTCAACCGACCCCCGCCCTGGGGCCAGATCAGAGCCAGCAGCTCCTAGAGAAGAAAGGAGGTCCCATCCCCCGCCCCCAGAGAGCCAGGCAGTGCCCCCCCCACCAACACCCTGGGACCAGATCAGAGCTGGTGTTCCCTAGAGAGGCAAAGCCCCATGTCCCACCTCCCTGAACCATCCAGTGCCCCCGCCCTGGGGCCAGATCAGAGCCACTGCCTCCTAGAGGGGAAAGACCCCATGTCCCATTCCCCACCTCTGTGGGCCAGCTAGAGCCCTACCGCATGGGGCATTGAGAACTGGGATAGACAACACGGCCCTGGGCAAGAGACTGGGGGAGATCCTGTCCTGGGTGGGGATGGGCAGGTGGCCCTGCTGTGTGGGGGAGGGAAGGGTTCACATCTGTAGCTTCTATCTCTATCTCAGGTAACACCCAGGCTGAGCAAAGCCTCGCACACAATGCAGGGGCCGATGGGCCATTTACTGCTATGCTTTGGGTTTCCTCAGGGCCTTTCCCACAGGGTCTGATCACAGGGAGTTTCAGGTGAAGCAGAGGGAGTTTCGATCTCCCCATTAACCCTGTTTGTACAAGGAGCCGACGGGGACCCACTGGCTCAGGATGAAAGTGTGTGGGATCCAAGGCCTTTCACTGTACTCCTCTGCCCCCCCCCGACCCACTCCTCCCAGTGATGGGAGCAGAACCCAGGATGCTGCCTGCTAGCCCCTCTGCCCCTCCTTAGAGATCACTTCCTCCAAACAGCTGCGAACAGGAGCCCTGCTGTCTTCCCGTTGAAAGCAAACCTTTCCAGGCAGACAAACCTCCTCCTAAATCCAGATTAACCCTCCTTCCCGCCCATCTCCACCTGAAACCTCCGAAAACCTGCCCGTCAGGAATGTACAAAGTCCTCAAATCAACCAATTGCAGAACAAGGCAGAAAAAACTGGCAGGTGCTTTTCTCTCTGATTCCAGAAGGACAGGTTCACATCCCAGCCACCACAAAACACAGCACATACCCCCCAGAAACACACACACATCACACACTCACACAGAACCGCACACACACGCATGGCACATACCTATGACACCCACCACACAATGCATGCATCACACAAAATACACACCACCCCATCACACAACGCCTGGATCACCCAGAAACATGCACACCACACACCCCCACACACCCACACACACTCATCACATAGAAACACACACTGCAACCACACTCACCCCCCCCACACACACAACGCACACTCATGACACCCCCACTGGTCACACATTTCACTCGCCCATAGACCCCCCCCCACAACCCCGGAGCGGGCCGACCCGGTTCAGCACCACCGGGAAGCAGCTGGACGGTGCCCATGTGATTTCCAGCCCCAAACCCTCCCCAGCCCCGGCGCCCCAGAGCGCTCCTGGACCCGGCCCCGCCCGGAGAGCGGCCGCGGGCGTGCGGGACAGACGGGGGGCCGGGGAAGGAAGGAGCAGAGGGCGGGGGGAGCCGGGGGGAGCCGGGGGGGGAGGGAGGGGCGGCCGGGGCCGAGAGCCCTGCCCCACTCACCCAGGCTGAGCAGGAGGCAGAGCAGCGCCCCCAGGGGAGCCCGCGGCGCCCCCATGTCCCGGAGGGGCTGGACCGGTGCACGCACTGCCCGACTCCGGACACGGCACTGTCTGTCTGTCCGTCTGGGCTCGGCGCTCGGTCCTCCCGCTCTTCACCCGCAGCCGGGAAGCCGCCCAACCTGCTGCGCAGGGATCCGCCCCCGCCCCGCCCCCCGCCGGCCGG
>ML675645.1:37531-94240 GCA_007922155.1 Mesoclemmys tuberculata | reverse complement strand
CTGTTATTGTAGGGTCTCCCCTTACCCTACTCTGTTATTGTAGGGTCTCCCCTCACCCTGCTGTGTTATTGTAGGGTCTCCCCTTACCCTGCTGTGTTATTGTACCGTCTCCCCTTACACTGCACCTATTGCTCAGTTGTTATAGGGTCTCATTTCATTACACACACTGCCTTGTTATTGTAGGGTCTCCCCTTACCTGCACACACTGCCTTGTAATTGTAGGAACTCTCATTACATGCCTTTATTATGGTAGGGTCTCTCCGTAAGTCCTGGGACATTCCTTCCATTCCTGGCTCTAGGTTTCATGAGCATTAATGTGTGGCTGACTCACTCCGCTGAGCCGGAAGGGAAACATTTATTGTTTCCTGCCCTGATGCACGTGAGCCATGTCCCCGTCACCCCATCAGCACCCTCTGGATGGGGCCCCACAGCACCCCTGGGCAGAGGGGGGAATGGGGTCACTGACAGACCAGCCAGTTCCTCCATCCTCCTCACTCAGCCCTGCAGCTCCCAGGCACTGCCACTGGGGCGCTGGGCCCTTAGCACTGTGCTGGGGAGGGAGGGGGTGGGGGAATCTGTGTGTGGTGGCTGGGTGTGAATGGGGTGTGTGAATGCAGTATGTATGAATGGGGTGTGTGTGTATGAATGGGATGTACGTGTGTGCATGAATGGCGTGTGTGAATGGGGACATGAATGCAATGTGTGAATGGGGTGGATGTGTGTGTGGATGCCATGTGTGTAGGGGTGTGTGTGTGGGGGGGTGGATGCGGGGGGAGGGGCTGCTGGTGTTGGTGTGCATGCAGTGTATGCAGTTCCCTTCCCATGGCCCCGGCCTGGGAGCAGGGAGGGGAGGTGCTAATTGGCTCAGCAGGGGGGGCTGGTTCTTTTCACACCTGCCCGCGGGATGAAAGCCCCAAGCCATGGGGAGGGGCCTCCAGGAGGGGCTTCATCAGCCCCTCCCCCCACCCCACTTCCTCTGTGCCGGAGCGTGTGAACGACCTTAGCGCTGGGATAGGGAGTGAAGCTAGGCGGTCAGGCTAGCCCCAATTCTCCAGTGTGGCGCTGGGGGGCGCTGTGCTATAGGCAGGGTGCCGTCTCCTGGCTCCCCCTAGTGTCTGACAGTATGTATTGCAGTGACTCGTTTTTGCTCTGTGCAATGCCAACTGCAACTTTGCGTGCAACCCTTGAGCTAGGGGCAACCCCATTACAGTGGCTTCTTGCCTCTAGACAATTTGCTAGTGTGAGCTGTGCGGGTTTTTTTCCTAGGCATGGAAGGGTGCAGTGAGTGTTTGGTTTTCCAGGGCATCCAGCCAATTTGAAAACCTAGGAGGCAAATAATGCACAGATCGGTAAGGGGATCTGAAGGAAAGCCAAGCAAATGTGTTTTTAAATGAGCTGTTAATATCCTATTCATCCTGAGATTAACATCTTTCAACCTCTAATTGGAGTTGGGGAGAGGGTTGGGAGGGGAACTAGATATGGGTTTTTCACTTTTAGGGAAAGTGAAAAGGCCCCGTATCCCCCGCCCCTCTGGGGAGAGTTGCCAACTCCTCCCCCCCAGGATTGTCCTGGATTCGCCAGAAATCAAAGATGGATCCTTAATTAAAGATTATGTCATGAGATTAAACCTCCTGGAATACAGGCTGGCAACCCTCTCCTCCTGGGCCTGCCAGTCCCTCCACCTTGGGGCTGGATGAGAGCTGGTGCTCCCTAGAGGGAAAATGTCCCAGGTCCCATTCCCTGCCCTCCTGAGCCAACCAGTCCCCGCTGCCCTAGGGCTGGACTAGAGCCTGCCCCCCCTAGAGGGGAAAGGCCCCATAACCCATTCCCCACCCCCAGGCCAGCTGCTAGTCTCTCCCCACCCACTCTGGGGCCTTTTTGGACCCGTGTTCTAGAGGTTGAAGTCTCCTTATCGGCCTTCCTTGCTCTCCTGCAAGCATAACAGAATGTCTTGAATAGGTAACTAGTTAGCGTCATGAGCCAGTTTAGCTGCCCTTGATAAGCAAGGAACCAGAGCCAAGAATGTACTCAAGTGGCTTTTATCAGCAGTGATCTGTGAAGAATGTGAGACGATGACCTAACCCGGGAGGTGAATGAGTGTGCGGTTTCTGCTGCACTTGAGTTGACAGGTGACACACAATGGCAGGGCAACCACACATCCTGGCCTCTCTGGGTTTCGGTGGCTGGAATTTGTGGGTCGGAAAAACTGACCATGGAGAGTTGGGGCTCCCGGGGGTAGGGCAGAGTGGAGTCAGGACGCCTGGGTTCTATCCCCAGCTTTAGCGGGGAGGGAGATCTACTGGGGTGGGGCTGCTGGGAGGTAAGATTCCTGGGTGTATCCCCAGCTCAGAGAGGGGAGAGGAATCTAATGGGCTCCAGGAAGGGGAGGGGGCTAGCGCAAGGGGGCGAGGGCTGGGAATACAGGTTCTCTCCTGGCTCTGAAAGGGAGTGGGGTCTAGTGGGTGAGAGCAAGGGACGCTGGGAGCCGGGACACCTGGGTTCTGCTTCTAATGTTCTACAGGTGCCTAATCTCTCCGTTAACCATTATCACTGATATCAGGCCCTGCCTTCTCCAGCCATTTCCTTTATTGCTCTTCATGGTTTAATTTATTTATTGGCCTCAAGAAACCTGCCAAGTTTGTGGCAGTGGCGTCCTGCGGGTTTCCGGCGCCTGGGGCCAAGCCTGCATTTGCAGCCCCCTCTCCCCCCCAGGCCTCACAACCTCCCCCCTTGTGCAGGGCAGGAGGGGTCCCGGTACCATCCCCCAGCTAGATACGGGGGGGGGTCTGCATCTATGTGGGGGTGAGACTGGGGGTGCACAAATGCAGGCTGGGCACTGCCCCCCCCTCCCCGCACTTACCCACTGCAGGGCACCTGCCTCTCCCCCTGCAGCCCGGCTCCAGCTCTGACAGGGGAGCCTCACCCCCGGCCTGGGGAGGGGGCTTGGGCCAGCCCTTCGGGACATAGGGGCGGGGATGAGGCCTCCTGTGCCCGTCTCCCCTGCGTGTCCAGAAAGGCCAGCTCCTCCCTCACCCCGCAGGCCAGCACCCGGGGTCCCGGCCCCCTCGGCACACCACTGGTTTGCAGGGCAGATAGCGGGAAAGGCATGGAACGCGGCACTGGTATGGCGTGGACATGACAGTCCAGCAGGGGGCAGTGGACCCTCCCCCCACAGCCACTAGGGGGCAGCGGGGCAGACCCCTTCTTCCCCCACCCCCAGAGGAGCAGCCGCCCCGTGTCAGCCCTGCTGGGAACTGCCACCCACCCCAGCAGGGCGGCCATGCCCCAGAGACGCTCTCCCCCTCGCATTGGCAGTGCTCGCCATCGCCAGCAGGGGGCGGTGGCGGCACCAGGATTGGCTCCCCCAGACACACCCACCGAGCCAATGGACTGACTCCCACCCCACCCCAGGGGCAGCCCGCGTGCAGGGATCCGGCCCTTCGTCGGCCAGAGAGCAGCAGCTCAGAGCCACACAGAGACGGCTCACCCCGCACGGCGATGCAGCTGCCTCTGCGCAGGGGCAGCTGGGGAACGACTGCACACCAACACCTGGCTCAGCACCCGCCTGTGGGGCTGGGCAACAGCTGTGCCGTGCAAGCCCACATGTGTCTGCCCCAGCCCTCCTGTCCCAGCCGTCACCAGCCCCCAGGTCACCTGCCCTGCACCACATCCCTGTGACTTGGCCCTTAGTCACCAGGGGCAGCTGAGGGATGGGCTGCTGTCTCAGCTGCCAGGGTTAACGTGCGGGCAGCTAACGAGTACCTGCCTGCATTATGCAATTATGTAAAGAGCCGGGTGATATCCGGGTGAGTCCTCGGTCGCTGGGTGTGGAGTCCCCAACACCAGGAAGCTTGCAATTACCCCCAGCACAGCATCCTCGCTGCAAATAATTGGAGGGTTAATGAGGCTGGTGGCTTAGGTTAGCTTTGAACCCATAGGGCCCCAAAGTGCTGTATATATAGGGCTCAGCTGGGCACGAGCCACACAGCAGCACTACCTGGGAATGGCTCACTGGGGGCTGACTGCAGCCCATTTTCGATAGGAAGCAAGTGTAAAACATGGAGTCACTTTAGCATTAGCAGCCTCGAGGGGCAAGGCCCCCCATGTCCCATTCCCCATCCCCTGAACCAGCCAGTCCCCCACCCTGGGGGTTGGATTGGAGCCAGTGCCCCCCAGAGAGGTTCCACGTCCCATTTTCTGGAGCCATCAAGCCACACAAGCAAGGAATTCATTTACCCCTGAGCCAGATTGGCAGAGACCCTTGGGGGGGCTCGCCTTCCTCGGCGGTATGGGGCATGGGTCACTTGCTGGTGTGAACTAGTGTACATGGTGGATTCTTTGTAACTTGACGTCTTTAAGCCATGAGTTGCGGACGTCAGTAACTCAGCCAGGGGTTCTGGGGCCGTTACAGGAGTGGGTGACGAGAGTCTGTGGCCTGTGGTGTGCAAGAGGCCAGGCTAGATGATGATGGTGCCTTCTGGCCTTACTGTCTATGAGTATGAGAAGGGGTAAAAGCCCACAGCGCCCGCCCCTCCGCCCTCCTCCCTGTCTGTCATGCTTCCCCCTGCTGGCCTTCAAGTGTATTGGCCACGTAAAAGCATGGCGCGCGCATTCTTCAGTCTCCTCCAGGCAGGTCCTTCCTGTGCATGTGACTCACAGCCCTGTGGGATCGTGCTCTAGACTCTCAGCTTTCCTTTGCTAACAAATTACGTCTCCCCAAATGAGAAGCATTGTAGCAGCGTCTGCCTGAGTCTGCCGAGAGCCTGCGCCATTTGCTCCGCCCGCTGTGAACCACCCCAGCCCATCTGGAGAGCATTGCTGACTCTTAAAAGTAATGATGAGTGTTAGAGACTCAAGCTAACATTTTACTCAGCTGACAGCAGGGCAGAGAATCAGGCACCCGCTGGTGCTGCCTAAAGCAAAATCCAACGCCAAAGGCTCTGCTCACCAACTGCTGCAGCCTGAAACCAACCAGGGCTGCAGCGCAGAGGCAGGTGGGTGGCAGGGACAAGGAGGCAGGCCCTGCATGTGTGGAAAGAGCTGAAGAGGACTGTTCCAGGGGTATTGTGGCAGCCTGAGCAGAGCTGTAAAGCCAGGAGTGAGAGGAGGCAAAGCGTCCCATTTGTATAAACAGTGTTAACTCTGAAACCTAATGGTGGCGATTAAAATGTCAGGGTTGTCTAAAGGGAGGTATAGGCAGGGAAATTTCATCGAGATTCAGGAGGATTCCATGGATATCCCTGTGTAGGTAAGCACACTGTTCCGGATGGCCCCCCCACCCCCACATCTAACTCTAGACAGGAAGGAAAAGCAGATAGCAACTCTGTGGGCTCTATGTTGGAACACAACCTCTTCTAGCACGAGTAAAATTAATGCAAAGATTGTTCCCTGCTCCTTGGGAGTGGGAGGCATCCATATAATGGAAAATTTATCTACACATTTATCTGAGGTTCCTTTCCCTGCACCAGTTCCAGTACAGATCCCTGTGGGACCCAGCTATTTACCTCTTTCCATTGTGAAACACCATTTATTCCTACCCCTTGTCCACATGCTTGCTGACATCTTCAAATCACCCTAATAGATTGGGGCTTGCACAGCACAGCTGTTGCCCAGCCCCACAGGCGGGTGCTGAGCCAGGTGTTGGTGTGCAGTCTCATAGACTCATAGACTCATAGGTCAGAAGGGACCAATATGATCATCTAGTCTGACCTCCCGCACAAGGCAGGCCACAAAACCCTACCCATGCGGGGTGAGCCGTCCCTGTGTGGCTCTGAGCTGCTGCTCTCTGGCCGACGAAGGGCCGGATCCCTGCACGCGGGCTGCCCCTGGGGTGGGGTGGGAGTCAGTCCATTGGCTCGGTGGGTGTGTCTGGGGGAGCCAATCCTGGTGCCGCCACCGCCCCCTGCTGGCGATGGCGAGCACTGCCAATGTGAGGGGGAGAGCGTCTCTGGGGCATGGCCGCCCTGCTGGGGTGGGTGGCAGTTCCCAGCAGGGCTGACACGGGGCGGCTGCTCCTCTGGGGGTCGGGGGAGAAGGGGTCTGCCCCGCTGCCCCCTAGTGGCTGTGGGGGGAGGGTCCACTGCCCCCTGCTGGACTGTCATGTCCACGCCATACCAGTGCCGCGTTCCCTGCCTTTCCCGCTATCACACCAGTGGTGTGCCGAGGGGGCCGGGACCCTGGGTGTTGGCCTGTGGGGTAAGGGGGCGCTGGCCCTTGAGGCTGTGCAGGAGGCCTCATCCCCCCTCCATACATCCTGAAGGCCAGCCCAAGCCCCCCTCCCTTAGGCTGGGGTTGAGGCTGCCCCATCCAAGAGGGCACCCGGTTGGAGGGGGAGAGGCGGGCTCCCCGCAGTGGGTAAGTGTGGAGGGGGGTCAGAGCCAAGCCTGCATTTGTGTCCCCTGGCCTGATCCCCCCCACAGATACAGAGCCCCCGCTTCCTGGGGAACAGCGCTGGGACCTCTCCTGCCCTTCACAAGGTGGGGGAGGGTGCAAATGCAGGCTTGGCCCCCAGGCACCTGAGACCAGTACACCACTGCTGCAAACTGGGCAGATTTCTTTAGGCTTTAGCGGGGAGGGAGATCTCGTGGGGTGGGGCTGCCTGGGAGTTAGGGTTCCTGGGCACATCCCCAAGTCAGGGAAGGGAGAGGGATCTAATGGGCTAGGGCGGGGTGGGCGGGGTGGGAGCTTTGGAAGGGGAATGGGCTAGCACAGAGGCGTGGGGGCTGGGAATACACGACTCCTGGGTTCTCTTCCTGGCTCTGACGGGCAGTGGGGTCTAGTGCCCTAGAGTGAGGGAACCGGGGCTCCTGGGGGCTCTTTCTAGTGCTGTAGTTTTCTAATCTCTAATCACTGGTGTCCAGGGCGAGGCCCTGTCTTCTCCCCTCATTTCCTTTATTGCTCGTTAGAGGTGTGGCACATGATGCCTGCCTTTGGGGAGACTGGGCAGGGCCATGACCCCGCCTCTTCCCTCAAGGCCCCGCCCCTTCCCTCAAGGCCCCGCCCACACAGCAGCCACACCCTCCACATGCAGGAGAAGTAGGCCTGGCCCACCCCTGGCAGCCACTTGTGTGTGGCAGACCCAGCCTGGGACGGGCTGGCCTGGTGCCATTCGCAGCTGCCACCCCCCAGCTCCATAGGGAACGCAGCATGGGGGTACGGGCTGCGCCCCTGGAAAGCAAAGGGTGCACGCTTTCCCTGCCTGGGGGTGCAGAGCCCAGCCGGCGTAGGGGGTCCAGGTCCCCTCCCCCAAGGCTCCCCTGCCCACCGCTTGCACCTCTTCGCCCCGTCCCCCCGAGAGGCATGAGCAGCAGGAAGGGAGGTGGAAGTTTGCCACAAGGCTTTCACGGGGTCCAGAAAGGCCTCGTTGAGAGGTCAGGCTGTCTTCGCGGGGCCCGCCGCAGCCAGGACATGGACCGGGCTCTCAGGGGGTTCTTTCACTACCTCCGCTTGCAAGGCTATGTTTGAGGCCACCCCTTTCAGTAGCTCCTGGTGGGCCTTGAATTCATCTCGAGGAGGCGACGGCTTGCACCGGCAGGGGGCCCTCCTCCTGCACCAGCGGGATCCCGCAGATCCAGATCCTGAAGCTCGGTACTGGAGTCCGGGTCAGGTGGTTTGTGGGGAGTGGAGGCACCCTTCTTTTGGAGGCCACCTAGTCAGACTGTCTCGATGGGGGCCCCCCATGGATTGCAAAATGGCAGTGCATTGGCATAGGCCCGTGTCTGGCACGTCTGCGGCGGGGTCCACTGGGGGAGTGAGGATGACCAGAGGGATAACAAGGGCAATTCCTTCGACAAGAAAAGCACCACGCAACCTCCGAATCAGACCATCAGCCTTCCTCCGGAGACCATGGCGCTGCGGCTCCTGCCGGCGCTAGGCTGGGGAGGCTGGCTTCAGGGCTAGCAAGGATGGTTTCCCTCTGCATAGCACTGCAGGCCCAGCCCCAGCCAGAGGCTGCACGTTCCCTCCTGCTCACCAGCACGGACGAGTCTTGTGCTGCCGGCGACGGTGGCCCTGAAAGCACCAGGCTCACCGGAGCCCGCATATGGACCTGACTCGCTGGTGGCGCCTACAATGCCCAGGCAGAGGAAGGGCATGAGTTAGGTCGCAGTCCGCTCTGCTCCTAGTGCTTGGCCTTCTTCGGCATTGGGGGAACGTCCCCTCCCGGCCAGCTGCTTCTCACACTTGTCTCAGCCCCCAAGATGGCGCACGAAGCCGCGACTCCCGTGCAGCAGGAGGGATGCTCTGCACTGATGCTGAGGTCCCGCCGTCTGGTCCTTCCTACAAGGTTTAAACTCTCAGATTTGACAGCGATCGCTGATGTGAGCCAAGCGCTGTCGGCCACTCTAGTGCGGGTTGCTCAAAGGCAGAGCCATTACAGGAGGCCCAGGGCTTATAACTCTGCTAATTGAGGGAGACGCCAGCTAAACAACGATTTACACTGTAACTACACACAAGAGAAAGAAACAAGGACCTCTGAGAACAGTTTGCCGTAGCAAGAGGAGCAATTCTAGGAACCAGAAGGAACAGGGGATGCGGGTTTGGCCAGACCCTTTATACCAGCACTGTGAGAACACAGCACCAGGGGCTGTCACGAAGAGAAAAACTGATTTCCAGCAACCGTGTGCATACAGTGCAACAGACACATGGAGACAAGAATTCGTGTTGCATTGCCTAGCCTCGCACCGACTGGTAAGAGGCCCAATCAAATGCTGGGTACATACCAGTCAGCAGCTCTGCAGTTTCACACATCCCTTCAGAACTCCTAGGTGAGTGCCAGGTGGGCCCAGTGATGTAGAGCTGTTTACACAAAGGTGGTGATGAAACAAATTCATAACCCTCAACCTGAGACATTGCCTCAGATTTGCCACAGAAAAGTTGCTTGGAGTGCCAAGGCAAACATATCGCACTCAGACACACACGCTCCTGCACAGGTAGTTCACAGGCTGGTGAACGGCACCGGAGGTGCATTCCCCCCCTCGTAGATGCATCTAGCTAGTGCTGCTGAGTCCCCCCCCATCAAACCCTGGCAGCACTCTAGAAAAAGACCTTTGTTAATCCCGTATTGCAAGTAGCGTAGGGGCAAGTGTAACAGCCACAGCACTTTGTATACTGCAGTAACCTCAGCTGACGGGAGATCATAAACTCTGGATTTCTCAGCCCTATCTCAACACACTCCAACACGATCAAGTTCTTTTTGCCATCAACTTTCTTTAAGCAAGTGGGCAATTAGAGATAGAAAGGTGAAGCCTGGGGCAGCTGCTTCTGAACTCCAGGTGGGGCATTAGCCCACACTTCAACTCAGATTATACCTGCTAATGTTTTTCCAAGATAGACCCCACTGAGAACAGTCATTTTCTACCCACTCTCCCACCCACTTTTCTAGATGCCCCCAGCGATCCATCCCACTCAAGTAGGTGTAGTATGTGAAGGATGCAAAGGTATTTTCTATCCAAGTTTCATGATCTTCTGGACTACATGCCTAAAGCTTGTGCAACTGAATCTTTTACAAATTCACTGTGTAAGGCTTTTTCCCCTCCTACCCTTCTCCCCCCACCTTATTTCACAGCACAGACATGGATTTTTTTAAAATTCTTACAGCATGCAACATCTCATTACATCCTACACTTTTAACTTTGCTGTTTTCTATGGCTGAGGAGGGAACTATCCTTATTTACAAAGCCATGAAAACCTGTTAAATCAAGAAACATTTGAACAGTGATAAATATTTATAGCCTGTGGATGTCTTTTATTCAGCATGTTTAAAAGTCAAACTTTATTACATTCATACACACTGCAGCTCCAACTGTAGGACTGGCCAAGTCAGTCTATACGTTTGCTTGAACTTTTCTTTTAACAATTTCCCATAATAAAAAACAGTTTACTGGTCCAAGACTGCTGTCCACTTTTCCCCATGCCAATTTTTGTGCAAGTGGACAATGCTGAAATTATTGCATTTATCCCTGTATGAAGAACACCCTTGGGAAAACAAGTCACATTTTTGCTCTCCTAGGTTTATGAATGCTGAATCTAGAAAAACAAGCATACTTTCTCTGCTTCTAGTTGTGTGGGTTGATCACCATAGCAGCCTTGTACCCCAAATTCATGCTACTAACAAAGGGAAAAAACTCTTGCACATCAGGCCCAGGGATAAAATTTTTCAAGCTAACTACTTTGGTCGGTTTCATCTGTGCAGTGCTGTAGTCTACACTCAGCTTGCATACGTGCGTGCAGAATCTGATTACCTAGTGGAATTTAATACTTCTATTGGCTATGGACGAACAAACAATGCCTTACTTTCCAGCCTTAGCTAATCTAACATTTCTGGTGGGAGAGGTGGCACTTTTACATACCTGTATGTTTAACACATTCAAATTTGTGTGTACATTCACATCCCTGTAATCTGCATTAAGATACACACTTTATTTAGATCTTATGGAATATAACTTCCTAATTTTTCAGCTATATTTTCCATGGGGTAGCATAAAAATCCAGAAATAAGTTGATTTCCGTCCATGCCCAACCCACAAAAATCCCCAGCAAGCAAACTGTGTAGGTACTGATAAGGAGGCTCCCATATTGATCATATATCCCTATTAAGCTAAACATCTATGCTGGAGGATGGTGCTTCATGCAATAAAGCTAAGAACTCAAATTTGAAACAAGTCTAAAATCAAGAATTTTTACATTTAAACCACAATCAAGTTCTTTCTCCATTTGGGTCCACTGCATTATATGCAAATACTGTTCATAGTGAAACATTGACATGTCAGACACCCATGGTTAGAGGAGTACTCCCCATACAGTCACTGCAGCGTTCTGGTATAAACTGATGTTGCCTTTATTGAAGCCCTAGCCCCAAAGAAAGCTACACATGGCAACTAGAAGAGGGGTTTTTTTTAATGTAGGGGATTCTTCTGGATACAGGCAAAAAACCCCAAAAACAAAACAGGTAAAATTGAGAGGATGATACAAAGTTTTACACAAATGGAACAAGCTTTACAGTCTGCAGCACAAAATCTGACATACAAAATAAAAAAGTGTAAGTCACATGGTCTGGGAATTTACAGTCTTAATAGGGTCTGTCACGGCGGTCTTGTCTGTGGTCGCCCCTGTGGAGAAAATAAGGAAGGATTAGGATGGAAGTAACAGGTGAACAGGACAGAATGGGGGAGTATTCCAAACTCTGCCCACAAGCAGCTAAGTGATCCTAAACGGAAGAGTCAGTAACTGTTTTAGATGTGGCATTACCCCCATTTTACAAGAGGGGAAATGGAGGCAGAAGAAAGGGACTTCCAATTCCATTTATGTTAAGTCATTATGATCCTCTAGTCCAGGGGTCGGCAACCTTTACTATCAAAAGAGCCATTCTGCCCCCTCTTCCACTGACTAAAGAAAAATAGTCTGGAGCCACAAAACAGCTTACCGCGGCTGAAGAGCTGCATGCAGCTCTGGAGCCACGGGTTGCCAACCCCTGCTCTTGTCTGACCCACCAGTGCAACATAGGCCAGAGAAACTCCTCTGGTGATGCCTGCATCTAGGCCCACATTTGTGGCAGAGCTACAGCAGATGTCCAGGCTAGATTTAAACACCCAACCAAAGCGGAATCCATCACAACCCTTGGTAAGTTTCACCCATGGTTAGTTACTTTCACTGCTTTAAAGAAGCAAACCAACCCTGTCTTACTCAGTCTGAATTTGTCTAGGCAGGTTTTTCCAGCTCTTGAGTCATGCTTGCAGATGTACAGGATCAAGGGCAGAGCTGGAATAAAACCCAGGGCCCCTCCCTGAATCACTCTTTTCTAGATAGTGCAGTTCTAGAGAGTTCTGCCCTTCCTTCGCCCAAGTCTGCTTTACCTGTTATCCATCTTTCCTGGCCCAAATCCACCACCTCGATCGCCGCCTCTGCCCCCACGGAAGCCACCCCGATCACCGCCTCTGCCCCCACGGAAGCCACCCCGATCAAAGCCACCTCTGCCTCCGCGGCGCTCTTCACCAAATCCACCTCCTATGGAAAAAAAGCAGAGTGAGCGAGCCAAGTGCCAAGAATGTAAAGGCAGAGACCCAACCATAAAGCCTGCCCCTTAGTGGTGGGCAGGAAACAAAACATTTACCCATGTGTGGTCCTCCAGGCCCATCTGGCTTGGGTGCTTTGCACTGGTTGCACTCGTTACGCCACGAGAAATTCATATTCTCACAGGTCCTGCAAGACAATGTTTGAAGACAAGCATTAGCTTCCGGGAAACCCTAGAGTTAATGCTTAGTTCCCCCATGCATAATCAGAGCCTCTACTTACGGGTTAGGGCATTTCCAGTCCCCCGCGCGCTGCTGGCCACCTCCCCCGCTGGGGAAGCCACCTCGGTTACCCCCACTGGAGCCACTGTTGCCACTGCCTCCTCCACCTCCACCACCAAATCCACCACGACCCATGGGCCCTGCAGCAGGAGGAGAGAAGGGTCAAAGGGGGCAAAGTCGCTGGAGGAGACATGTTTGTCTGCATCCCCAATCCAGAGATTGGACCCTTTGTGCAACCAACTCCCCAGCTCGAGTCATGGATTCAGTAGTCACATCTCATTCCTGCAAACAGCCTCTGGTTATCTTCCTACAACCACATCACAGCTCATTTCACTTTCAGCCACACCCCCCCACCGTGGCCAGTCAACCCTGTTCGGCAAGTAATCCAAGAACGCTGTGTAACACCCGGTCAATCCCCTGCTGGGGGAGATTTTTCCAGCATGCACTGACGGACAAGATTAGCCCACACACGACAAGGGGATACAAAAATCATGGCTGACCCATGGCTATGTTTAACCTGTACCCCACTGGTGGGCATGTGCAACAAGTCCCCCCTTTGCTGATTCACAGGTTAAGTCTTGTTATATGTCCAGCTACAGAGCACTGGATCTTCAGTTCAAGGTGTAGCACCTGTCAGCTCTGTAGGTCTCCGATTCAATCCCTGGTATTTTGGCAAAGATGCCATCACATATGCAGCCACACACCAGTTTGTTAGAGCTGGGACAGTTAACAGTATATTGAGCTATCAACCTGTAGTGTAAATGGTAAACAAGGATTTGAATAACCTCTGGTTTCAGTTCAGGGGAGACAGAGTGGATCTTTGAACGGATCACATATTTGAAGTCTAGTGTGGATGGACTTTAGCCCAGTCTGTGCTAATGGCTTACAGACTTGGCTGGCTGCATCCAGACCTTGAAAAATAGAGGCCACTTTTATGTTAGAGATGGAGCACCCTCCCCCATGAAGGGCAAACAGATGCTTCTAAATACCTCCACGGCCTCTGCCGCCCCTTCCATTTCCACCACCACGGTTGAAGTCTGCCCTCCGGGTAGCAAAGGAGACTTTGATGGGGTTGCCAGAAAATTCCTTTCCTGATTGGAGGAAAGAGAAACCAGACTTATCAATTTCCCCTCAACTGTGTGATTGGGTTTATGATGCCCCACAAAGAATGTTTAAAGCTAACACTACTCGTTCCATTCACACCCCACTTCAACCCACAGCTGGTTGACAAAAAATACTGGGATTTCCATCCTGTAGAGAAACCTGGGATGGAAGTTGAGATTTTTGTCCCAAGCTAAAATGGAAACATCTGGCTCAAATAATCTGACAGTCTCAGATCAGAAGGTTCAGTTTGGTTTGACAATCTGTCCCATAAGGCACTATAGTAGCTCTCTAGGGATCTGTGGTTCAGATGCCCCATGGAAATAAGGCCTATATATAACAGTGGGAGTAATTACCTGTTGGAACACTTTCCTAAAGATCATGGTGGATTTTCCATTACTGATTATTTTTAAATAAAGATTGGATGAAAAAAGATAAGCTCTAGGCATTATGATGGGGAAGTTTTCTAGGGTGTTATACAGATTAGACCAGATCAGTGGTTTTCAACCAGTGGTCCACAGACCCTGGGGGTCAGCAGACTTGTGACTATGGAAAGTTTGATCCCAGAAAAGGCATTGTTCTTCTGATCAAAAGTACAGAGGTACAACTACAGGTCCAAGCCTGGAAATGTTACCATAGAAGCGCAGTTTACTGCCCTCTCTCATGCTGCATGAAAAGCCATGCTGAGCACTAACGTTTATAGAGAACTTCTGTTCAGTTTTCAGTCTAACTTCTATAGTAGAGATTGGCAGACTACAGGGTGAATTCAAAAATGAAGAGGTTGAAAACCTCTGGACTACATCACCACAACTGTCCCCTGTCTACCTCTGCAGGAGCGCCCTGGCCCAGCTGGATGGAAGCCCCTTACCATCAAACCAGTCAATTGCGGCCTTGGCAGATGGGGGATCATCAAAAGACACTGTGGCTTCCCCTTTCAGCTTTCCGGTCTCGCGGTCTGTGTACAGGTTAATCATGGGTTGCCCAGTTTTCTTGTTCGTCTGAAACACAAGCAAGAGGCATACCTCCTGAGTTTAGCTTCTGGAGATTAGCCTAGGGCTGAAGGCCACCCCCATCACCTCCCTTGTTGGATGGGGTGAAAAACGGAAGGAAACAATTGCTTTAGACTAGGGAATATTTGGGAAATCTGCATGTGAAGGATCTCAGAAGAGCATCAACAAGAAACCACCAGGATTGCAGATGGTCACAGCAGGGACTGCCATCCTGACTGCAGCACTACTGCAGCACAAACATAAGGGACCAGGAAAAACTGTACAATGCTTACCGAGCACCTTCCAGACGGATCCTTCAAGGCCATTTAACAAACGGAGCCTCGCTCGTTAGACGTGTTGTTATTTCCCAGTTTTAGAGTGACAGAACTGGGAATCCAGTGCAGGCGTGCTGAGCCCTCATCTCACTCGCCCTACCCCACAAGATCCCCTTCCCTGAGCCAGAAACACTGGAGTCCTGACACTCCTACTCAAAGCTAGTAGAGTGAACTCCCTGCACAGTAGGAGTGCTTGGATTATATGCTAAGAGCAACAGGAACAGGGTGACATGAGAAGTGCTGTTAGTCGTGCTGTTCTTGCAAAGGGAGAGTATTGCGCTCTCGTGCTGGTACCTTAATGATCCCGATTTGCTTGAAGTAGTCAGCGACGGACTCGATGGTGACATTTTCACCAAGTCCCTGAACGAAAATGGTGTTGTTGTCCGAGTTATCCTGTTCAGAGGCTGCAAAGAAAGAGTCCGAGGTCAGTCAAGTCGATATCCAAGAATCAGATTAAGACCAAGAATTATCCCACCGTGGATGCTACAGCAATAGCTGCTTAACTGTGTCTTCAAGACCACAACTCACTAGGCACTTAGGACTTTTGAGTTACAAGAATTTCATGCAAACTGTCTCAGAACTTAGATCTTCCTTTTTGTGAAATGAGGATGATGCTTATGTCTTAGGAGATCTGAAGTTGATCTAGGTTAACGCAAACAGCCCACAGCACAGAGGTAACTGATGCTGTGAACCCACATTCGTAAACAAAGTCACATACCAGGATCATGGCGAGGTCCTTGGTCCCGGGGCCCTTTTGCACATGAAAGTAAGGAGAGTTCTAGTTAGTCGGTGGAGGCACTGCCTTACTTCCCACACACACTAAATATATTAAGACAGCAGGCCAGTGTTGGTACATGTGCTCTGAATGTTGAAGCTATGTTTATTTTACTTTAGCCATAGGCAAAAAACCTTAAAGTCAGAGAACTTAGATACTTTGAAGACAGTGCTGCAAAACCAGGGACAACTCCTTTTTCAGATGTCATACTGTACACAGAAAGCCTTTTTCCAACTCTACATGGACGGTCAACTACAAAAGCCCCCTAACACACATTTAATTCTGCTTAGCATCACCTTCCGAGGTCTGTTTAAATGGAGACCTTTGCAGATATCTTTCAATAGCTCCTTAAATTGTATTTGTCCACCTGTTCACATCCACCTTTGTCATTCACATCCTTCAGTAACACCAGGTTGTAGCATCATACCGCTTGCTACTATGGTTAGCGTCACAGTTTACAACCACACACTTAACAGCTTTAAGATTTATGCAGAGATATAGTGGCGTTAGTCCATGCCACACATTTACAGTGAGCTAACCTTGCATAAATATAGCTTTGTTTCATTTAAACCATTATTTACCTATACAAACCATTTATAGATCAGTATTTTTTTTGCTATGTTTAGACATTTCACCCATTACACTTTTACTCACACCCAGATCTAATCAATAATTATCTTAAAGAACCTAAAAGCATATGCCCAACACTGGTCTCTTAAAACTAAATTGACCTGGTCAAAAGATCATTCATGCCAAACCCTTTTCAGTAAACCCATGGGAACTCTCCTGGAAGTGTTTAGATATATTTTGTTTGGTATGTTTGAGTGCAAAAATACCTTTTTTCTTCTTAATATAAGCTTAGATATAAACCATCTTTCTTAAGATATAAGCTTACAAAACCATGCAATGTAGTCAAAGGGAAGTTTATACAAGACCAAAAATTCATTCCAGTTTGTGGGGACTTCCCCCATTTTCTTTACCAGGAACCATAAAAGGTACATAAACCCTTTGCATCATTATCCTCAGGATTGCATGCAATTCCATTACCATGTTTTAACTCCAAAAATCACCAGCACTTAAAGCTTCTTGTGTGTTTTATTTTATTATTATTTTTTTTTAAGAAGGAACCACACACAAACCAGACACTTCTAGGAAGTAGCACTTTTGTTTTCTTTCCCCAAAGCACAAGTTTTTTTTGTGCGTCTTGTTGCAAAACATTCAACCAAGATGTATTGGCACCAAGAACTTTGGTTAAAGCAGAAGCCCAGTGGATGCAGAAATCAGTGACACCATATATATTCTCAAGAACTCATTTGGTATAGAGGGCTGCAGAGGGCGCTCCCATAGGTTATATCTGATAAATGGTGGCTTTTCCTAACGCATAAAGGTTCTGCATACGACAGACAAGTCTCTGGAAAAAAAATATATACTTTTTTGGTTCAAGTTTTGAACTCTTTGGACTTACCACCAAACTTATTGAAGCCACCACGCTCACCACCGCTGAGGAGATAAGTTAGAAGATAATGAAGCTTTTTCCATGGCTAAAAGGTTCACTAAAACTACCAGATCTTAAAATGCTGATCAACATTTTTTTTTCCAGTTCTTCCTGAAAACCTAAAGAACACTCCCTTTCAACCTTGTTCTGTCCCTCAGCATATTTAGGCTTTTTATTTATTTTTTTTTTTAAAAAATACACCCTTTTTGTCTTGTAAAAGAAGACTGGACAAATCTACCATGAGCGCAACTTTGGCTTCCAACCGTCTCCTATTACTTCAGCCGCCGTGATGTACACTTGAGACAACGCTGACTCTTCGATGCAGTCCTAGCGTGGTATGGATCCATGAACCACATGTTACACTGTACCAAGAAGTTGTATTCCCCCCACCCTCCCCAGAGTTGATACCTCCTAAACATAGATATGTAGGATATTTGCTTTGAAAGCATATAAAAAAAGCCAACCCAAGTTCCTTAGGATAGCATAATAAACTGATTGATTGCTAAACCTGGACCTATCTAACATAAGCTCTCTCCCTTCCTCACCCTTAGCTAACATGTGGAAGGTGGAGAATTGATAAAGTTCATTGACTTTCACACCTGTAGCACATAAAACGCAGAGTTTGTTAACAGATAACATGTAGTGTTAACAGCAGATAACAAGTAACAATACTTTGATTCCCCCCCAACCTAATACTCACCTTTCTAAAGTCACAATTTTAACTCAGTTTATCCTGATCAGAGATCACAATCAATATTATTTAGCACCTGTTTCTCAACTTAACATTGCTCCTTTTTATCAGACCACTAAGCAACCCTCTATTGAGGGAGGATTGTTACGCCACGGCAGTTTAAGACACTGCTTTTCTGTTTGTATATAGTGAGATAAACCAAAAGCAAGTCATATAATGTGATCACAGCTGCAGAAGCTGCTAATTGGGTGCCCAAACACATCCTTTAACCCATGGAACATATCCAGTGTGTGGATGGACCACAGAGTTAACCAAGTTTGATACACAGGTTGTAAGCAACCAAATTGGGAAGACAACTTCTCCTCTCACTGAGGAGACTTACAGCCCTTGTTTCTTACCAAGATGACCCAGGTGCTTTGCGGAACAGATTATAGCTCCAGATAAATTGCAAATAAACCCTTGATGTAGAGATTTATATGCCCTTCGTGTAGCTATGTTTATAAACCTTCAGTATATACTGAGACAGTAACACGTAAGTTCAGCAAACGCTTGGAATTCACATTGTGCATTTGATGTTAATGTTAAGACACACGTCTGATGTCAGACACACAACTCTGATAATGACCACCAGTGGGGTATTTTACCCCCATGCATAAATTCTCTACTATAGATATGAACCTGCACTGGTTCTTAAGTTGGACAGCAGTGGGAAGCTTCCTCACACATACAGGAAAAGCATGTTTGCCATTCAGTCCCCACCCCCAGGTAAAGCATTGCAACACCCTTACCACACGAGTATGAGAATACGGCATTCCACCCATGCACACAGGAAGAGCTTCTACATAAACCAACGCACCCTCCCCAAAGTGTTAACTTCAGAGAATTCTAGATATAACATTAAACCCACTCCCTCTCCAACCACAAGCATCAGACACCTACCCCATGCCTCCACGCCCGCCACGGCTGCCTCTTCCGCCACGGTCAAAGCCGCCCCGGCCATATCCTCCCCTGCCCCTGCCACCACGGTCTTGCTGGCCACCTCCGTAGCTGCTCTGATCTTGGCTACCATAGCCACCGCCACCACCGCCACCACTGCCACTCATGGATGACTGGTCCTGGCCATAGCTGCTGGCTGGAGAGGAGAACAACATGTTCAAAGTTATAAAAAAGAATGATCTAGTGGTCGGCGGGTTCTTCCAGCTCTGGGAGGGAAGAGGGGTCTCCTGAGTACAGCAGAATTGGGAGTTCATGTTCTGGTTGTATTTCCAACTTCCTGCATGACCTGGCAACTGAGCCTCAATATCTCAGCAAATGGGGTGTGTAACAAGGGCACGGGGTTAAAATTAAGATGCCTGCATGAACACCACTCAAAGGGATAAATGTGTCCCTTTGAGAGCTGTACTGCCCACTGTTCATCAGTAGTTGCACAAATTTGGATTTTCCCAGCTTTCAATCCCAACAGAGTACAATTAAGAGCAACTCACATCCACTGCTGCCCCCGCCGCCTCCGCCACTGCTACTGCTGCTGCTGTACTGACTCTGTTGTCCGTAGCTTTGTGGAGGGTTATAGGAAGGCTGCTGCCCATAGGAGCTCTGCTGCTGACTGCTGTAGCTGGATTGCTGACCATAGCCTCCACTCGGGGGCTGACCATAGCTTGTGCTTTGGGAACCGCTGCCGTAACTAGATTAAAAATAATTGCCCTTTAAATACATGCCAAGTCTCTTTTCAATCCATCACTCCAAACACCAGGCATTTGGTCTGTAGGACCTTGATCACTGAGGTAGCATGAGCTAACCAACAGAGCACCAGACTGACTGCAGGGTTCTATCCCCAGCTCTGGGAGGGGAGTGGGACCTAGTGGGTTACAGCAGGAAGAGGGGCTGGGAGTACTGGTTCTACACAGTTCTGTCACAGATTCAATCTGTGCCCCATGACAAGTCTCCCTCCCCCACAACCTGTAAAGTGAAATTAAAACTTCACAGTAGGTGTGATGCTAAATGTAGACATATCTGCAAAGTGCTTTTAGAGACACAGGATGCAAGAAAGGGGAGAAGGGGCACATGCGGGTAGATCTATGGGAAGACTGGGACTCTCTAGCTGTACCTTCCAGTTGTCGAGCTGGCAGCTGGTGGCTGGGAGTAGCTAGGATAGGACGAAGGCTGCCCATATGATGTCTGAGAGGTCTGGCTGCTGCCGTATCCAGTTGTTCCGTATGCTGGAGGTGTTGACTGAGTGTTGTAGCCTGCTGGTAAAAAAAACAAAAAAAACAAAAACACACCCCCAAAAGTTCCTTAAAACATGGCAAGGCTAACAGATCTCAAGAATCCCTTTTATGTGTGAGCTATACTGAAACAGCTGAGGGAGGCCAGCTTACCACCCCCTCCACAGCTCTTTTGGGAAGGCAGTTACCCAGTGACTAGTTAACTGGACCAAGACTCAGGAGACTGGCCTGCTGGGAGCTCTTGGGCAGTCTCTACTCCACCCTGTGCCTCAGTTTCTCCATTTGTAAGACAGGGACAATGACATGAGATTTACAGATTTAAAGCACTAGGTAAGAAATAAAGTCACCCTAAGCTTCTACGGATGGGGAATCCCTCCTCCAGCCCTGAAATGCAGATACCTCCATAGCAACTGTATGGGGAAAACTTGCTGCCACAGCACTGAAATGGGGATATAAAGCAGCTAGCTGCAGATCTGCATCCATCGATCTGCAAAAATAGTCCAAGGATATCTGTGGATGTCCACTGATTTACAGGGCTCTAAATATCTCCCAGAATGGACTACGCAGCTGGATCAAGAGACACTAGTACTTACTGCTTTGATTCTGACCATAAGAAGAACTGTAACTGTTCTGTCCATAGGCTGAGGTGTCTGCAGACTGGCCATAACCACTGTAGCTCTGCTGGCTGTAGGGCTGGCTGGTTTGCTGAGAGTAGCCCTGGCTTGGTGGTGCTGGGTAGGCCCCATAACTAAGGGAGAAGGATCAGACATGCCCTTCAGGTTAAATATTCCTGAGAGGTGGCAGCGACTCTGTAGTTAAGGCTGCAGCAGTTTAGAGACAGTTTTTCAAAGGTCCCACACACCGAGGCAGACTGATCTGAAAGTTGCTGAGACACATCGTGGCACCATGAGGTGCACTTTGAGGGTTGATGGAGCAACCACAGCATGTTAGGAGCCCTGAATGCTGTTAGCAGTGCTGCTTCTGAGGAGTCACAAATCAATGGATTTAATAGGTTAGCCGCAGGGGCTGCCCATCAGTCCAGAGGGCAATAGGCAAATAAGAACTTATTTCCATGTTCAAAATATTAACGATCTAATCCTCAAAACCCCAAATGAGTTTAGCACCTAACAGATTTGTCCAAACAGTGGACATTCCTAGAGATAATAAAAATATCCTGAGTTATTAGAACATTTAAGAGTACCAAGGAGGGCTGCAAGGGATATAAAAGCTTCAAACTTTAAATTGTTACCTAGCAGTCTGAGTCATAAACCTTTGCAATATTGTGGTACCCTGCCCCAAAGAATTAACAAATCAACGGGGTCTTAGAGGAAGCTTCCTTTAGAGGTCAGATTATTGCAGAACTCTCTGTGGCAATTATTTTTTTTACTCTTCTCTAAAGCAGCTAATGCTGGCCTCTGTTGCAAAACAGGACACTGGACTAGAGGGACATGCTCTGGCATGTCCTGGCCAGAGGACGTGATGAAAGATACTATGCTAGATGAGCCAAAAGATCTGATCCAAGGCAGCAAGGAGGGTGCAGGCTATTGGAAGTGGGATGACTGGAAAAGATTCTTGAGATTAGGAAGATCAATGTGGCAGTGAAAGGAGCTAGTACTGCTCTCATTTCCTACAGCCCAGACTGACAGCTGGGCTGGGGTGTCTAACAACCCCATCGTTCACACCGGGAACCAAGAGAAATCTATGCCGTTCCATTTTAGTAACAGAGAAGCAGGGACATTTACCTCTGGGTGGCCGGCTGGGTGTAATCTGCAAGAGACAAAGGGGGAAAACAACAAATTAGACCCCAAAGACGCCCCAGCTCGCGTGCGAGGGTATAAGGGGGAAACTCGGCCTGGGAGAAGCAGGAAGAGCACCTGCTATACTTGTGAATCCTGATTTCAGCCTGTGTGTGAAGGGCTGCCCCCAACTGCCCTGCTCTGACCCCTGCTGTACCCTCCCCCAGTGCAGCAGGGTTGGGAAGTCACCAAGCAAGTCCCCCCATGCATAGCACAGCAGTGGGGCAAAAGGGGCATGGAGAGGGGTATTCACCCCACCCCCGCAGCACTGCAGGGGTCACCAAGAGGGCATTTACCCCCAGGGGAACCAGGGGCAAGAGAGGGAAGGGGGCGTTTACCCCGTGGGGGCAACAAGGGGGTATTTACCCCACGGGGGCCCTGGGGCTATTCGCCCCTTGCCACCCCGCCCGCGTGACACTGCGCCGGCTGCTGCGCCGGCCGCTTTTAAAGGCAAAGGGGGGAACCGACGGTTGATTGGTCGGTTACGGTCCAACCACCGACTGCCGCGCGCCAAAAGCGCTCAGTGGGCGGGCCGCGGGAAAAGTACCCGGATGGACGACTGCGGCAAGAGGGGAGCCACTGCGCATGCCGGTTCGCGCGCACGTGCCGTAGGCCGCAGCCGCCCCCCTCTGCCGCGCATGCGCCCCCCCCACCTCTTCGCGCTACCAACCGCGCATGACCGCCGCGCGCGCCCCTCCTGCGGCCCAGCACGCGGTCACCGGCCGCCCGCGCTCCGTCCCCCCGGCCTGCTCTGACGCGCAGTTGCCTCACCCCCCCCCCCAACGGCCGGGAGCCGCGAGCCCGCGCTCCCCCCCCAAAATGGCGGCGCAGGCGTTGGTGGCGCAGTTCAAAAGAGGGCCGGCCCCGCCGCCCGGGGCGCTCAAAATGGCGGCCAGCGGGGAACGGGCGGGGAGGCCCCGCGGCAGGACCCTCGGCCGCCCCCCCCCCACAACGCACCGGGCCCGCCGCCCTCCCCCGGCGGAGCCCCGAGCCCCCCACGCATCAAAGGGGCCGCCCCGGCGGGCGCTCCTGCCCCCCCGCACGTGGCCCGGGCACGTGGCCGGCGGCCGCCCCCGCGTCTATTCCAGGGCGCCCCCCGGAGGGGACGCGGCGGCCCGGCCCGGCCCGCTCCGGGGACAGACCCCGCCCGCGCCCGCCCCTCACCGTTGGAGGCCATAGCTGCCGCTGCTGTCCGCCCTGCGCGCGCTGCCGCTGGACTGAGCGCGCTTCCGCCCCTCCCGGCGCTACATATACTCCCCTCCCCCACGCGCCGCCTGTACCAACTCCCCGGCGGCGGCGGGGGGACGGGACGGGACGGGCCAGCCCAGCGCCGCGCGCAGCCGGCTCCGTCCTGCGGCCCCCAGGGGAGACTGGCGGCTTGTCCCGGGGGAGGGAGCGGGGGGGGGGGTTGCTTTTTCCCTGTGCCCAAAGCCCTGGTCGTCTCGGCCTCCCCCGCCCCGGGAGGGGGATGGTGCCGGCCGCGGCGGGGGAGGGATGACGTCATGGCACGGGGCAGGGTGGAGGGAACCAAAGCGGCAGAGGAGGGGGGATGCGGTGGGGAAGGAGACGGGGGGTGCATGGGGGATGGGCTCTTGTGGGGGTGTCCACACCAGGTCGTCGCACTCTGCCGCGCTCAGAGTGGGCGGAAGGGGTGGGTTCGCTGGCCGGTGTCTCTTTGGGGCCGGGCCCCCTTGCTGTGCCTCAGTTTCCCCAACTGTAAAATGGGAAGTCACTTCTTTGCAAGCACTAGATAAGCACTAGGGGGTCTGTGTACACGGGGCTGAGTACGCGTGTGGATGGAGACGGGTTCGTACATCTTTGTGTCTAGACGTGCGTCTGGATTTGGGTGTGTGTCCAGGGTCTGACTCTTCCCTGCATTTGGTTACAGTACTTCCAAATGCTGATTGAATCAGGGTTGATCCTGTGCTGGCATATGGTGCATTCACATCTCCAGTCTTGCTCTTGATTCAAGAAGGTGTGCCGCCAGTTCAGATGCTTCCTAAAGCTTAGCAAGAACCCTGGCTGACCTATATTCCCTGGCTTGCAAAGTTCATGTATTTAAATATTTATAACAGCAGTTCAGCTGTTGCCTACACCCTCGGGTCAAATCCTAGAGGTGATTTTGTGCTGTGATGTTCTGCGGGGATGTTTATTAGTGACCCACCCTCCAGTTACAAACCAGGAAAGAATTCATGCTAATAAAAGAAAGAGTCAGCTTCCAAAGACGGCCTAAGATTTTAACCACTTCTGATTGCATGATATAGGGATCATCTAGTACTCAGACAACTGGATTTTAGCACTGATTGGTAGGAGGGGTATTTAAAAAGATGAAAAGTATCTCTAAAGAGTGCATCATAAATTAGATTGTGAGCTCTTTGGAGCAGGGACTGTCTTTTTGTTCTGGATTTCTACAATGCCTAACATAAGAGCTTCCACACTGGGTCAGATCATGATCCATCTTGCCCAGTAGCCTGTCTCTGACAGTGGCCCATACCAGAGCTTCAGGGGAATTCTACACCATAGGACAATTTTGGAGTGATCCACCTCTGTCCGGTGTCTTCCATGCCCAGCTTCTGATAGTCAAAGGTTTAGGGTTGCCCCAAATATGGGGTTGTGTCACTGGCCATCTTGGCTAATAAATTCATGGAGGATAGGTCCATCAATAGCTATCTAGTTTTCTTTTAACCCCGTTATCCTTTTGAACATCAAAACAACCTACAACAATGAGTTCCACAGGTTAATTGTATGTTGTGTGAAAAAGCACTTCCTCTTGTTTGTATGAAGCCTGCTGCCTATTCATTTAATCGGGTGACCCCGGTTTGTGTATTGTGTGAAAGGGTAAATAACACTTTTCTAGTCACTTTTTTCTAACACAATGGGATTAAGTGCTACTGCAACAGAAAGGATAATATACCGAGGTTTCTTCTCTGCACCTGACTCCCCAGTCCCTTTTCAATACCTATAACTTGCCCTTGATTCTACTTCTCCCCTGACATAACAATCTTCTGACCTTCCACATCGCCCCAGCGCTGAACTGTGCTCTCCAACTCCTCCTCCTAGCCGTAGGAGATAGCAAAGCATGCATGCTGCGGGGATATTTTACTTAGGGCCTTCCCAGCGCCATGCAGAAGGGGCTCTTCCAAATACCGAGCTGAGGTTGGTGCATAAAGAATGCTTCAGGAATGGAGACCATGGGATATACATCCCCACTGAAGTGCAGCCACTTCTAGGGTGAATAGATTCATAGATTTTAATGCCAGAAGGGACCATAGGTCTAGGTGTACTTAATTCTGTCTCCGCAGAGGGCGGGTAGACTAAATGATCCCTTGAGGCTTCTTGCAGCGCTACATTTCTGTAATTCATAAGAACATAAAAATAGCTATACTGGGTCAGACCAATGGTCCATCTAGCCCAGAATCCTGTCTTCTGACAGTGGCCAATGCCAGAGGGAATAAACAGAACAGATACATTCTAGCTTTTCTCCCCCCAAACTGCAGCCATCTCTGGGGTGGAGCCTGGTGGACAAACCACATACATTGCCACTACTGTTGGCCAGCTGAACTAAGGGCAAATCCCTGCTCTTCTGTAAAAGCATGGTGGGATCTTTGCTGGAGACAAGGTCTTGGTCTGAAGGATCCCACACAGTAAAGAGCTGGTTGCAGGATTCCTGCATATTTCAAACCTGATTGCTCTCCCACTAAGCCCATGTGTGAGGGGCAGGTCCTCAACTCTCACATGAAGAATCTGAGAGCAGAAGGTTACCCGCAGATACGAGTCTTAAGGAGTCACCCAAGACTTTGACATTGTTTCCCATGTGATTTGGGTCCAGCTAACTCCAGTGAACTGTACAAGGCAACAGATGGGGTGGCTTGCAGGCGGAGCAGAATCCTCCTCCTTTAGAATCATCCCAGTTTAGCGTGGCCTAAGACTGTAATTCCCTTTACTGCAGGAAGGTCGACAGTCCATGGGTGGGGCTAGGGTGGAATCAGATTTCTCCCTAGTTTAAGAAGACCATCATTTAATGTAGTTTAAAAAGCAGCCCTTCCTTTCCTGTTTCAATCTGGCTCCAAAGCAGGCTGTTGAAGGAAGATGAGTAGTCGTTTCCTCCTAGGGCCCCTGGCTGGCTGGCTTAACGGCAGGAGGGTTTGGGATATTAGATTGGAATCTCTTCTGGGTAGGGTCATCTCTTTGTTCTGTCTTTGCATCGCCCCTAGCGCGATGGGGTCCTGGCCAATGACTGGGGCTCCCGGGGCTATCACTAATACCTCACGCTTATATAGCATTTTTCTCCGGTAGATCTCAAAGCACTTCACAATCTTTAATGCATTGATCCTTGCAACCATCCCCATCTCCGCTGTCTTCCTCAAAGGCACCTGCTAAAGTTTCAATCTGTCAGCTGTGTATCTCTCTCCTTCCAGACCATGAGATAAGTCTTGCAATCCCTCTGTACCTCACCGTGATTTCCCAGCGGATCTGAAATACCTCCAGTACCTGCAGTTAGCCTTTCTCCAGGAACTACAGTTATACCGTTCACCAAAGCAACACGCATGTTTTCTGAGGCGTTCACTGCCTAAATAATTCACCTTCATCATGCCACACGGTTCCTGAAGGAGCTGCGGTAACCTTGCCCACTGGAGTTGCATACAATCCCTCACCCACAGCAAGACATAAACCTTTCATGGACTTAATACAATATGGCCCCCAAAGATATTGCATGCAGTTGCAATATCGGTCATCCCCATTTGCACAGATGGGGAACTTTGGCCCAGAACTCAGCAGGAATTAGATATTATATACCCTAAGGGCCTGCACTAGAGGAGCTAAGTGACGTGGCCAAGTTCACAGAGAATGTCTCAGGCAGAGCAAGGAATTGAACCTACATCCACCCCACCCTAGGCTAGGGCTCTACCCATTGTACCATCCTTCTTTAGTAATAACAAACTGTCTTGGATCCTTATGTTTCCAGTTTTGTTCCATCCTCAGGTCTGTGACAACCAAAAATTGTTCCCATGTGGCTCAATTTTTTAAAGAGCTAATTTGAAACTGAATATATTTTGCCCTGCCTGGTTGTGCAGTCACATCAGATTAATTGTGCTTAAGCCAGACAAGGTGGGTGCAGTCATATATTTTATTGGACCAGATTCTGTTGGAAAAAGAGATGCTCTTTTGAGCTTACACAGTCCCTAAGCTCGAAAGTTTGTCTCTTCCACTCACCCTGTCTCCCTTATATCCTGGAACTGACATGGCTGTAACAGCACTGCAAGCAATAATTGTGCATAACGCAGGTACTATCATCCTGGATCAGACCAATGGTCCAGTCTAGTGTTCTGTCCATCATCGCTGGTACCAAACTCTTTACTGAGCCAAAGCAGTTTTTAGCTAATTACCTAATTCTCCCTGATCTGAACAAGAGCTCTGTGTAAGCTCAAAAGCTTGTCTTTCTCACCAGCAGAAGTTGGTCCTTACCCACCGTGCCTCTCTAATTAACTAATCAATCAATCAATCAGTTATTTAGCTAATGAATCAGCACGATCAGTCGTTTGCACAGTTTGATGGGACATCAGTCACTGGGTTTAAAGAAGCTATTGAATGTCATGATAACTGAGCTGCAATATACATACACAGAAAGCCTCTTTCTGTATGCTAAGCTTCCGGATCTCTGGAGAAACAAGAACTTGGACAAGTCAAGGCAAGGCTGGACAGAGAAGCACTTTTCTGCACTGATGTGAAAGTAATTTTTAAAGCTGCCCTTTTTTTAATGCAGTGCAGGACATTTACTTGTTCTTTTGATTCCTTCTGAAGCACCTGGCATTGGCCACTGTTGGAGGACAGGGTCCTGGGCAAGATGGACCATTGGTCTGAACCAGAATGGCCATTCTTATGTTCTTATATTCTTCCAATCGCTGTAGAAACCTCTCACTCATTCCGATCTTCCTTTCGGTAACAATAAAATGTCGAGTTTTAAAAACACAGGACCGGAACTCGGTGGGAGCTTACTCAGAGTAATGGCCTAATTCTGAGTCCATTTACACCAGCGTAAATCAGGAGCAACAACCCTGGTGTCGCACCAGGATAAAACCGAAAAACTAGCCCAATCTGATTGTCGACCATCTGAGCTAGATTTTTGCTCCATTCTGTTCCAAAAGGGAACTTGACAACTCTGGTGTGTTGCCCAAGATTGTTTCATTGTATGCCTCCTTCTGCCTAGATCCATCTAGGGCCTGTACAGTCCATGACTAGGGCCTCTAAGTGCTATGATAATACGGATAATGATGCGGTCCCTATCACTGTATATCTGATTGACAATTATGACTATAGTTTTTTTGGGTTTTTTAAAAGCACTGTTTCTTTTAAAAAAAACCTCTGGCTCAGGGTCCATTCAGCTGCATAGAATCATTGTCAGAGGCGCAGTGTGTCTTCCTCATAAAAAAAAATGAATGCATGTTTAAGTCGACTGTTAAAAAAAATCAGCGTGGGAGGCGAGCAGAATTTGCAATTGAAAAAAAAAAAGCCCATTAACAAAATTTCAGCCAGGATCCCGTGTCGTGGATTGTCTGTTTTAGGAGGGGTCAGATCCAGCAGTGATGAGCGTGGTATAAGAACTATATAGAATAGATGAGGCCGGTCGGTGTCTGGGATCAGGATTCAGGAAGAAACTCGGTTCATCTCTGCGCCATCCCCCTCGTCTCTGCAGGATGGTTTCTTCCCGAAAAGAAGGTTTGCCTGTCTACTTCCCTCAGACCAGTTCAATCCGGTTTGGAGGCCCAGCAAAGCCATTTATGAATGGCCTTGCTGGGCGTTGGCAAGGCAACCGTGGAAAGTAGGTCACTGGTTCAGTGCATGACAGTGTCAGAGGTTCTCATGGATCCCTGCCACAGAGATCAGGCCTGTGCTGAGCTGGAGAGATCCCCACAGACCCACACTCAGAGAGATCCACGCAGACGCACATACTGGTCTGCAGAAACAGACAGCCCCACACAAATTCACACAGACCCAGAGAAGCAGCCAGCCCCACACAAATTCACACAGACCCAGAGAAGCAGCCAGCCCCACACAAATTCACACAGACCCAGAGAAGCAGCCAGCCCCACACAAATTCACAGAGAGCCTCACACAAAAATAAGAATACCTAGCCCTTCTGTAACACTTCTCCTCCGTGGATCTCCAAAAGAGCATTACAGAGGAGATAAGTAATATTGTACAGATGGGGAAACTGAGGCATGGGGAGGGGAAGTGACCTGCCCAAGGGCACCCAGCAGGCCTGTGGCAGAGAGAGAAACAGAACCCAGGAGTCCGGAGTCTCATTCCGTTAGGCCCAGCAAAAACAGCCAGCCCTAAATATTCTCCCTCATACATGGCCATACAGCTACACCCAGATCGCAGCCACACCCAAATCCAGTGAAAAACACCCAGACCAAAGTCAGATCCCCACCCCAAGACACACATCACCTGTACATAGGAAACTGGAAACCTTGTTGTTTTCCTCTGGGCTGTCACCTAGAGCAACCCTGTTTTCTCTCTACCTTTTTTTTATTAAAGGAATCAATTACATTTCACTCTATTTTTTATTAAAGGGATAGTCTCACTTTGAAATCTAATCGATGGAAAGAGTTAAAAGCGGTTTCAAACCCAACACCTGCACAGAGCTCTCTCACCATATGGTGTTTTTCTTTAAGCCCCAGTTTCACTAAATTTAAACCCAGCAGAATCCATTAGAGTCCATTAGATAATCTAATCTGACCTGCTGTATAGTACATTAAATACCTTCCAGATAGCCCTATATTGAGCCCAAAGACTTTAGTGAGACTAAAGCATTCCAGTTATCAGAAGATCAACTGTTGTGTCCCCAGGCAGAGAACAGGAGACACGGAGGGGCTATCGAAGCCCAACCCCCCAAGGCCCCTGAAGTATAGGGTGCCTACACCTCCAACTCCAGAAGTCCTGAGATTGTATGAAAATCTCAGCTCTCCTTTAAACTAAGAAGTGTTTAGCCCTTCTGGTTGGGGAGAAAAGCCCAAAAACATGACTTGAGCGCACCCCCAAGGCACCAAAACTAGAAATTAAATTAAAAGAACCCAACCTTTGTTATTCATTGAAAAATAACTCATGATTTGTAAGCCAGTCTCATGATTTTTGTGGATCCTGACACCTGACGTTTGAACGCGTGCAACAAAATTCCTCCTCCTCTGTGCTTCCATCTCCCTTCGATCTGTTTAGTTTATGGAGCTTGATCCCGGTAGGTACGCAAGGATCTTCATGTGGAGAAAGCCCCACCTGTTAAAGGCCTCTTTAAATTAGTGGAGAAATGTGGAATGAGAACCAAGGGCTGGAAGTTAAAGCCACATTCTAATCAGAAATAAGGCACCAATTTTTAACAATGAAGGTGATTAATCATAGGAACAAACTCTCCGGGGAAGTGGTAGATTCTCCCCATGTCTAGAAATGTTCAGAACCAGCCCAGACACCTTTCTGAAAGATGCTTTAGTCAAGCACAAGTTATTGGGCTCAAGACAGGAGTTACTGTGTGTAACTTTCTGCCCTGTGTTACACAGGAGGTCAGACTGGATGTGGTCCCTTCTGGCAATAAACACTATGAATTTGCCTGTGTTTCTGTTGTGGTTACTTGATAACCAAAGCCCCAGGCTGCACCAGCTCATTCCTTTCCCGACCGCCTTTCTTTAATGAATGGATTTCAGTGGCAAGACTTTGTACTTGAAGATGTGTAAAACACACCCGCAGGCAAATTCACAAGCGGGGCACTGTCTCCTTAAAGTAGGATGTAATAAGGCTCCTGAATAGCACAACCAGAGTTAACCATCTCATCCCTCAAGCCTTCTTTAGAATGGGAGTCAGGACTCCTGGGTTTTATTACCAGCTCTGAGAGGGGGGTGGGTGTAGTGGTTAGACCAGGGACTAGGAGTCAGGACTTCTGGGTTTTATACCTGCCTCTAGGAGGACGATAGGGTCTAGTGGTTAGTGCGGTGGGTGGCGCTGGGAGTCAGGACTCCTGGGTTCTATTCCCAACACGGCGATGATGCTGACGGTGTGTCACACAGAAGGAGATTTCATGGGCCCTGAGGAGGGGGTACAGGGACATGCTAAGAACACAAATGTCCTTAGCAATGAAAATTCCAGCAGCATAATCCGAGGCACGGGCAGCAGTGTGGTCCTGTAGCTAAAGGAAGGGGAGGCTGGGAGCTGGGACTCCTGGGTTCCATTCCCAGCTCTGGGAAGGGAGTGGGCTCTGGTGGGTTACAGCTGGGAGTCAGGACCCATGGGTTCTCACAGGGTGTCCGATACATCCACTTTGTGCCTGTTGAAAACCGGGTGCTAGCCCACCCACTGCCAAAGACCCCCCCCCAGGCTGGGGGAGGAGCCACTGGACCAGTTTTCAATTAAATACGGGGGACAACAGATGTAAAAACAGGAAGGGCGTGAGGGTGACAGGTTTAAGAGAAGAGAGCCAGAAGGGGACACCGAGCAGAGAGCCCCGGACAGCGCCCACTGCTCCTCGAAGGTGTCCAGGGAGCCAGCGGACGCCGCCCAGAGGAACTCTGCCCAGAGACGTAAATTGACGAGGGAACGGAAATAGGCCCCACAGTCGCAGGGAGCCCCCCTGCCAACCTCCTCTCCCTGGTCCTGTAGATGGCTAGTTTGGCCAGGGCTAGGAGGAGGTTGACGAGGAGGTCCCGCGACTTCGTGGGGCCACGGATGGGGTGTGAGTGGATGAACAGGTGCGGGGAGAAGTGCAGCCAGAACCTCAACAAGAGGTTCTGGAGAAGCCAGAAGAGGGGCTGCAGCCTGGCGCACTCCAGGTACACGTGCGCCAGGGTCTCCCTCACACCGCAGAAGGGGCAGGTGTCGGGGTGGGAGGTGAACCGTGCCAGGTATGCACCCATGCTCACGGCTCCGTGAAGGAGCCGCCAACTGATGTCCCCGGCGGGCCGTGGGGTCAAGGTGGAATACAGGCTGGCCCACCGGGGATCCTCGCCCTCCAAGGGCGGTAAGAGGTCCCGCCACTTGGTGTCTGGGTGGGACGCGAGGGCGAGGAAGTGAAGGGTGTGGAGCATGAGCGCGTACAGATGGTCCCTAGGCGCAGTCTGGAAGAGGGTCGGCTGCAGGTCGAGCAGCCGGCTTGGGGCATGAGGATGGGGGGGCCGAGGGGGTTCGCGGAGCCGAGGCCCGATGGTAACCACCAGAGGGCCGGGGCTGGGGGGGGGCGGGGAGCTCCCTCCTGCAAGACCCACTCGAGGTACATCAAAGCCGTGGGGGGCAAGGCTGCCTTCACCTCCTGGAGCACACGTCGGGGGGTTCGAGGGGTGGAGAGCCCCATACGCCGAGCAAGCGCATGGGGGTCCACCCAGGCCCCCCGGGCGTAGTCCAGGAGGTCTCCGACCTGGTGACTCCTGCCAGGACCAACCGCCGTTGCACCGAGGGGGCCTCCGCCACCTGCACACGCAGCTGGGAGTTGTGTAGCAGGGGCTCCGCAAGGAGGTCCTCCCCCTCGGTGACCGCAAGGGGCCTGGAGACTGAGACGAGCCTCCAAGTCCGGAGGAGGTCCTGGTAGAAGACCGGCAGCTCGGAGAGGTCTCGCGGAAGACCTCTCGGGTGGAGAAAGAAGAGCTGCCGGTCGTATCGGAGCCCTCAGAAGCGGCGGAGGAAGACGCGCGCCAAGTGGCTCCACGCTGGACTACCTGCACCATAGAGGAGTCTCTGCAGGCCCTGGAGGCGGAAGGTGTGGACCTGGCTGCGGATGCAGCACAGGCCCTGCCCGCCCCCCTCCAGGGGGAAATTCAGGATCCCTGCAGAGACCCAGTGCACTCCTGGCCAGAACTCCAGCCCTCGTGGCCAGGCAGCCCTGTTGCCATGCGTGCTCCATTAACTTGTTGCTCACCTAGCTGTTAAATGGTTTGCAGGCGTTGTCCTGCAGTGCTGCACGCTGAAGGAGAGGAAGTGCTCAGGGTGCCCTTACCCGGCTGGTGAGAACGGGAGTTCAAGGGCTTAACAAATGACACTTGTGTGTAACCTGTGAGCCTCTGAGCAGCCCCAGGGAATGCGTCAGAGACCCTCACTGGGGGAGTTACCCTGTGTTACAACCTTCCTGCTGGAAACAAGAAATCAGTGCTGAAGTGGGCTGACCTTGACACCAGAGCGGGAAAGGACCTAGAAGTCCCAGCTGCCCTCCCCTCCTGCTCCAACCCCTAGCCCCACTCCTTTCCCAGCTATGGGGTAGAATTCCCAGCCCTGCCGCTTTAACCCATTACACCTCACTCTCCCCCAGAACTGGCAAGAACACCCGGGAGTCCCCACTCCCATTTCTTTACACACCAGACAATGCTCCTTGCCTTCAAAGTGACCCACCAAAAGAGAAAAGAATGGGACTAGACTGTGCCTTTTTTTGTTTCTTAATGACATTTTGCTAATTATTTGGATTGTGGTAGCTCCAGCCTAAAATGGTTTTGTTGGGTTGTGTTTTGTGTGTGTGAATGTGGTTCTTTGGATGGCCTGCTTCTTTTTACCTTTGAAATTTGGGGTTTATCTACCCACTTTCCCGCCAAAGACTCCATGGATGACTGGAGAACTTTCAGCATTATGATGTCAAGGAAGCAATGCAATCAAAATCTGGTTAATTGGGTGGAGAACTGATGTTTATTGAGCCTGCTTAAAACCTCTGTCCTGTAGTTAACGCTATTTAACATCTGAGAAACACTTTGGAGAAAACGAGTTTTTCCACTTTTTCTTGTCTTTGAGTTGCCATGAGTTTAGTTTTCTTGTGCTGATCTTCTCCCTTTCCAGTCTACCTTGTTACTTATTATTCACACATCCTTTCTAGGTGCTATGCTAAAACAAATTAATAATCATAAGGAGAATTGAATAAATTCAAATACAAATGGAAAAAATGATAAAATCTTAAATAATTCATCATACGGTAGAAACATAATATTAATAAATAAGGAGAACTCATCAAAACTCAGAATTTCAGTTTTGTGGAAAATTTTGACATTTCTAACTTAGTTTTCATTCCAAATTGGAGCAACTCACCCAAAATTCTAAATTTCCTGCAAAACAAATAAAAAAAAAATCAAACCTTATCAATTGAAATGCTCCATTTTAATAAAATAACTTTTTTTCTGAAATTGACCTTTTTTCCTTATTTTAGATTCATTAAATATATAATGTTGCAGGAAATAAAATAACTTTTGAAATAAAAAAAGTTTTCAAAGAAAAAAAATCAAAACTTGTCATTTCAATAAGGTTAAAAAGTTCTATTTAGACCATATGAAATTCTTCCCGCCCCAGTTTTTTAATGAATCAATATTTCAAGTTCCTATGGGAAGTTTTGATTGCAGTGAAATGTCATTTTCAGATGCAAATTTTCAGATTCCTATTTTGGACCAGCTCTTTTGGCCCCATGTCTCTGTCACTCTTCATAAGTGGAGACCTTCATTATTAACTGGAGTCAACCGGTCCTTTGACTGGAAATCTTGAAGATGGAATCTTAGGGACCAGGTGAATTCCTATTGTCATGGTAACTGGTGAGCTGTTCGGGTCCTCAAGTGACTGAGACATTACAGGTCTGGGCGGCAAATAGAAATAGTTCCTTTTAAGTCATTTGAGGTGGGGACTTTACTCCGGTGAACGCTCAGTGGAAGGCCAAACAGAGCATAAGAACGGCCATAGTGGGTCAGAGCAATGGTCCATCTAGCCCACTTTTCTGTCTCTGACAGTGGCCAGGACCAGATGCTTTTGGCTGTTGAAGATTTAGGGACATCCAGTGCTTGGGGTTACATGGGTTTATCCATAACATGGGTACATTCAAAGCACACAGACCCCCACCATTCAGGTAGAATAAACCCCGAGGGGGCAAGGTGAAGAGTTCGGTAGGGGGCACTCTCCCTGGCAGTCAGCGGTGACCCGGGTGCGATGATAGAGGGCGCTATGCTGCGGGGGGGGAGGCTCGGAAATGGGCTGTGACACAGACACACCCCGGCAAGTATATTACACCAGTGTCTGACCCTCTTCTTGATATTTCACCGGAGGGGGCGGTCGTGTGTGGTCTCTGCCGAAAGCTAGCTGGTTAGCATATGGTTATTGCGGGATGTGCAGATGGGAAACCACCTTAGAGTTATGCAACACGTGGAATATTGGTTCCCAACACTGTCAGAGGTGAAACGTGTCACCTGAGGCAAGGTGAGGCTCCGAGCTGATGCCATCATCACTGAGAACAACTGACGTCTGTCAACCCAACCCTAGCCCGGTTGTTTACGGTCTGGGGCAGCCGGAGACTTGATCTGACAAAGACAAAGGTCTGGGACTGTATGAGTCACAGTGTGGGGGGGTCAATAGGGGGCGCTCTCCCCTGCCAGTCCGGGCTGGCCCCGGTGAGGGTGCTGTGCTGCGGGAACTGGGGGTTTCCTTAGGTACAGAACGAGTAGCTACACCCCACCTGCCTCACACAGGGGGGGTGGCAGCATTGGCTTGATTTCAGTGGGAACAGGGCTCTGAGGAAGCTCGCAGCCCTCAAGGCCCCTCTGAGCACTGCTGTGAGCTGAGCAGGGCAGGCCCCAAACGTCCATGGACTGGACTTCCGCCCTTTGAAACACTCTTCTGAAGCTTAACAGCCAAGCTACAGGTCACTCATTAAACCTCGGGCTACTGGAGATCTCCTATGCAGACAGGAACAGGGTCTGTACAGCCTGTCTCAGAATTGTGTGACCGAGGGTGGGGGGTCACACACCCATCACCAGCTCGGGGTGCGCTCGAGCCCGTCACAAGAGCAGGTCTAAGGACTGTGTTACCTTTGCACATGAACGGGGAGATAGACTGGTCCACGGTGGACTGAGGGTCGCCGGCGCGGTTAGCCGTGGGATTGTCCTTCACGACGTTGAATGATATGTGATAGACGATCTTCTCCAGAAGCTCCTAGGCCAGGTTCTTCCCCGGGAACCGAGCCACCGTCTGGATCTCACACTTCAGGGCCTGAGGGGAGGGCACTGCTGCGAGGAAGCTCACATCACTAGGGGCCCTGCTAGGCACTGACGGGACACTGCTGCGAGGAAGCTCACAGCCCTGGATTCTATAGCAGGGCTTGGAACGGTGAGCAAAGAAACGGTCCCCTGCGGTTTGCTCCTGCTCTGTTCAGGTCAGATGTCTCTGAACAGTCCTTGTAAATAAACAGGACTGCCTCAAAGAAATACCACTTCCCATGTTAGCTTCTCCTGCTAACCGAAACAACCCCAAATTCACTATCCTCTCTGGTCGGGAAGAGATAACCACGCACTCTCCGTGGATCTTCCCCAGACATCATCTCCCGCAGCACAGCGCCCCGAGGGCCGTGTTGGTCAGTCATTATAGCGGTGACTTAAAGGCCAGAGCATCCCTACCTACCGAGTCTAGCACCCCACTCCCTGCCACACAGCGCCCCCAGAGCCACACCGGGGCACAGGCCAGCGCTGACTGTGAGGGGAGAGCGCCCCCTAGTGAGCCCCCCTCCCTGTAGCACAGCGCCCCCTAGTGCCACACTGGGGTATTAGGATTGCTGCCGAGTCACCAATACTATTTCCTGCAGCACCCTGGGATTTTCCTTGCCTCTCTCCCATCCAAGCGCTGGCCCACCCTGACTCTCCATCACACGCTATCTCCTGCCTCCGACGCTCGTCTGTGAACGGTCTACTGAGCCTTCCCGGCCACGGTGGAGGAAGCACTTTAACGGTGCTCCCAGCCATAGACGTGGGTGCACGCCGAGTCTGAGTGCTCCTTCCTTTTTCCATAGCCTTCTCCTTGGCAAACAAGTGTCGGCAGGCCTGGCTTGGAAACTGTGCATCCACTGCCATTCATTCTAGGTGGCCTTGCGAGCAGAATCCCCTCCACTTTGCCCAGTTCTGGACATCCCTCTTTTTCCAGCTTGAGCTCTTTAGTTTGTTCTTTGGACATAGCATATCGCAGACTAGATGATCACCCAGCACTGAAATGCAACCACCTCTGGGGTGAGACACAGGAGTGTTAAACACCCACCTAGTGTCCTGGCTGAGATGCTGGAAAAATTAACAGCAGGCTATTCGTCTCCCATTTAGACAGTGCCTAGATACCAACCCTGCATACAGAGCCTGGGATCAGAGGGGCTCTTTCCTTCTCCCATCATCAGCAATGACAGGCCCGCAGTCTGAACCAAGTTAAGAAAAAACCAGCAACCGGTGCGTGACACAGGAGTCAGAATTGAGTCTGGCTCAAACCTTGACTCCACAATGCTAACAAGTGAAACCACGGTAAGAGCAGCAAGACGGGACTCTGATACGCACAGGCACAGAGCAGAGCGGTTGAGGCACAGGCCAGTGTTTGAAAATAACAGTTATTTCATTTGTAGATTTCAAGGGCAGAGGAAGGGTGGATCCATGATTAGGCAGCAGCCTTTGATTCAGAAGACCATATTCAATTGCTGGCTCTGCCACAGATTTCCTGTGTCATCTTGGGCAAATCACTTAGTCTCTCTGGGTATGTACCCAGCAAAAAAACCCAAAGAGTCTCAGAGCCCGGGTCTAACAAACAAAGCCCTGTGCTACGGGGCTAAAAATAGCCACGCAGATGTTCCCACTTGGGTTCTGAAACCTGGCAAAGGGGGTGGATCTCAGAGGGGTGGAGCAGGAATGCCTGTGTGGCTATTTTTAGCACTGTAGCATGAGCTTTGTGAGCCTGAATATGTCGATCTAGACTCTGAGACTTGCTGCCATTGGTTTGTTTTGTTTCATGGTGTGGATGTGCCTTCTGTGCCTCAGTTTCCCGTCTGTAAAATGGGGATAATAAAACTGGGATATGTGAGGATAAATATATTAAAGGCTGTCGGGTGCTCAGATACTATGATGATAGGGGCATGTAAACATCATAGATATAGAGTATAATTTCATTAATAATCTTCTGTTTTACAGATGAAAGCGTACAAGCCTATAGACATCTAACTCCTTTTGATCCAACATAGCCAGGGCAGAAATTCACAAAGAGAATTTGCACAGGAAATCAGTGGCAAAGCTGGGGAGAGAACCCAGGTGTCCTGACTCCAACAGACCATGTTACTGTTCCTTTCTTGGACTCATGCCCTAAACTGGCTTTTTATTTTCCCATTTGATTGATCCCAGCTGAACTGTAGTAACCAGAGGAAACCAATCTGTACTCAATTATTCCCAAAGTCTGGGATAGTTTAGTTCATCTCTTGCAGTCACTCCTTTAAAATGGAAAAATCTGTTCTTCTCACAAGTCTCATGATCATATTTGTTTTCTTTTAAATCCTTGGCTCTTGGGTTCCCTGACTGAGATTCTCAGCTTTAATTTTTGCTAAAGTTTCCAGCCTTCCGCATCTCAGAGAAAAATCTGCAAATATGACCCCAATGGGACCCTAGCCCTCAGAAAGCAGCGGACAAGAAGAGAACCCCCAAATTTATCATTTTAAAAAGATCTCTTTTAAACCACTCATGATTTTGGGGGGCCTGACGCCTGCTTTTTTAGTGATTCAGCAGCAGCAGCCAGGACATTTGCGGGACCCCTTTTTAGAAAACATTTGACATGAAGTTTGAAACAGTCCTTAAACGTTTAGGTTATTTCTTGCAGCTTGAGTAGACATACCCCAGCTAGCTCAGGTACCAGCAGCCACACAGATTTAAGCGTGGGCTAGCCATGTGGGTAATTGCCCAGGCTCCCAGACAGGCTTGTTCAGCCCAGGCTGAAGTGCATCTCGCCGTGTCTTCCCTGCTGTTGGCAGGTGAACTAGCTAGATTAAAGATCAGGTATGTCTATATAAGCTACAGTCACACCTCCTGACTTCAACACAGACGTACCCTTAGATCCAGATTCAGACTGTGTGCGAATAAACATTAAAGGGAAGCTGTCCATTTTAAATCCATTCAGTTTAAAAAAATGAGTGAGCAATCACCTCAGATGCTGCGCCTAGGACCTAGGTCAGGGGTGGGCAAACTTTTTTACTCACGGGCCACAATGAGTTCTAAAATTTGACAGAGGGGCCGGGCCATAAATAAACACATTTATGCACAGAGCACCCAACACACTGCACCCCACCAGCCAGCACTTCATACCACCCTTCGCCGTGAAATTGACTCTCCCTTGTCAATTTCGGCGTCTGGAGAGTGGGGCTCACAGCGGCGGACCAGAAGAATTTTTGCCGGAAGAATTTTAGTCACTAGGGGAGCCGTGTTCCGGAGCCGCGGCTTGCCGCAGCTGAAGAGCCGCATAGCCACGGCTGAAGAGCCGCATGCGGGTTGCCGACCCCTGACCTAGGTCAACTTCTGCCATTTTATTTCCAGATTTTCTCCATTTTCCAAGGTTTTCACTTCCCTGCTGCTGCATGAAAAATCCTGACAGACAAAAGGACAGGTCCACTACAGTGAAACAACAAAATGGAGGCAACACAAAATATTGACCATAGCTCACAGGAAATCAACTGGGAAACAATGGAGAGCAAAGACCATTTCCACTCCAGTCACAGGAGCCCCTCTGCCAGGTGTCTCTGTTTGATGTCTCCCAGTCACCTGCTCCTCATAGCAACTGATCAGCAGGTTATAGACTCATAGACTCATAGGTCAGAAGGGACCAATATGATCATCTAGTCTGACCTCCCGCACAAGGCAGGCCACAAAACCCTACCCATACACATTTATAACAACCCCGAACCCATGACTGAGTTATTGAAATCCTCAAAAATGAGATTTGAAGACCTCAAGCTGCAGGGAATCCACCAGCAAGCGACCCATGCCCCATGCTGCAGAGGAAGGCGAAAAACCTCCGTGGCCCCTGCCAATCCGCCCCGGAGGAAAATTCCTTCCCGACCCCAAATATGGCGATCAGCTAAACCCTGAGCATGTGGGCAAGACTCACCAGCCAGCACCCAAAAAAGATTTCTCTGCAGTAACTCAGTTCCCATCCCATCCAGCATTCCCACAGACCATTGAGCAGACTTATCTGCCGATAATCCAAAATCAATTGCTCAAATTAAACTATCCCATCATAACATCCATCCCCTTTCTCCAGCCAGCCCTAGGAGATGGCTTTGTACCCTCTACCAGCTGGGCTCCTCACAGTTTGTTCTTGTATCTCTTGAAATCACCCTCCCCTAAATCATCCAGTAAGAGGCCCCTCCCTGTCCTCTTCATACCAGCTCCTCAGATGGGGCCCGGAGCAAACCGCAAGGCCACCCAAAAGTGAAATAAATTTGAAAAGTGGCTTCTGCATCTGCAGACAGGATGAATGGCAAGGTGGGTGGGGGAAGCAGTAAAGCAGAGTGAATGCAGTTCACTGGGAATCCTTCCCTGCTATGGATATATGCATTGATCCTAAACTTTCCCAGCTGGAAAGCTCCCATACACTCCCTTACAGCGGCCTTAGTACCATTGTGGCCAACTCTTGCACTGTTAAGTATTTTACTTAAAGTGCCAGCCCCTGTGACTCCTCGCTTTCATTTTAAACAGACATGACTTTCTAGACCTCTTGGATGCAGAGACAGGCTTGAAAACATGAGCTGAGACTGAATGTGTCCTGAAGGCAAAGGAAAAGGCCTCCACTTTTTTTTAATCTCATGATTGTTGGGGACCTGGCTCATGGTTTTGAACACTTGGGATGGCAGCATTGCTTAGGTGCCTAGGTAAAATTCCTACTTTTTGAGGCCAATCATGAATGGTGCCCAAATTTTTCCTCTCGCATCCCTCCCACTTACCAGTAATGGAATCTATCTGTGCCCCCCCAATTACTGCACAATTGGCTCACCAGAGGACCTTTGGCTGAAGGAGGAGCTGGGGGCAGAACTGGGAATGGGGGAGGAGCTGGAGCTAGAGGCGGATCTTGCCTGTGGTGGAGAGGGGATGAAGGCAGAGCTGCTCTGGGGGCAGAGCAGGGGATGGAGTGGAACTGGATGGTGCTTCCTCCACCCCCATGAGAGCTGATCTGGGCCCCACTGCACACCACTCCAAACATTCCTCCACACCCCTCTGTGGGGGGTGTGCCCCATAGTTTGGGGACCACTTCATTAATGAGTTAACTCTCTGTCTTTTTACTTTTTCATAGCAATTATTTTTAAAAAAAATTAGCATTCTGGAAACGACACGAGGTTAGTAATTGAATCTTTTGTGGGGACTTGTCTATAAGTACTAGACCTCATTATTAACACCATCTCTGTTATACAGATTGGGGAAACTGAGGCACTTAAAGGGGAAGTGTTTCTCCCAAGACCATGTGGTGAGTTAGTAGCAGAGCTGGCAATCAAAGGAGAGCCCCTCCCCAACTCACCAGACCACACTTCTCTTCCAGAGCTTGGGAAAGAACCCAGGAGTCCTGGCTCCCTGCCTCCTCTGGTCTAACACACCAGAGCCCACTCCTCTCCCAGAGTCAGGGTTATAACCCAGGAGTCCTGATTTCCAGCCTCCTCTGCACTAACAGATGAGATCTTACTGCCGTGTCAGAATAAAAACCAGAACCCAGGAGGCCTGAGCAAAGGCTTTTGACAGTTGTCCAGTAGTTGTGTAACCCAAGAGCTGTGTCGTGGTGCCATCTAGTGGCTGGTCCATAACAAGGCTAACCGCTTTATCGTTCGTGCAGGTGGAGGATGATGGGCGGCTGATGACAGAAGGTTCAAGTCCAGTTTCTGACCCATGTAGAGAGGTGCACATGATGGAATTCATTTCTTCAATTTTCTTTTTTAAAAAAATTGTTTTGTTTATTCCCCCTAGCAAGAAAAAACCTTTAACAACAGATTTGCAGTTAAAATCTCTATAATCTTTCCATTAAGATGCACACAAACAAGAGAGCCAGGTGTTCTACATTTCAGTCCCTTGTCACACATTTGGTGCCAGGTTCGAAGGTTGCGATGTCTGAGAACAGCACATGTTCTCTCTCACTCCTGCTCCCAGCAACTATGGCCTTGCTGAGGAGACCTCTGTTAAAAAGTTGAACTGCAGCCTGTGTGATTCGACGTCTCTGGGCTGGTTTGTAATTGTAACAGGCCCTGGGAAAAGATCCAAATTGTCCCTCCCAGAAGGGAAATACCAGGAAATCTCCACCAGCCCATCTGCGATTTCCCGAGGGACGTTCCCAGACTCCATGTCCCGATGGATGACGAAATCGTGGTGCTGCTGGGAGGGGCTGAGAAGCTCATTGAGGAGTTGGGACTTGGAGAAGCTGCAGCTCCCCAGCCGCACAAAGGAAATGGTTGGCATTGCCGTGATCACCAGACTCTCCTCTCTGAACCCTCTGCTCTCTGCCAGGGAGTGCGGCCTCCACTTCTTCACAATGTCCCTCATGGCCCACAACATTAGGGTGCACTTGGGGGTGTCGAGGGCGTCATCCAACTTTCTGATTGGCCAAAGCTTTTAGAAATGTTTGTTTTCCACCTGACCCAAAACTAGTTTCCCCCCCCCCACCTTTTCAAAATTGCCAGCGAACGTCCATGATTTTTCCATGGAAAATTCCATCCTTTGCCCACTTCTAATCAGGGTGCTCATGCAACCTCAACTCCACCCCTTGTGTGTAGTCAGTACAACCACTAATAAGATCTGTTGCTGTCATTGGTAGATCTCAAAGCGCTTTACAGTGGAGGCCAGGATAGCTATCGCCATTTAGAGAAGGGGAAACTGAGGTATAGCAAGGGGAAGCGACTTGTCAAAGTCACCCAGCTCTCCTGAGTCGCAAGCCAATGTTGTAGCCACTAGGCCATGCTGCCCTCCTTATTCTCCACTGCCATGCACCTTGCATAGTCATTTACATCAGCGCAATGGGAGTGTGAGGTGCCACCTCACCAGAAAGTCTGTATTTGCACCCATTTTTTACACTCACAGATGGAAGGGTTAAAGGGAAAATAAAATACCTTCAGAAAGGTTTCTGTCCCACTCCTTTGGGGCTGGCTGCGGCTCTAATTCCTGCTTCTGAGTGAAATCATGTTTATTCCTTGGCTTTGGGGCTGGTTGATTCCCTAAGCTCTGCTGCTGATATACTCCATCTCCCTTCCATGACTCTGGGGCTGGCTGAATCTTTGATTTCTTTTGTCCCAGATTGACATCATCTTCCTCTTTTGGCATTGGGTGAGGCTGGGTTTCTGACTCATGCTCCCAACAGAAACCATTTTTCCTCCAGGACTCCGGTGCTGGCTGAGTGCTAACTTGCAGCTTCTGATTTGAACTATCTAACAAGAAAGCCAGAGGGAAAAGTAATTAATGCTTGTCAGTCAGTTTTCTGCTTCCTTTCTCGCTCTGTCCTCTCAAGAATTTTCATTCCTAATTGCAAGAATATAAATGATAAGGTAATGAGTAAGGACACTTTCCTCATTTCTTTAAAAACATATCTAACGAGATCAGTCTCTAACCAGAAGATTCTGTCTTTGTCGAGGATTTTGCCTCATGATTAGGTTTGGAAAGGTTCAATCTTATCAGTAAAGGTCTGAGAAAACATCGATTTCACCATAGATAAATAAACCGATTAAAATATTTCCATCCATAATAACTGAAATGTACAGATAGGCAAAGTAAGAAATTGCTGCTTGAGAACTTATTAGAGTTTGATTTGAGGCTATTTCCTTTGTATATTTTGCATATATACAATATATGGTGTTGACAGAACGTTTTTTAACAGTAAGGAGCTTTAACTTTTTGAATCTCAACATCTATTGTCATTAAAATTATTGTTGGATCCCTGCTGCGGTGTCAACCACCCCACAATTCCCAGCAACTGTGAAATTTAACTTGATAAAAATTGAAAAAAAAAGTTTAACACCCAGAATTTTTCATGACTGAAAATTTAAATAGATAAAAAGAAAAAAGCAAAAGTTTTAAAAGAAATCTCAGTATTATCCATCACAATTATTAAATAAAACAAAATCTAGTTCTGCCAAGGCTCTTTATGATTTTTCGGCCATCTCTTACCACACACACACAATCATTGCCAGACTGAGTTCTGGGGAGCACAGATCACACGGTACTTCCACGTCATTTGGCATTATTCCTAATCAAGATGAACAGATGACAAAAAATGTGCAGTTTCTAGCTCAAGCCATTCTGAAGTTCTAACAAGCCAATCAAATTATGCAGCTGTCCCAGAAGTGAATCTTACCCCACTTTTTCACTTCTCTCTGACTCACTTTGTCCACTTTGCCACTAAGTTTCCTGAAAAATTCTACCCAAGGCCAAGATCAGTGAGTTAAGATCTGACAAAGTAAGGGTGCATGTGCATGAGGACTGGACAACATCTGGTTCAACTTAATGATGTAGAGAAATTCAACTGTACTTATATGCAGGGGTTGCATGAGGGCCACTGAACGCAGTGGGACTGAACAGGCATTTTTTTTCCTGCTGAACTCATGTTACTGGTGACAATGCCTGCGATGGAAAATAACCCAGCTTGACTCTCAGTTCCCAGGGTAAGTCTGCAGCTGAAACTAACAGTGTCTTCCTCTATATTGAAATCGTTGTGAGACAATCAACTTAGAGTTCATGATGGCATTCCGGCTGCCATTTTCCAGAGCAGAACTGCACTGTAACAGGTAGTTTCCACCGTTAGTATTCAAGCTTCAAAGCCCCTTTGAAAAGATTCTAGATGCCTTTCGTCACAAAGGTTTGATCAGGTAAATTGCTCCATGTTGTTGTAGAGTGAAAATGGGGTTTGTTACAGGGCTGGATTTCCAATCAGGTAGAGTAGGCATGTGCCTAGGAGTGCCGGCATTCTACGGGGGCCTAGAGAGTGGCGGGTTACCATACCGGCCAATCGGGCACATGCCCAGGGGTCCTGGCCAGCTCTGGCCCTGCCCCTGCTCCTCCTCTTCCTTCTGAGGCCCCGCCTCCTGGCCAGGCGGGAACTGGAAGCTGGACCCCAGGAGTGAGCATATTCCACCTGCTTGGAGCTGCCTGAGCCCGTCACCCCAGCACCTTTCTTCCCCCATCTCTCCCCCGTGGAGCTGGCCCGACCAGACTCTTTCTCCCCATTTTCCCTCCCAACGCTGAAAGCATGAAGGTCAGCTGTAGGCAGGGGAGGCACTGAAGATGCTGTGCGTAGGGGTGTATTAGGTGTAAATCTGGCCCTGCGATGGTGTGGTAGGGCTAGGGGCTCCTGCCCCACAGGGCATGCACCTGCCAGGACTCAGGGCACTGAGCTCATCTGGTTGCTGAACAAACACATGGTGAGGCAGTCCCCACTCCAAAAGGCTTGAGCAGCTAAATAGACAAGCCAAGGATGAGAGAAAGGGACACAGTATATGAGCTAGTGATGGGAAATGGAGGCACAAAGGAACACGGGCCAAATTTTCCAAAGAGCTCAGGTCCCGATGTGCAGAGCCCTTCTGAAAATCTTGACCTAGGGGACTCACCCAAGGATTCTTTGGCAAAGACTAAATCCAGGTGCCTTGCCCACAAAACCACCCTTCCTCTCCTCTCTAGTACTAGAGGTTTGTGTCTATCTCTAGCTATCCTTCCCTTGGCACTCTCTCTCCATCCATTTATACCCTCTGTCCCTCCTCTCCTGCTTCTCCAGACACTGACCCACTCAGACTTCCAGTGCCATGCATTCATCCACGTCTTCTTTACAGCAGATGAGGCTGTATTCTCCCAGCACCCACTTCGCCCCACTGCAGCTGGAGAGACACCCTGGATCTAGAGGTTCCATTGGAGCCCGAGCTGCCAGAGAAGAAGAAAAGGGCAGGTGGAGGAGACAGAGAGCCGGAAGAAAGCTCAGTGATGGAGGATGCCGTGTGAGGAGCAGATCCAACACTCACCTATTCCAGACTCTGAACCCTTCCAGGGGTTCTGTCCTGCTTATTTTCTGGTTGCTGTCCAACAGCAAGCGCTGCATGTGAGATAAAGGCAGACGGGACAGAATCTGTGACCCATAAGTCTGTGGGTGTCAGAACCCCCCAGGCAGAAAGAAAAGGTGGTCTTGAGGTTAATGCATCAAACTGGTATTCAGTCAACTGGGGGCCAACTCCTAGCTCTGGTACAGACTCCTGGGCTGACCTAGGAGCATAGGAATTGCTGTGATCCATCTAGTCCCAAATCCTCTCTCTGACAGTGACCAGCACCCATGTAAGGACCCTGCAGTAACAGATGTGGGATAATCCACCACCTGCTTACGTCTCTTTCTAATCTCTACTAGTTAGCGATCAACTCAAACCCTAAAGAATGAGGTTTAATACACATTCCACAACCACTGGTATGATTAATTACACAACCTCAAGATATGCTTGTCAGCTAGAGAAATGCCCAATCCCTGTTCTTGTTCTAGTTCTAGGCCTCAACAGCTTCTTGTGGCAGGGAGTTCCATAGTCAGATTCATAGATTCCAAGGCCAGAAGAGACCATTGTGGGGGTGGGTCTAGTCTAACCTCTTGTATAACACAGGCCAGCGAACGGCCCCAAAATAATTCCTAGAGCAGATCATCTTTAAGAAAAATCATCCAATTTTGATTTAAAAATGGCCAGTGACAGACTCCACCATAACCCTTGGTAAATTGTCCCACTGGTTAATTACCATTCACTGTCAAAAATGGATGCCTTATTTGCATTTTGAATTTGTCTAGCTTCAACTTCCAGCCATCAGCTCATGTTATAGCTTTCTCTGCTAGATGGTGCTGAGTTTTGGTTTTGCCAGGGGGTGCCATACCCCCAAGGCCCTCTCCCAGGCTCCCTTGCCTGAGCGCCTGCCACCCACTGCTTGCTCCTTTCTGCTCCCTCCTGCCCTAAGGGCATGGTGTGTGTGTTTGGGGTGGAGCTCTGCCTGTTTTGGAGGGAGGTTACTTTCAGCATATTTATAAGCTTCTTTCATATTCTCCTTATTGAATATGATCTGCTTGTTACATGTAATCAGATTACTTTTTAGAGTAATTTATTATTGTAGCCCTTAATGTCCCCATCGGATGCACATATAAGCATGCAGGTTAGATATAAACATATTCAAACACACAGATTCAATATTGAAAAAAGAAAAAACATAAAAACCAAGTGGTATCTGCCCACTTCCCACACACAGACACACTGGTTTCCGTCTTCCGCTGTCCATCACTCATCACAGCCAGAGCTGCCGTTCTCCACTCCATGCCTATCACCCTACAGAATACGGCATGGAACTGTGGTCCCACTGAATTCAGCAGCAAAACTTTCATTCACTTCAAATAGGCTAGGGTTTCACCCCATTTTTGTTTATGTTTAGTGCTATTTAAAATCCTATTGCTTGGAATACTGCTGGTAAATCTTTTGCCATTTATCTTTCCATAAAACAATATAATTAACTTCCTGCCTGCTTTGTTTTTCCATTATTTCTCTTCCTGCACTCATCTTTTCTCTCTTCCTTTCCCCTCTGATGAACTTTTTGGTTCTACCATCCTGATTTTAATCCTTCCCTTTCCCCCTCCCTGGTTTCTCCTTTTCTTTTCTATCACCCTGCTGCACTAGCTCTCCAACCCTCACTGGCCCAGTCCATTCCCTCCCCTTTGCCTCTCCCCACACTCCAGACTCCCTTCTGAGGTCTGCCTGCCCTGGGGTCCTTCACTCCCCACTCCTGTTTCTTCTTGCTTTCCGCCCCCCTGCCTGGCTTCTCCCAGGGCCTGGGTCCAGCTCCACCCCCCCATGTGGATTCCCCAGTGGCTGTCGGCGCCAGCGCTCCCCCCCTTCTGTTGCAGGAGAGAGGTCAGGTCCAGCTTCCCCCCCAACATGCCTTCCCCAGGCGGTGGAGGTGGCAGTGCCTTTGCCTCCACCCACCTGGCTTCTGCCCTGTCCCCTCCCAGGCAGGCAGGCAGGCTTCTCCCCATGCGGCCGGGGCTCCACACTCTTCCCTCCCTCCCTGGCTCTGCCAGGAGTTAACGGCTGCTTGGGTCATAATTAGTCTGGGAGAGTGAGCTGCAGCAGCCATTTGCTGTCACCCATCAAGGTCTGCGGCCAATGCCCACAGACGCAGTAGGCTAGGAGGGACTGCAGGTGGGGTGGCCCCACCAGGTGAGCAGGGGGCGGAGCTGAATGACACTCAGGGCCAATGCCCCTTGACCACTCACACACCCTATCCTGAAGGCTTTTTGAAGTGGGAGCTCATGTTCAGCTAATTACCCCCAAATCCCCGCATATCATTTTCAGAGCCACTACTTCCCAGCATAGAGTCCCCCATTCTATAAGTATTGTTTCCATTCTTTGTTTCTAGATGTATACATTTATACTCGGCCATATTAAAACATATTATTTGTTTACCAAGTTACCAGTTTACCAAGCAATCTAGATCACTCTGTATCAGTACCCATCCTCTTCATTATATCCTCTCCCACAATTTTTGTGTCATTAGCAAACCTTATCAGTGACAAATCTGTGTTTTCTTCCAGGTCATTGATAAAGATGTTAAATAGTGTCGGGCCAAGAACAAATCCCTGAGGCACCCCACAGGAAAAGTACCCCACTGATGATGATTCTCAATTTACAGTTAAGTTTTGAAACTTAAGTAAGCCAGTTTTTAATCCATTTAATGTGTGCCATGTTAATTGTATTTTGTTTTAGTTTGTTGATCAAAGTGTCATGTGGTACCAAGTCAAATGCCTTTACAGAAGTCTAAGTATGTTACATCAACGCTATCACCTTTATCAACTAAACTTTTAATGTACTAAAAACCTTAATTCAGGCTAAAGGAGGGAGCAATTAAATATCTCATTGTTTGGTGAGAGCTGGAATAATGGAAGCCACTGTCCAAAGCACAGGCCAAGAGGGCAAGGGTTGGATAAAAAACTAAACTATGTGGCCCAAGGGTTTTCCCTAGAGATTGAATGTAAGTGTTGGGGCATTGATTGGTTGCAGCTGTCTAAGTAAGGAACCTGAAAGCCACCAGTCAATAAGAGAAGCATAGGTGTGAGAGGGAGCAGAGACATTGCTTCTTGGGACACAAGACTGGCTGGAGAAACAGGCTTGGAAATGGTGAGCCTTGTTGAAATGCCTGCTTGTCTTGTTTGTTTGTATTGTGTCCAGAGAAACAGGACTTTGTCTGCATTCTTTGTAAATAAACAGGATTGCAGCAGAGGATACACCTGACTTGTACCATCAGTTTCCCCTCCTAATAGAAACAGCTTGGCAAGACCCCAAATAGTGGCTAATAGCTGGATAGAAACTGCTGATGGCACATGCAGCCTGATCTTGCAGACAAAATTCCCGGAGAAGGGCTGCAGTGCTGCGCCCATAAGGCAGCTCGGCATCAGGTTAAAGTCCTGGTTTCCATCCTTGGGAGGAGGGGAAATCCCCGCTTGCTGGTACCAGGCATTCACCTGGAATTGCCAGTGACAAGATTCAAGTTCTGCTTCCTCTTGTGGCATCAGATCTGCCCTTGAGAGGGAATTCCAAGAAACGGAGTGACCCCTCCTTGATGGGAAGAGGGCAAAGAGTTTAGACAGGAAATGCATCACTCCTGGGGCTGTTCTCATAAGAGAAAGAGGCAGTGGGGGGCAGGACTTTCACTGTCACATCAAAAACATATATTTCCTCTCTTCCTAAATGACTAATAGCTCTTGCAATACCACTCCCATTGGTTATGCCCCAAGTCCCACCATCCTGGCTATTCCACTCCGTCTGGCTGTGTCCCACATCTCACTGCCCCACTCCTTCTAGCTCTGCCTTGCTGTCCAGTTTCAACTACAGCATCCTCTCTTCCCTGATACTGGGGGAACAGCAATTCCTGAACTCAGGGCAACCCAGGGACTGCTTTCTCTTTCAGCCCCATAAAAGCAAACACCTCATGGTTCCCAACTTCTTTGCCCCAGCTTAATGGATGGTTCAATATACACAGACCTCCTGGGGAGGTGGAGATCCACACAGACTTGCCTAATACAGGACACGATCTGGCCTCAAATTCCTTCCTCCCTCCTCATCCTCATGTTCTGACAAATAGGGCAATCTCCTGGATGAGCCTTAATGAGGTGAGTTAAACCTTACTGAAATAAGTTTTAATACAATGGACGTCCTGCAGCACGGACCCCAGCCACAGTGAGACGATCTTGGCCACAATTTTATAGTCCGTGCCGAGAAGCGAGAGGGGACGCCAGTTCCGGAGGTCGCGGAGGTCCCCCTTTTTCGGTAGCAGGGTGAGCACAGTGCGCCTGCACGACAGGGGGAGCAGTCCGCTAACCTTGGACTCGGCCCAGACGGTGACGAGGTCCGGGCCAAGGATGTCCCAAAACAGATTGTAGAACTCCGCGGTCAGCCCGTCCATGCCCGGGGATTTATTGGTGGGCATGAGGCGGAGGGCTTCCGAGAACGCGACCAGAGTGAGAGGTAGCTCCAGCTGGCCTCGGTCGCCCGCGCTGACCATGGGAAGTTCCTTCCAGAGCACCTTGCAGGTGGCGACGTCGGTCGGTTCCGGGGAGAAAAGGTCCATGTAGAAGGCCCTGGCCCTTCCACGCATCTCCTCCGGGTCCGTGAGGGGGGTGCCGTCGGCAGCCAAGAGGCAGATGACATGCTTCCGGGCCCCCCTCTTTTTCTCCAGGGCATGGAAGAAGCGGGAGCCGCGATCCATCTCCCGAAGGAGATGGATGCGGGACCGGACAAAGGCACCTCGGGCCCAAAGGTCTTCGAGGGCTCTAAGCTCCTCCCACTTCTCCCAGCACGCTCCGCAGAGGGACAGAGCCTTGGGGAGGGTGGCCAGTCACCTCTCCAGCTCCTAAACCTTCCGATCCAGCTGCTTTATCCCCACATCCCGCCGCCGGCTGGCTCCCCGAGTGTAGTCACGGCAGAAGAGCTGGGCGCGCACCTTCCCCACATCCCACCATCGCCACGCCGAGGGAAAGGCGCCCCTCTACCCCACCAGGCCAGCCAGAACTCCCAGAAGGACGCCACGAAGCCCACATCCTCCAGCAGGCTGTTGTTAAAATGCCAGTAGGCCGGCCCCGGCCTCTCCGCAGTGAGAGAGGCCGTCACGGTCACCATATGGTGATCCGAGAACAGGGCCGGCCAGACGCTGGAGGAGTGGGCCCACGCTAGGTGGTGCCGAGAGATGTAGATACATTCCAACCGGGAGTGGCGCAACCGATCTTCCCCCACCCGGACAAAGGTAAAGGTGACGACATCGTCCGGGTGCTGGTCGCGCCAGACATCCACCAGGGAGTGATGGTCGATGATCTCCCTGAGGACGTCCGCGGCAGCCGGGCACTGCTTGGTCCCTGTGCGGTCCCGCTCCTCGAGGGTGGTGTTAAAATCCCTGCACAGGACCAGGCATTCTTGCGGATCCAGTGTGCTGAGGAGGGCGGCCGCCCACTGGAAGAACTGCACCCGCTCTGGGCCCGCGTTCAGGGCGTAGACATTGACGAGACTCAATGCCAGCCCCTCCACGTGGACCCGGAGGTGCAGTAGGCGGCCCGGCACGACCTCGGCAATCCCCAGCACCTCGGGCTGCAGGTCAGGGGAGAACAGGGTGGCCACTCCTCCCGCGTGGGTGGAGAGATGACTAAGGTGCACCCCGTCTCCCCACTCCAGCCACCAGCTGGCCTTGGTGGCTGGGTCCGTGTGGGTCTCCTGCAGGAACGCTACAGAGTACCCCCTCTCCCGAAGGAAGGAGAGCACCTGGTTCCTGCGGAGACCTGTCCTGCAGCCCTTTGTGTTTAATGTGCAGATGGTGACAGGCATTATGAGGAGGGCTGGGGGGGATCCCGGTGGGCAGGAGTGCTAGCGGTCCTTGTTGGGCTCTGCAGCAGCCCCTGGCCGGTGCCGTAGATCATCAGGGCGTCGCGGAAGCTGCGGGTCCGTTGGTAGGCCGCCGCGCCCTGCCGCCCGGTCCCTCTCCCCTCCTTCAGAGTGGCCCTCAGGGCCCGGAGGACGCGGTGAAAGTCCCCCCAGCGCTGCAGAGCGAGCTGCACCCGGTTCCGGGCACCACGCGTGTCCCGGAGAAAGATGAGCAGCTCCTCACGCAACACCTCAGGGGGGCCGTCCTCCGGCTCGGCCCCCGCAGCGGCCCTACGGCCCTTTGGGACAGGGGTTGGGGGTGACGGCAGCGGCGTAGGGAAGACAGCAGCCCCGAGTGGGCTGGAAGTGCTGAAGATAAAGGCCGCCTCCTGGGAGCTCTTCAGAGGGAAAGGGATAACCCCAGGGGCGGCGGATGTATAGGCAGAAGGGTGGGGGGAAGAAGGTGTGGGGACGGGAGGGGTGAGGGCTGGGGAGAGGTTGAGAGTGGGGAAGGGGTCGGTTGTTGGGGTAGGGGTGGGGTTGGGGGAGGGAGCGGGAAGGGGGCAGGGTCAGACATAGGGGCAGGGCCCTCAGCCAGAATGACCGGGTCGGCGGGATGTGCAGCCTCTTATCTGGGGCCGGGAGCTGAGGGGGTGGGTACGGGCCGGATGTTCTCCGGGGGGCCTGACTCTGGGGTCTCAGCACCGCCGGTTTCAGGGCCCCATGAGGGGGCAGCGGAGCAGGCATCCGCAGGGAGGAGGGAGGCCAGCTGGCCCACAACAAGGGGCGGGGCACCCGGTGGCCCGGGGCTCGGCCTTTCGGCCCCCACCGGCTCCTCGGGGGCTGTGGGAGTGGGTCCCCCCTCTCCAGTGTGGAGGGTAGAGGGACTGAGGGGGGCCTCGGTGGAGGGGGCGGGGGGGGCAACTGAGGACAGGAGGGAGGGAGAGGGGAGAGGTAGTTCAGGGATGTCCTGCTGAAGGCCCTCCATGCATGGGGCGGGGTCGTCCTCCCCCGGGCAGGCCGGGGTCAGCCCCAGGGAGTCTATCTCCTCCATTAAGGAGGAGAAGAAAGCCCCCCCTGCCACCCCGAAGTCCACTCCGGCACCAGTGGGGGGTTTAGGTGGCGTTGGCGCTGGGGGGGGCTCGGGACGAGGACTCCTCCAGTAAGGACTCCAGGGGGGCGATGGTGTTGCCCACGTCTGCCACCACGACTTCCTCGGTCGGTGCCCCCCGCTGGGCTCCGGCAGGGGGCGCGGCGGCAGGCCCGGCCCCAGGAACCCCCTTCCTCCTGGCCTTGTGGGGGCTTTCACTCCCCTCGGCCATTGGCGGGAGGGGGGGCTGGGCTCCGGCCTTGCAATTGCCGCGCCTACCCTGCTCGAGCACCCAGCCCTCCAAGGTGGAGGGTCGGGCGGCAGGGGCAGGGGCAGGGGGCAAGAGGACAGGAGCCAGGGTGTGGGGAAGCGGAGGTGGGGTAACAAGGGAAGGAGAGGCCTCCCCCCGGGGCATGCCCCCTCCGGTGCCCGACCCTGCCGGCCCTGGCTCCCACCCCTCCACAGGCCCCGCTGGACTGCTCCGGGTGTCAGCAGGGCCCGTCTGCTCGCCCGGGCGAGCTGGGGGGGGTGCCCCCGGGGCCCGAGCGCAGGTGACAACTGCCGGCAGAGGGGGGGTGGCCACAGGGACCGGCCGGCTGCTGGGGGCGCCGCCGATGGTCTGGCTGGCGCCCTCCTGGGTTCCGGGGGTCCCGGGCTTCCCTCCTTGCCGGGCCAGGGGGCAGTCCCTCCGAACGTGCCCCGCCGCCCGGCAGAGGTAGCACCGGGCCTCCCCCGAGGTGTAGTGGACCTTGATGGGGCACCAGGAACGACCCCTCGAGCGCCTCTCCGCCATGCGCCACCGCCGGCAGCAGCTGGAGCTGTACCTGCTGGTGGAACGAGAGGACGTGGCGGAGGGCGGGGTCCTTGCAGCCGAGGGGAAGCGGGCTGATGGTGGAGAGGGGCTTCCCCAGGGAGGCAAGGAAAGGCAGAAGGGCGGCATTGGGGAGGAAGGGCGGAACGGAGGACAAGACCACCCGTACGCCCAGGTCCTCCAGGGGCTCCACGGGGACGTGGATGCCCCCCACCGCCAGGCCCGTCTCCACCGCCTCCTGGGTGGCGGCCTCCGATGCCAGAAAGAAGACCACCTTGCCATACATACGGGAGGCCGCCACTACAGCCGTGGGCCCCACCACCCACGCCATCGCCCACACGTAGGTTTCCACGTGGGGCGAGGCAGGCACCAGGAGGCACCGGACCCCATGCCTCCTGGTAAGGGTGGGGAAGGGACCCCGGCCACCTGGGATGGTGCTGGAGGCGGTGGTCAGGGCAGGTGTCTTGGCAGCGGCAGAGTCCCTGGCGTCCCCACCAGAGTCGTCCTCTGCCCGCACCTGGGGAATGACTCCCGGCGGCTCAGCGGGGGCAGCAGGACCGGTTGTTGAGGGTAGGGACGGGGCTTCAGGGTGGGAGGGAGGGGCAGGAGTGTCTATGGGGGGGGTCCCGGTCCCAGGAACACCCGCCATCTTGGGAAGGGGTGGGAACGGTTCGTTAGGGGTGGGGGTGAAGGAAAGGGAGGGAGAGTACGGGGGGAGGGGAGTGGAAAAGGGAGGGGAAGGGATGGGGTAAGAAGGGGAAGGAGGGGGAAGGAGGGTGACCGCTCCTCCCCGCTAGGCTGGAAGCAGAGGAGGAGGGCACCAGCAGATGGGAAAAAACAGGGGGGCCAAGCCAGGCAGAAGTGCAGGGGGTAATGCACTCACCAGCCCAAGTGGAATGTCGGTGGCTCCTCCGGCTGCACTGGGGGGGCGGGGGGCTGGGGTGTCAAATGAACTCAGGAGGGGGGGTGCAGTGTGCAAGGGGGGGTAACAAAACCAGGGGAGTCAATTAAGGGAGGGGAGGGCCATGGGTGCTGCAGGAGAGGGGAGGGGGGAGCTACAGTGGTGGGGGAAGAAAAGGGGAGGGTCAGGGTCCCCCAAATGTGGGGGCCAGGGCAGGGGGCAGCAGCAGGGGAGGGGCAAGGGAAAAGAAGGGGCAAGGTGCCCCCAAACACAGGGGGCTGAGTAGGGGGCAGCAGCAAAAGGGGAAGGGGGCTCACGGCAGCAAAGGGGGAAGAGGCAGCCAGCTAAAGTAAAAGGAAGGGGAAGGTGCCCAGCTGGTTCTGGCCCTGGAAGCAGAAGCAGGGGGAGGGTGGAGAAAGTAGCTGGGGGGTGGTGGTGGGAAAGATGGAAAGGCCACACACACTCACCCCTCCCTCCCAGCTGGGAGGGAGGCTCCCCAGCAAAGCCCTAAAGCAGGGGCAGCAAGAGGAGCAGCAGCAGCAGCAGCAGCAGGGTCCCCCGCAAAAAAGAAATGCAGCTGCAGAAAGAGGGGGGCTAGGGCCAGACTGGGGGGGGGGGGGGGGGCTAAGCAAGGGGGCTAGATAGCATGGATCTTCGCCCCAGGCTCAGCAAAGCTTTATTCCCCAGGTGATCTAGCTGGGGCTGCTTTAAGGTAGTTAGGCCACCTGGGGCCTATCAAGGAGATTGCCCCAGCACTTAAAAGCCTCCAGTTCAGGCAGGTAGGCAGGCTGTGGAGTTTGCAGCCTGTAGAAGCTTGGGACTGCCACAGCTGTTGCCACAACACTGGAGGCAGAAGCTCTAGCTGGGGGAAGCAGGGAGCAGGCCACGGACTGGCCCAAGGGAAGGTAGCAGAACTCAGGGGCAGAGTGGGCCCCTATTCCTCTGGGTCACCTTGTCCCCAGCTGCACCACTGGCCCAGCCGGAAGAGTACAGGACTCACGAGGGCGGAGTACATCTCTACCCCCCACACACACTTGTTATACCATGCCTTTTATGTAGATGATTTGTCTGTGAGGCCAGTGTGTTCAATATCCTTTTGGAATCTTTGCATATGCTTTAATTTAATTAACTCCTTGGAGTTCTGGTGGGGTAAATTTGTAAGGGACTCTTGCCTTTTAAGGATTAACCTGTCCCCAAGTATTAGGACAGACTTGTTTCTTACTTCTCTTTTCTGGAACAATGTGACAAACCAATCAGGGGAGGCCCTCCCTGGGTGAAAGAATGGGATTACTGCCAGCCAGCCAGCAGCCTTTTCCTTTGCCTCTGAATGGGATATCTTCACAGCACAGGTGGTGGGGAGGGCTGAAATTCTGTCTACCCCCTCCTTCCTCAGCACATGACCCCATGAGAGAGCTGAAGTTTTAGCCCCAGATTTGAAGAAGGAGGGGTGTGATGGAGGCAGAAGAGACTGTCACTTCTGTGTATTGCCATTCTCTGATTACAGCCCTCTTTGCATCCCTACCCTAGTGTCACAATCAACCATTGCCAAAGAAAGTCACAAAAATAATCACAATGACCCTGATTCTTCACTACATCCCACTGCAGCTCGGATATAGTGGCGAGTGGCCAGTGCAGGGAACTGGTTACCTCTCCCTGATCCTCAGCATCCCAGAACCTGTGCAAATTAGAAGAGTCAGGGGCCTGCTCTAGTTTGTGCCACTGATGCAAGGTCTGTAACAAAACTCAGACAGCTGCAGCAGCACAGGAGCCAGCGAACAGGACTGCTAACAGGGGAGTTTCCAGGGGGAGATTCCAGAGGAGACCACAGCAGAGAAACCTACAAGCCAGAGGAGGGAAGGGGCAGGGGCCTGCCAGCAGCCCAGGCCTTGTTGGTATCCCACGGGGCAGTGTGAGGCCTGAACTGCCAGGCACAGAGTTGGAAGGCCATGAGTGAGACAGAGATAGCAGTGAGAGACACACTGAGAATGACCGGATGTGGAAGCTGTGGCATGTACATGGTCCTGGAGGGGGCACCTGGAAAGAGTTTTGTCTGCATGAAGTGCCGCCTGATAGAACTGCTGGAAGAAAAGATAAGAGGACTGGAGATGCAGGTAGAAACCATGGCTGAGTTTAGAAGGGAGTTTGAGCAGATTATGGAAGGCAGACATGATGAGGCACAGGGGATAAGCTCAGACGAGCAGATGGAAGTAGGACCAAAGAATTTTGAGGAGAGGCTGGGTGAGGAACGTGGACGGTGGGAGCATGTGACTACAAGAACTAGGCAGAGGAAAAGACGGGCCAGCGAGGGAGAAATAGAACTCAGGAACAGGTTTGGTGCATTGGAAAATGAAGATGGAGCACAGCTGGTGCTCGCTGAAGGAGAGAGGGCAAGGAAAAAGAGGCGAGCGGCTAGTCCTGCGGGAGGAAGGGAGGAGTCGATGGAGGCAACAACCAGTATGAGCCCTAGGAGGATTGCGAGGGCAAAGACGAACCGAGAGGGCTTGCAGCTAGCTGGTGCTGGGGATAGACCAGAGAGTCACACTGTCGCCGGGAAAAGGCAAGTCTA
>ML675645.1:4496-27531 GCA_007922155.1 Mesoclemmys tuberculata | reverse complement strand
ATATTGGTCCCTTCTGACCTATGAGTCTATGAGTCTATGAGGTCATCAGGGTCCTGGACCACGAGGAGCATGTCGGCGGCGGAGGAGACAGAGGAAGGGCTCAATGGCCAGAGCATACAGCTGGCCCGGCAGTGGACAGCCCTGACGCACTCCTTGCCGGACGCTGACCGTGGAGGCCTACAGCACCCAGAGAAACCCACAGAGCGGGGCCCGAAGCCAAGCACCCACAGAGTACTCAGGAGATACCTGCGGTCCATCCTGTCGAACGCCTTCTCCTGGTCCAGGGACAGGAGGGAAAATGACAGGCCATCCCTACACCCGAGCTTTAGGAAGTCCTGGATCAAATAGAGATTACAGAGGATGTTGCAGCCCAGGACAGTGTAGGTCTGGTCAGGATGGACCACGTCCTTCAGCACGGACCCCGGTCACAGTGAGAGGGCCTTAGCTATGATTAAGTAGTCCATGATGAGGAGCAAGAGGGGACACCAGTTCTGAAGCTCACGGATGTCCCCTTTCTTGGTCAGCAAGGTGAGCACGGGCTGTCTGCAGGAGAGGGGGAGCTCTCCACTGGGCTCGGACTCGGCCCAGAGGGTGGCGAGATCTGGGCTGAGGACGTCCCAGAACACGCGGTAGAACTCCACGGTCAGCCCGTTCATGCTCAGGGATTTGTTTGTGGGCATGAGGCAGAGGGCTCCCGAGAACTCAGCCAGAGTGAGAGGTAGCTCAAGCCGGTTCCAGTCGCCCATGCCAACTGTGGGGAGTTCATTCCAGAGAACTTGGCAGGAGGTGGCTTCAGTCAGATCCGGGAAGAACAAGCTGGTGTAGAAGGCCCTGACTCTTCTGCGCATCTCCGCCACGTCCGTGAGGGCGGTGCTGTCTTCTGCCAGGAGGCAGGTGACATGCTTCCGAGCCCCCCAACTTTTCTCCAGGACATAGAAGAAGCAGGAGCCACGATCCATCTCCCGAAGGAAACGGAAGTGGGATCGAACGAAGGCTCCCCGAGCCCAAAGGTCTTCAAGGGCCCGGAGCTCCTCCTGCTTCTCCCGGCACGCTCCGCAGAGGGACGGATCCTCGGGGTGGTGGCCAGATGCCTCTCCAGTGCTAAGACCTCCCACTCCAGCTGCTCTATCCCCACATCCCTCCAACGGCTGGCCCCCTGAGTGTAGTTGCGGCAGAAGAGCCGGGTGTGCACCTTCCCTACGTCCCACCAGTGCTCCGCCGAGGGAAAGGAGCTCCGCTGCTCCTGCCAGCTCAGCCAGGACTTCTGGATGGATGCCACGAAGCTCACATCCTCCAGCAGGCTGTTGTTGTAGTGCCAGTAGGCCGGCCCTGGCCTCTCCGCAGTGAGAGAGGCCGTCACAGTCACCAGGTGGTGATCTGAGAACGGGGCCACCTGTATGCCGGAGGAGTGGGCCTGCAAGTGATGGTGGTGAGAAAGGTAAATGCTGTCCAACTGGGAGTGGCTCGACCAGTCTTCCCCCACCCGGACATAGATGAAGGTGACAACATTGTCCGGGTGGTGGTCCCGGCAGAAGTCCACCAGGGAGTTGTTACCAGATGTGCCCGTCACTTTGGGGTCTGCTTATTTATTAGGGTTACCTTCCTGGAAGAGGGGGTGTGATTCTATTAATGTGCTGCTTGTGTTACTGGTGTGTTCATATGGCTACCAGTCCCCTCCCAATGGAGCTATCCTGCAGGACCTAAGGTTTTCAGGTTTAAATAAACCGCCCACAGGGGTTAATCCATTCCAGATGAACTGAGTGCGTCTGAGCAGACCGGGCTATCAGCACTCTCAGCTGACCCCTTACACGTCCCTGAACTCAGCAGGCTGGTGACACAGCACTGTCAGCTGTCACCTCATGTGCCCCTTGCACCGCACCAGAATGGAGCACACTTAGGAGCAGGCTGGGTCCAAACAGCACTTTTCAGCTGTTCCCCTTATGTGTCCCTGGGCTCAATCCCGCTGGGTCAAACAGCACTTTCAGCTGTCACCCTTATGCGCCTCTGGACTCCATAGGTTAGGCAGAGCAGCACTTTTCAGCTACCCCCTTTATATGCCTCTTTGCAACACAATTGTTCTAGCAGTAACCCCCTTGATAAGCAAACCCCATAGGATTTTGGGCATTCCAGGGATCTTTGGTTTAGGTAAAAGAAGCGTTGCTGCAGAGCAAGGTAGGGAAGCCAAGAACACAAAGGAGTAAATGTATTTAGAGAGACAGAAACTGGCAACCAGCTTGATTACAATAGTTAGTTTATTGCCAGGTGTATAAACTTATAATACTAATAGTGATGCCGTACAAGGAGAGAAAAACAATCTAACACTGACAATACAACAACATTACAGTCGGGGTATTGGAGAAGGCTAGCCCAGGTTTGATTACAAAAGTAGAAAGTTGTACCTGGATTAAAGAGAGAGAGAGAATTGGGAAAGATGGGGGTGGGGGGAATCTCACCACTCCTTGCAGCTCAGAAGTTCCCAGGAGACAGGCTGTTCAGCTTAGGGTCAGGAACACTTGAGGGAGAGGCAAAACCCCCAACAGGATCAGTCAGGAAAGCATGTGGGTCCAGGCATCAGAAGAGGAGAGCAAGAGAGAGATTTGAACTTGGGTAGGGGTTTATGTAGAACCAGGTTTGTTTGTGGGTAAACAATGTCTCAATGAAGTACCCCGGGGTGGTTTTCTCTATGCTGGACACTAGGAGCTGATCACTCCCAGCTATGGTCAATGTTCCTTGGGGGAGCTCACAATGCAACCAGGCAGATGCAGTGTTTTGGATGTCAATACTAGACTGGTCTGAGAACTGCGGAGCTGGATGGGTGTAGGTGTGAGTTCATTTACATCAAGAGCAGAGATCTCCCATCATGCAGTGTGTCCCTGCCTTGCCAATCCCAGAGTTCAGTGCAGTCCCTGCTTTGGAGCTTGGTTCTCCATTCTTCATGCTAATTCTTGTTCCATCGTCAATGTAAATGAGGCTCCAGTTCTCCATTCCATGTGCTAATTGAGATGCCTCTTTTTACATCTTCTATGTAGATGAGGCATGGGGAGTTGTCTCAATCCTGTCACCCTTGTTGGGAGGGTTTTAGGTGTGTCTCCCAAAGCCTCTTCATAGCTTGTGTTTCTGGTTCAAGCAGAGGCTGGGGGGGATTCAGGTGAGCCAGAGAGAGAGTCGGGGTTTTTCACCCTGGTTCCCCAAGAACACAGAGCTGCCAGGTAACAGAGTGGTGGTCGATAATCTCCCGGAAGACATTCACGGCGGCCTGGCACTGCTTGGTCCCCGTGCAATCACGTTCCACGAGGGTGGTGTTGAAGTCCCAGCCCAAGACCAGGCATTCACGAGGATCCCGGGTGCCAAGGAAGGCAGACGCCTGCTTGAAGAACCGCACGTGCTCTGGGTCCACAGTCGGGGCGTAGACATTGGTGAGATTCAATGCCAGCCCCTCCAGTCACACACAGGGGTGCAGCAGGCAGCCTAGCAGGACCTCAGTGACCCCCACACCTCGGGCTGCAGGCTGGGGAGAACAGGGTTGGTACTCCTTCTGCGGGGTGGGGAGGTGACTGGGGTACACCCCGTCTCCACACTCCAGCCGCCAGCTGGCCTCGGCGGCTGGGTCTGTGGGGGTTTCCTGTAGGAACGCCACTGGGTACCCCCCTTCCCGAAGGAAGAAGAGCACCTGGCTCCTGCGGAGACCCGTCCTGCAGCCCCTGGTGTTCTGGGTGGCGAAGGTGACAGGCATTATGAGGAGGCTGGTGGGGATCCTCATGGGCAGGAGCGCCAGAGGTCCCTGCTGGGCTCCGCAGCAGCCTGTGGCTGACTCCAGAGGCCATCAGAGAATCAAGGAAGATGTGGGCCGTGGTAGCCTGCTGCCTGGTCCCTTTCCCCTCCTTCATTGTGGCCCTCACAGCCCGGAAGATGCAGTGGAAATCCCCCCAGCACCGCAGAGCAAGCTGCACCCAGTTCCGGGCACCGCGTGTGTCTCAGATGAATGCATGCAGCTCCTTGCGCAGTGCTTCAGGGGGTTCGTCCTCCAGCTCGGCCCCCACGGCATCCCTGCAGCATGTTGGGCCGGGGGCTAGGGGTGGCAGCGGAGGGAAGACAGCAGCCCCGAAGGGTCTGGGAGTGGTGTAAACAAAAGCCACCTCCTGGGAGCTCTCAATGGGGAAAGAGACGACTCCATATGTGGCAGGGGTGAAGGTGGCAGGGGGAGGAAGGGGAAGGTTGGGACGGGGGATGGAGCCAGGGGGAGGTTGGGATCAAGGGCGGGGAGCGGGAGCCGGGGGGGAAGGGTCAGGAAAAGGAGCACGGGAGGGGTCAGTGTCAGGAGTGGGGGTGGGTTTTGCAGCCCTGGCAACTGGGCCAGTGGGATGCAGTGCCTCCCGATCGGGGCCAGAGCTAGAGTGGTGGGGAGAGGGCGTCCTTTATGGGAGCAGGCTTAGATAGTGTGGTGCCCGTGGCCCCGGGCTCTTGCGAGGGGACAGCCAGGCTGGCACCCTCGGGGGTGGGGAGGAGTGGCCGGCCCACAGCAGGGGAGGGGGGGCCTGGCTGTCCCAGCCCTGGCTCCGCGGCCCCAGCTGGTGCTACAAGGGGTGCGGTGGCTTCAAGGAAGGCACCGCCGCCAGCTGGGTAGGCAGAGGGGCTGAGAGGGGCTCTGGCAGTGGGAGTGCCCGACGGTGGCAGCCCTGGCTCCCTCTCCTCCTCCGGCCCCGCTGGACTGCTCCAGACATCAGTGGGGCCACCCGCTCACCCAGGCAGTCCGGGGGGGCACTCTCAGGGCCTGGGCGCAGGTAGTTGCCACTGACGAGGGAGGAGGGGTGGCCACAGGGACCAGACAATGGGGGGGGGGGGGTGCCGCTGCAGGCCTGGATGGCATCCCCCTGGGTCCCAGGGGTCCAGGGCATCCCGCCTTGCCGGGCCAGGGCACAGTCCCTGTGGACGTGCCCCATCACCTGGATGAGCATCATGCCTCCCCCGTCGAGTAATGAACCAGGTACTGGGCCCTTTGATGAGGCACCAGAAACGACCCCTCGACACCTCCCCACCATACGCCACCGGCAGCAGCTGGAGCTGCACCTGCCGGTGGAATGAGAGGACGTGGCGGAGGGCAGGGTCCTTGCAGCCAAGGGGAAGGTGGCTGATGGTGAGAGGGGCTTCCCCAGTGTGGAGAGGAGAGGCAGAAGGGTGGCGTTGGGGAGGTAGGGCGGGACAGACGTCAGGACCACCCATACGCCCAGGTCCTCCAGGGGTTCCACAGGGACATGGACGTCTCCTACCACCAAACCCTCCTCCACCACCCTCTGGTCAGCAGCTTTGGATGCCAGGATGAAGACCACCTTCCCGTACATCTTGGAGGTGGCCACCACCAGCGCCAACGCCCACATGTAGGTTTCCACGTGGGGTGAGGTGTGCAGCAGGAGGCAATGGACCCCGTGCTTCCTGGTGAAGGTGGGGAAGGGGCCCCAGCACCCAGGGATGGTGCTGGAGGCGGTGGTCAGGGTAGGTGACGGGGCGGCACGCAGAGGGTCTGCAGCCACCTGGGCGTACACCCTGGTGGCGGCGCTGCCCCGAGAGCTGGTGGAGGGTACAGCAGGGGAGGCTGTAGGGGGAGGGGGCCCAGCCACAGGAGGCATTGCCTTCCGAGAGGAGCCCTTGCCTTTCTTTTCCCCCCCGTGGCCCTTCTTCCCAGCCAAGGGACACCCCCCTGAAGGGGGGCAGTAGTCGTGGCAGCAGCAGAGTCCCCTGATTCCCCACTTGAGGTGCCCACCACCGGTGTCCCGAGATTGACTCCTGTGGGCCCAGGAGGTCATCTAGGCCAATAGCCATGGGCAGGGGCAGAGTCCTGGTATGAGAGGGAGGGGCGGGAGCATCTATGGAGGGTGTCCTGGCCCCAGGCACATCTACCATCTTGGGAGGGAGTAGGAGAGGGTTCAGCATGGCGGGTCGGAGATAGGGGAGCAGAGGCGGGGAAAGGAAGGGGAGAAGGGCCGGGGTGGGGAGGGGGAGGGGAGAGGGGATGCAACTGCTCCTCCCCGCTAGGCTGAAAGCAGGGAGGAGGGCACCAGCACAAGGGAAAAGGGGAAGCTGAACCAGCTGGGGATGCAGGGGCGATGCACTCCCCAGCCTGGGTTGAATATTGACTCCTCTGGCTGCGCGGGGATGAGGGGGGCAGGGGCTAAACCAATGTAGGGGTGTGCAGTTTGTGGGGGGGGTCAACAAAAATGGGGGGTCAATTAAAGTGGGGCCATGAGTGCTGCTGGGGCCAGAGTGCAGGGGCCAGGGGGGCCAGGGCAGTGGGGAAGCTGCAGCAGGTGAGGGAAGGGGGGAGGCTGAAGCAGGGCCGGGGGAACGCTCAGCAGCAAGCTGCGAGGGCCGGGCGGGGTGGGGCAGGGAAGAAGCTAAGAAATGCAGGGGGCGGGCGGGGCGGGGCAAACAAACTGACCAAGGAGGCTAAAGCAAGGAGGCCAGGGCAAACAAACTAGCACAGGGACAAACAAACCAATTAACAAACCACGGGGGGGGGGGAACAGCTACAGGGAAGGGAGGGGAGAGAAGGGGAAGGGCAGCGGGGGCTGAAATGCAGGGGCCAGGGGAGGGCAGCAGCAGGGAAGGGGCACTCACGGCAGAAGGAGAAGGCGGGAAGCAGGCCAGCCAGGACAGGGGCTTCTCTGCAGCTGGTGGTGGTGCTGGTCCCAGGAGCAGCAGGGGTGGTGGCACTGAGGGGCCACTCACTTCCTCCCTCACCCATCCCCTCCCAATGGGGGGGCGGGGCAGGCAGAGCCCCCAAGAAGCAGCAGCCCCTTCAGCCAGCAGGAGTACCTCCAGCAACAGTAGGAGAGTACGGAAAAGGTGGTGTGTCAGCCCCAGAGTGATCCAGGCTCTATTCCCTGTAGAGTAGCCAGAGTCATTAGAGGGTAATTAGAGTCAGCTGACACCAATTAAGGCCCAGCCAGGTGCCTAATAAAAACCCTCTGCTCTGAGAGACCGTGCATGAGCTGAAGGAGTGGGTGTGCTGTGCTACTGAGCAGAGAGGTGTATGGAGTTGTGAAGAGGAGCAGAACGGGGTACAGCGGTGTGTGGAAGAGTGGCTGAGTCTTGAGGACGGTCCTGGGCTCAAGAAGCCAGAAGGACAGAGGGGGGAATAGCCCAGGGGAAGAGCCTGCAGCTGCAAGTGAGGTGCCAGCAGCACATAGCTGCTACTCAGAGGGTCCCTGGGCTGGGACCTGGAGGAGTGGGTGGCCCTGGGTCCCTACCCCCCTCCCTGAGAGATGGGGTAACTGGTGATGCCATGGCCCACTGCAAGAGGCAAACGTGTGAGACCCACTAGGGTGAAGCTGGCTGTTTGCCACAATGGTTTACTTTTTGAAAAAATATTTCTTTGTAGTCATAGGGATTTGCTTTTCAAACTAAGCCTCCAGTTTCACAGGTGAAATTTTGCATCCACAATAAGCTGTGCTCCACAATATTTTCCACCCTTGCTTCCTCCTGGCTATTTATTGCAGGTGCAACATTGTGGGTACATAAACTAGAGGGTCAGTTGGAAAATGAGGCTCATGGTTACAGTTTAGAAGAATCAGAAATACTTTTGGCCCTCTGGTGGGAAACAGGCTGACTTATCTGCCCCACACTGCAGAGTGCATATACACCAGACCCCCAGCCTGTTTTATCTGTCTAGTGGAATCTCCTCATTAATAGCTTGCTCTTGTCTATGGTATATGAGTGCCTTCTGCACTTGTGAAGTTGGAGGTGGGGTAAACAAAATTTTCCTCATAGTAAATTGCAGTGATCAGTGCATGGGTCATGCAAAATTAATCAGTTGGACTGAATCCCTATGATGCTGCTGGGAGAGGTATTAAGAAAGAAGTTTGCCACTGTGTTATAAGGAACATGGAATTAAGTGAGAATGCTTGAATCCATAATAAATAAAGGTGAAGGGTCAACATCCCTTTGGTGTGGGAAAGGATAATGTGTTATGCTAAGAGTTCTATTCATGTCTTACTTTAAATTATCCCCCATCCTCATGAACTGTTCCTCTTGGGAGAATTTTGCTGGAAAAAGTCACAAATGAATAGTATAATGAATCGACATCCAGTGACTATAAATCAAAGAATTGTATTAATTTTATTTTGATTTTTGTATAATTTTTTTGCCCTTATACAATGATGAATTTTCAACAGCATTAAAGAAGTATGCAAAGCTTGTTTGCTAGTAGAAATAAGTAGCTGCTTCTTACTGTATGCGTAGCACTCCGGCCCCTGGATTAATCAACAGAAATGTATTGCAAGAAGAAAAAAAATAAAATCCTTCATCTTGACGTAACCAGCTTCCAACCTTTTTGCCCTGCCCCAACACAGTTTTATCAAATTAATAATAATCAGAACAATAACTTTCTCTTCTTTGATGTTTCCCATTAGAGCATCTCTGTGCTCTTTATGAGCATTATTGAATTAGGCATCATAATCCCGAGGTGAGTCAGATTCATTATCCCCTATTTTACAAATGACAAACTGAGGTATAGGGAGGGCAAGTGAAATTACCTAAAATAACTCAGCAGGTCAGTAGCAAAGTTAGGAACAGAACCCAGAAATCTATTTCCCATACCTCTGGTCTATTAGCCCACATTTCCATCTCAGAAGTAGGAACAAAACCTATATGTCCTGGTCTTCAGTCATCAAGACCAACCATCCCCCAATAGGTAGGGGAGAGAGAATGAGATGCTTCTCCGTGCCAGGAGTCCCTTCTCGTTAGTTCTTTTCCTAAGATTATTTTCAGCACTGGAACCTTGAACTGCTTTACAAGTTCCCCGTAAATTGTATAGTCCAACAGACTAAAGCACCTAATCATCAGGAACATGGTAATGGGAGAAGTAGGTAGACAGCGTAAGGAAAAGGACTGCAGGTGGAAGACAGAGTCAGTACATGGAATGGAGGGGAGAGGGAAAACTACAAGTGAGCCATCAACGGCATGGGATTTGCTAATTTAAGACCATGGTACATTATCCCAGCTATAACTAGGGCCAGAAACTCAGATAATCCTTTTTCTGGAATGACACGGCCCAGCTATTTTAACAAAACAGCTTTCAGTGCGCAAAATACGATTACATGGTATGGTGTACGCTACCCTATGAGATTAGCTTCCTAGGTCGGGGTATTGATACTTGAATTAGTAGGAGAGGTGGCCTGTTTTGGGAACAACACTCCACTGGGAGTGAAGTAATTGGTTATTGGATGTCAACATCGCTCTGGTGAAATGCACTTGTGTTTCAGCATTCAAAAACCTAAGACTTGATTCTTTTACATATCAAAAAAATAGATTTTCATTCTGAAGTTATGAATGGTGCCTGAAAACTTCATAGATGAAATTACACATTTGTTTGAAGATGAATTTTTTTCATGTCTGTTTTTAAATCAAAAGAATATTCATTTCCCTATCTGATCACATGTATATCCCATTTAAGCACACTATCTCTGTGTTTATTTAATTGTAAATGCTTCCTTTAGGCTCTCCAGAGCCTGTTCTTTGGTTATTTTTTGCCAGTCTGCTGGGAGATTGGCTGGCTTGGCATGATACTCCTTAGCAAACTGTTGATTGAACTCCTTAAAAACAAATTTCCAGTGATCAGAAGCAGTGATGCTGGGATCTGGCTGAATGCGCCAATGTGGGTAATAGCGACGATACTCTTTATAAGGATGATCTTTCCAATCTGTGTCTGAATTTCTAAATTTTCTGTTGGAAACCACACTAGAGGAGCACAGAGAATAGGGAAGCTTTTCTGATACTACACCTTTCCATCTCCCTAGCCCTTGAGGACGATGTACTGATGCAAAGTGCTCTTTATGAGCCCCTCCTCCTGCTTCGCAGGGGACTTTACAGAATGGACACTGCTCCCCACAGCCAAACACTCGCTTGAAGATTTCATCCTGGGGCTTCAGTGGCAGATGGGAGAGCTTTGATTTAATTTCCAAATGTTTCCGTTCAGCTAGTATTTGTTGCTGCAGATTTGGAAGAAAGGTTTGAATAAAAGTACAAAATTGGTCGGATCTGCTGTGTTTTTAAACAGTATCCCCACTAAGCTATCTTTGGAAATGACTAGGTCCTTCTGTAGTACTTTACAAAAGTTGTTTAAAAAGGCAGAGACTGTCTTAACATTTTCATCTTTGCCTTTCTCCAGAGCATCCCTGACTTTCTTTAATATCATGGATAGAATTTCTTCCTCCAGATCTTCTAAATCTTTAGTCTCTCTGTAGTAATCTAAAATGTGATTCCATATCCAAGCTTTGACAAACATTTCATAGTTGATAATATATTTCACATAGTTGTTGAAGTTCCCCTCTTCTAATAGTTTCTTCTGTACAGTGAACTGGAAAAAGCTCCGGCTGGCATATTCAATAGACTGTTCACTGCTGAGAATGTCATCCACTATTTCTAGTCCAAGTCTTTTGCTAACATAATCCATTAGGGCAGGTTTGAGACACTGGTCACAGAAATCCTTGGCTCTATTTTGTTGGGCATCTTTTTCCAAGTAATGGTCTCTAAATGTGGAGAAATACTGAGGTTTCAACTTCTCCAGCCGTTGCTGAGGATCATTTTCCTTGATAAAATCTTCATGCATCTTCTGAAATGCATGAGCTGCTTCCCCTAAAATGTGAAGCTTCAGATCGACTTCAAAGTGAAGAGAAGTCTGAAGCTTTTTCACATCCTCTTCTTGAAGTTGCTCATTAATCAGATGCAACAATTCTCTGCAATAAGTTTCATCATAGTCTGCGTTGGAATAGACTCTCTCTTTAATGTAACTATTACATTTGGCCATTAAAGATGTAGCAAGTTCTTCTGTTTTCTGTGACAGTTTTTTGGTAAACCAGTGTTTCACAGCTGTGGTGAATGAAAAGTTAAAATATTCATTTTTCATTGTGAAAGAGTTAATCCTATAATTTACCAAGCTTCCTGCTTCTTGTATCTTCTGATTGACTGAACTCCCTCTGTTATCCAGGTCTTTTCTCAGATGGAACTGAATCTCTTCATGAATTTCACGTGTCTGTAAACAAATGAGTGATAATTCTGAAAATGTTTCTTTCCACATTTTTTCAAATTCCATTTCCAATTCTTTATTTTCCAGTTTTCTTTCTTTTCTCCTGCATTCTTCCAAAAGCATGTCCACTTTGCCCTCAATTACTTTCATGTACTCAGCCTGGATATTGGCTATCTTGTGCTGGCCTTTTTTAACGTGAATGGCTTCCTTACATTTGTTAAATGAATAACTTTCCAGTTCATTCTTCAGGGTCTTTGCACTTCTGATAAAATCTTCCCTGTACTTTTCTATCAAATGCAGATTTGCTGCCCCGCTTTCAAAATATTGCTTTAAAAGCTCCAGAATTCTCTGTTCTCCACCCTGTAGTTTCTGTTCCATTTCATATTGTGACTTATCGGCTTCTAGTTCATCAGGAGAAAAATTCTGAATTGCAGTTTCTTTTTCAGTTACCCAGAGATGCATCTCCTTGCGGAAATCCCATTCCCACTCAGAATACTTCACAGACAGCTGATTGTACGCTTCGGCTATAAGGCTGTTTCTAAAGCTAAAGATGAAGTTCTCATGTTTGACAGCATTCCAAAGACCCTTCATCCATTCAATAAACTGTGGAATGTCCTTGAGAGTTCTTTTAAGTGAGCGGTTCCCTATGAATTCAAACAGGTACTTCTTTAATTCATACACTTTTTCACTGTATCCCATATTTACTGAAGCCATGGGAGGGACTCCATGCCAAAGCCCAGGGATGTACCAGTTGTGTTTTTCCAGATCATACTCCATGATATCAGAAAACTTTATTTCCTTGTTTAGTTTTTCCATCTTTGCTGCAGCTTTGGTCATTTCATCCAGCTGCTCCAGGAGGTGTTTCCTGTCCCGCATGTTTTGTTCATGTGCAGACACATCAGACGTTTTGATGCACAAACTGGCAGTTGGGCTTATGGCCTATATTTTCCATTCTGAGAAAGGCATGGACCACAATTTGCAGAATATCTTTCATTTCAGTGGCATTCTCCATGGCCATATTAACAATGGTTATGTCACTTAACCCAATCACCAGTGTGGCCAGCTCATTGTCATGTTGGTAACTATCTTCTAGCTTGGCCAGTTCTGGGGCTTTCAAGCCTTCCGTATCTATCACGAGTATGAAATCACAACCCAGTTCCTTTTTTAAGATCCCTCTAACTTGAATGAGCAACATGAAGGCTCCCCGGGTACATCGGCCACTGCTCACTGCAAACTGCAGGCCGAACATGGTGTTGAGGAGGGTGGATTTCCCAGTGCTTTGCACACCCAGCACAGTTAGAACCAGCATTTTGGACCTTCCCCCCAGCTTGGTATGGAGCTGAGTCAGAACGTCTGTTACCCACTGCAGTGGGACATTGGATGCATCTCCATCAATCAGCTCAATAGGAAATCCTTCCAGCATCAGGTCAGCTGCTGTGCCTGGGAGATGGGTGAATTGCCTTCCACTTTTTAGAAGTTTGCCTTCCTTAACCATTGAGCATTCAGCCTCATAAAACTGCCCCAACTCACGCATGAAATGCTCCAGTCCTAAGGAAGTGGAAGACATTAATTTATCTAGTTCTGCCAACTTTTTGGGGTCATCACCTGAAGGCCTACATTTCTCTTTGTATTCAGCCCGTAGTTCACTAAGATTCCCCCTAGCAATGTGATCCAGCTGAAATTTCATCCATTTCAGGAAATAATGTTTTTCTAATGGAAGTAGATGTCTTATTCCATTAATGAATTTAATCAAACCATCAGTAAGGTCACATTCATTCTGTCGTTTACGTAATTCCAACATCTTATCTTTCAGCTGGGATTTATATTTCTCAGTAGGGATGTCACCCTGCCTTCTCATTCGGCATAGTTCTTTTTCCACTTTAGCCAGGCTTTTCCACAAATCCCCTTGGAGCCTCAGCATATTTTGTTTGTAATGTGCCACATCTTTTATTTCTGTGGTGATTTCTTTAACGTAGTTGTTTGCTGTCTGAGATTCCACACGGTCTTCATCTATTTGGATTCCTAGTTCACGCGCTGTCACAGCCATGTCTTCTATACTTATCCTCTTGGGAGAAGAGTTCATTATGCTTTGTATGCTGGATTGCAGCTTTTCCACAAATTTTGCTTTATTTGTGCTGCTGTCTTTCATCAACATATGTGAATTTTTCAGTTTCAGCACGGGGGCTAATTTGTTAAGGAATCCAAGAGTTTCACTGGATTTCCCAGCCTGGCGGTTCAGAATGAAGTAGAATTTAGTTGTGGATTCTTTTAAAGTCGATAATACAATGTACTCTCTTTCAGTGATTTTTTCAGCAAATATGAACACTGCTGAGGAGACCACTGTTAAAAAGCTGAACTGCAGCCAGTGAGACTCAATGTCTCCACGCAGATTTGTAACTGCCACAGGTTCTGGGAAAAGATCCAAATTCTCCCTCCCACCAGGGAAAAACCAGGACATTTCTACCAACCCATCTGCGATTTCTCGAGGGATATTCCCAGATGACAGATCCTGGTGGATGAAGAAATCGTGGTGCTGCTGGGAGGCGCTGAGAAGCTCATTGAGGAGTTTGGACTTGAGAAGCTGCAGCTCCCCAGCCGCACAAAGGAAATGGTTGGCATTGCCGTGAGCACCAGGCTCTCCTCTCTGAACCCTCTGCTCTCTGCCAGGGCATGTGGCCTCCACTTCTTCACAATGTCCCTCAAGGCCCACAGCATTAGGGTGCACTTGGGGGTGTTGAGGGCAGGGAGCAGCAGTGGGAGGGCAAACTGGCACATGGACATTTTGGCCAGGATCTCCTGCTGTAGGAGACTATCTGAGCACAGCAGAACTGCGCAGAGAACGTCAAGTGGATTCATAGAGACTTTAGTGTCAGTGTCACTTAGAAAGAAAATTTGTTCACCAATACCTTGTTCCTCATCATCCACACTAGTTTCTTTATCTTTGGGTGCCCCACACCTAAGGCTTGTGCTTCTGGCTGTCACATTCAAAGCCATGACCTTCCTCAGGAAATGCCATGGTAAATCTCTTAATTCCTGAGGAGTCCAGTCCTTTAAACTTCCTGAGTTGATTTCCAGGACATCATTCCGCCTGAGCTTTCTGCCTTCATACTTCTGTAATTTTAACTTGGAGAGAACGTCTGTGAGTGCTTTTCTTCTTTCTGTAGAAAAGTGTTAAAATATGAACATAAATTTCAGAGCTAAAATATGGGGCTGGACTCTCTTATCTGCAAAGGCCACTTTGTTCTACCTAGTGGTGGAAAATGGCCATAGAGAACCTGTGGAGAATTCCTCCTGAGTAGGGGAACTCTCTACTGGTGGAAAGTTGGCAGAAAACCCCAGGCACAGGAGGACAAGTGGCACTGAGAAGTGGAGCGGTACTACACCTGATCCTCCATTGGCATGAGATTTCTTACAGACCTTGCATCAGTGGCACAAACTAGAGTAGGCCCCTGACTGTTCTAATTTGCACAGGTTCTGGGATGCTGAGGATCAGGGAGAGGTAACCAGTTCCCTGCACTGGTCACTCGCCACTATATCCGAGCTGCAGTGGGATGTACTGAAGAATCAGGGTCATTGTGATTATTTTTGTGACTTTCTTTGGCAATGGTTGATTGTGACACTAGGGTAGGGATGCAAAGAGGGCTGTAATCAGAGAATGGCAATACACAGAAGTGACAGATACTTCAAGGAGCTACACTTCTTAAGCAGTTCAATAATGATTATTTAAATTGCTTTGTGTTCTATTTTTCCATCCTATTAGTATGTTGCTGTTAGCAATCAATGATGGGAACTAGTGTAGGACTTTTTAAATCTTGCCCATGTGCCCAACCTTTCTTGATTCCTCTTCCATAAAAATGGTTTATGGAGGCATACAGACCACTTTAGCCCTATCTGAGGACAAATCCATGTCTTCCATGATACAATGTGCTCTTTTTTTGAGAGTCAGACTCACAACACCGCTCACAGTTCACCGTTGTTTGCAGATGTCTTTGGGCCTTCTACTCTGGTATTATGTACACTGGGACACTGAAATATCTATCCTGTCTAGGCATTTATACAGTACCATCACAGTGGTCTCTGAGGACTCACGGATCTGCTACATCATTATTAATCCTGGGTTTTTAAATGGAGATTTCTAAAATACTATGAATTAATAATTTTTGTGTTGTATTATATTAGCTAAAGAATTCAAGGCCCTCCTAAATCTAATAGTATTTTTAACTAATCACATGCAATACTAATTGCACATACACATGGAAAAAATTGATGCGGACTACCTTTGGGAAGGTCTTTTTGCTTCTGTTCTGGGTCTTGCTGAATAGCAATTTCTTGTTCCTGAATTAAAGAATCTAGGAAGAAACCAAAAGGAGAAGATATAATGACCATTTAATTACTAAATCTCTATATTTACTGAGTAGCAGAAAAGACACTGATGAATGCCCTGAGTGTTAGTGTATAAACGACCCATCAGGCATGAAATAAACAATTGCATCCACACTCTAGTAGAAGGAAGTGATCTGAGGACTTGTATTTATCAGACCTTCCTTAGGGGCAAGGTGGAAAGCCTAGCTGGGAATTCCTTCTTTTGTCAGGCTTAAATTTGGCTGCGACAAAACCTTTTTTGTTTGCTTTTTGTTTTCCTTATAGTAATCTAGAAATGAGGCTGAAAGAAGCCTTTTCAGACTCTTAATTTTAATTTGTGTTGGAGTTTTTGCTTTGTTTGAACTCTGAGAACAAAAGTCCAAAATCTGGATTTAAAAGGTCCATGCATCTTGGATCTATATCCAGCTGCAGTTCAACTGGCTTGCCTCTTCTAACACTGACCTAACACTGTTTTATACTCAATTGTAGGGAAACTGAGCCTTAGGAAATAATCTTGTAGAACTTGCAGAGGAGTTGACTGAAAATCTGAACATAAATGATGAAAATCTACTAACTTCTAAAACTTCTTATTCTACTAGTAGGAAAAAATATGATATTAACCAAAACATTGAACAGATGCAATGATCAAATTAAACATGCAGTAACTAGTTGGTATTGTTAGGATAATAACCTCAGATTCCCTACAAAATATGGTTCTGAGCTGACAATCATAGTATTACCACATTGCTAATAAGTCTGAGTCACTACGATTTCTCTGTGAAAATGACCAGAGAGCTACTGTAACAGTGAGGAAAATACTGCAGTAGCTTTCAAATTCTCAAGTGATCCCCTTATTTAGAACATTTTGAGGGGAACTGTGGGGATCTACAATCCTTACGCGGCCCTGATGCCTGGGATGGGAAGTTACAGTGCTAGGCCCCAAGGACGTGAGAGTTAGATAAGGTTGCCTAGGCAGGTGGAAGCCGGCCAAGGACGGCGGACACCTCCCTTTCTTCTTTCTTAGCTCAGTGTCCAGGAGGTAAACAGAATAATAAATTAGGCAGCTGTGGGAAATGTTAAGCTATCCATGAGAATCAGCTTGTGCTTGTGCTGTGTGTATGCTTGTAACTTTTAACCAATCAGTAACTGCAAGAAGAGGATGTGAGCAGTGCATGAAGTATTATATAAGATGGCTTTTGCCCTGAAATAAACGACTTGGCTTGCAATCATATTGGCGCTGTGCTTTGTCCGGCCCGCAGGAACCCAAAATCAATGGTTGCCCCGGCGGATGAAAAGAAGCCGGGGCAGACTGGGGACTCCAGGTTGTCTAAACCCAACAGGGAACCTATGACTTTCTGTTTCCCCAAATTTAATCTTGTGCCCTCATAGCGCAAAAAAGTCACAATTTGTAAATTTCATCTCTGCCTCGAAAAACTGTTCTTCCGCTGCAGTGGCTGACAGACGGCTCCCCACTCAGCAGCTGGCTCAATATTATATTTTCTCTATCATTATTATTTTTATTATTTGTATTGAAGTAGCACCTAAGGGCCCCAGTCGTGGACAAGGTCCCTATCTATTACACAGTGATTGATCCAGCTCCCATTGAAGTCAGGGGAGTGGAAAGGCTCTCATAGATTTCAATGGGAAATGGATGAGGTCCTTAATGAAGCAGTGGCTGGGTCATATTTTTTTCCCCTGTGTTATAACGTTCAGAGAATTATATCAATAAACAGTAATATCTAGTAAAATTGTCAACTAGTTCTGAAGCCAGTTGCTATTATCATTTATAATAATGAGATACAGGGCCAGCAAGAAAGGCTGTAAGAGACAATACCTTTAGGAATACCTGCAGCATGTCAGCTTTCTCCTCTGGAACAAAACAATTTTGGGCAAGGAAACCAAGAGGAAAAATGCAGTCCGTGAAATTCTGTGTTCTACAGGTTCTTACACCTCACTCATCACCGAAGTATTGCACAGTGCATTAAGCAGCATGATGAACATCAATCAAGCGTTTGTTCTCTCAGCCTCTCCCCAGGAGAAGTGTGTGCAGGAGGGTGTTTTGTTTTGAATTTTTAAAATAAATATGTGTTAGAGTACAAGATCAATGAAATGCGCCTTGCACTTCGGACAGAAGATGGTGAGGTTTGATGATCCTTAGTTTCTGGGAGAGTTATTTCCACAGTCTTGGATCAGTCCCTAAAAAAAGCTCTGTTCCAGTTTAATTGCATTGTCCAAGAAACAAGAAGGGAAGTTTTCTTTTACTCTGAAGGTAACCTGAAAAAGTATGTAATGTGAGATGGACAAGGAGCGGGGTCTGGGATTTGGCAAATTCTCTAGAAGAACATTTGATTTGTCCGAAGGGCAGATACTCCAGGAATCTCCCTGTTCTACTAAGAAGACAAACTGATAAGAGGGACTGCTGGTGTTGGGTTATTTTGGTGTTGTTATCAGAGTGCCTTCTACCACTGATGCATAGGATTTTGTATAAGTCCTATTAAGGGAAGTCATGATGCAAAAAATCCTCTGGCAGCGAAGTGGGGAGACAGCATCTTTCTCTCTGCAAGCAACATTAGTGTACAGGGGATGGAGGCAGCAAAAGGTATAAGATCTATAAATGCAGAAGCTCTCATAAAACTTTTAACAGGGTTTGAGCTGTGTATCTAGGGTTGAATTAAGACTAACAGAATGACAATGATTATGGTAGTCTTCTCAGCTAATTCTCCATCAAAAGATAACTCTGTATATCGAATACATGATCTTTGGAGCTGTCTACACTATAGATATTTACTGAGTTTGAAACCATCTTCTAAAAAGGTTTATTCCACATACAATTCAGATCCCCACATAATATGGTTAATGCATGGCTTCTCTCTGTGTGGGTTACCTAGTAACAGGATTGCTTGTGAGCTGGGTTAAAACACAAATGAGAGACTGCAGCCAGGATCTAATATTGTTCCTGTGCCTTACAGATGTTTATATTCCAAATATATATTTCTTAATATATCTTTTAGTGAAAATGTGGACATGTTCAACTTTATGGCTATCATATTCTTTCCTTATGAAAAATAAAAATAAAATGCCACTCACCATATCTTAAATATAAATCCTGATCTAAACCCGGACATACAATTTCTAAACACCTCAGAAATTGCTGGTAGGCTGTTTCCCCCTTTTTCTGTATCAGAATCAACAATTTTCTTATTTTCTTCTTGGGATCCTCCTCTAGTTTATCCAAGGTATCATACTCGTCCTCTGTGACAATGGATTGGGAGATTAATTCATCCAAGATGAGTTCTAGGTCCTTTTGAAGAATTTCAATTATCTTTTTTCTTTTGCTGCGAATAATCTCTGAGGGTTTTCACCAGCACATTTTTCTAAATCACAAGTCCTAGGACAGAAAATATTTGTTTATATAAGGAACAAGAAACAGGATTTGTGAAACAGCCATGGTAACTTTAATGTACTTAGTCTTGTAGCATTCTTGGAACATTAGCAAGTAATCTGCTAGTTAAACAATTTGAGATGGAGAATAAAACATTTTCTCCTAAAATGTTTGAGTAACACTGATAGGAAAATGTCACTTTAATTGAAATTTTCCATTTCTTGATGTTTGGAAAATAAAAATTGATAATTTAAAAAAAGTTTTACTTTGAAATCATGGGGAAAACCTTTTTACTTTCTTCCACATTTTGTCCTATGGGAAATTAAAAAAAAATTAATATAAAGTAGAACTTTTTTCACCAAAACAAAATAAAAAGGTTCATGAAAAATGTAAAACAATGCTAAAAATCTTTTGCGGTTCCACCACCATACAACATGTTCATTTCAACCAGCTGTGCTTTTGAACAGAATACTTCTGTGCCAGTAGCTCTATCTAGTGTTCAAGGCTTGTATTACAACATCAAAACAGCTTTAAATTTAAAAGCCAATTATCCACAGTATAACTATATTTTGTAGATAATCCCTGCTCCAAAGAGCTTTCAGTTTATTTTTGGGTAGTGTACAGCACTGAGCGCATATGCTGTCAATTGCAAACAAGTAAGTACTACATTCTGTAGCTTGACTTTTATATGAAGTGTATCCCAAATGCATTATAGACTTAAATAGTGTTTAAAAAAAACTATAGAGAAAATATAAAGAAAGCGGGGAAGATAGAAATTAAAAGGTTTAGAAACCGGGAAGAAAAGAGATTTTCAGAAAAGATCGTAAAACAGATGACGTGTTGATGAGGCAGAGAACTGCTGGGAGTCCCAGATGGTAGGGACTTACAGAGAGAGAGGTTCTTCCATCACTGTGCCATGATTATGGCTGCTGCTAGTGCACAAAAGGATGTAGAGGAAGACAGAGGTTTGAAACATGTGGATGGTGATACTGAAACGGAGCCTGAAATGAGCAAGGTGCCAGCACAGCTGCCCGGGGATGCGTATAAGTTGGACGTAGATCTGTGGATGTTTGAGAAGTCAGCGGGAGCATTGGGCACACTGTCTGCAGGAGTCTGGGGGGTGAGATTAGAGGAGGGACCTACAATTGCACGGGCCAGGGGAGATGGACATTTAGATGAGAATCTCAACGGAGGAGGAGTCTCAAGGAGGCCATGGGGGACTGTCAGTATCCCAGGGCAGAGGAGATGGTGGCCTGCATGGGACCTTGTGGAGTGAGGAGCTGGGACTCAGACCAGCCATTGTTGAGGAAGCTGCAAACCTGTACATACGATTTGGGACCAAGTGAAAACCAGAGGGATCTGTTCAACTGTAACGTTCACCCTGGTGACAGTCTAGTAAATATTTGACATAGGGTTGCTGGGGCCAAACAAAGTGTTTTAACCCAAGTGTTACTTGTACAGAAAGCAAAATGGTATCAAAGTCACAGGTAACTTTTGAATCACTTTGGGCCAATTCTTCTGCCTACTGCACAGGTGTAGCAAATGTGCCGTGACGGTCTGAGGCCTGGGAGCCTTCTACAGACTGATTCGGGCCACCAGTAGACCCCAGAGCAGCTGCATCCCCCACTCCAATGTGGCAGATCTCGGCTGCTGTGGATGCACCACTCCTGGCCCTGCTCAGGGGGCACCAATCCACCGCATGAGGGGATTGCAGACCTCCTTTGGAGTGACCGTAGCACATCCTTCCTTCCTGAACGGCATAGTAGAATTAACCTGTTGTATGAAGGGCCTTCTATGGCCCTGTCTCGGGTTGGAGGATTTGGCTGTATAATAACTTAAACATTGACAGCACTATTATTGGGGTTCACAAAATATGCGGCTTTTCAAGTTCAAATTCTGCTCATTCACACCCTTGTGAATTCAGAGTAACTTCATTGGCACAGCCAGGATTTACTCTGGTGTCACTGAGATCAGAATCTGGTCCTAACCACATTGACATCAGGAGTGTTTTTCTGGATTTACACAGGTGTGATGAAAACCAGAATTCAAGTCGACTACTGAGATTTTCACGGCAGTGCAGAGAATCTCTGAATAATCTCTAATCCCAGCTCATTATAATTTTTCAGGACATTACCCTTTGGCTGGTGATCTTGATGGGGTGGCTCCCTCAGGTTCCTTCTCAATAGCCCTTGCTGCATCTGGTGCTGGCTCTGGCGTGTTTCTCAGGCTCCAACGTCCGATAAGTTCATTTGGGGCTGGTAGGAACAATTGCTCTAGTTCCAAAAAGGAAATGGTTACAATTCAGAAAGGCATTCTATTAATCTAAAAGATTCCTAACAAATCCACCAAAAGGCCTTTTGAAACCTCCACAAAAGACTGTAACCTATGACCTCTCTAAGATCACACATTTGTAACTGTCTCATTGCTTCTAGTCCAGTAGCTTTCAACAGTGGGCCACGGACCCCAGAAGGTCTGCAGACTATGTCTAATGTTTCCAAAGGGCTTCACACGTCCATTCAAAAGTGTTTAGGGATTCGCAAATGAAAAAAGGTTGAAAACCACTGTTCTAGTCCAACTAGCATTAACTGGATGAGAGAAGGGCCTGAGATGAGTTAGTTACAACTGGTTTATTTATAACAAAAAATATGAGATTCACATGCATGTTCCACTTAGCAGTTCACTTCTCATTACTGGGTGGGGGGGGAGACCTGCTATACCTAATACTGGTGGGTTTCTTTCCTTGTCTAATTTGTAAGCTTCTACCTGGTAAAATCAAAGCACTGAATCTCATACAGTATACATATGATGGGTAAAAAAGGCGATGTGTTGTCACAGACTAAAAGATTCTAGGGGTGATGCTTTTGGAAAGTCTCTTGCCATCGTATATGCAGATATAGTGTAATATAGTACGGACAGGATAGATAATACCTCAAACATTTCTTAAACATTGTATTTCCCTACCCTGACTGTCTTATTCTGATTAAATCTCATTGATTTCAATGGGAGATTTGGTATGGTGTAAGGCCTAAAAATTAAATCCCAAAATGCTGATGGTAAATAAACCTTCAGAATTCTCTTTCTCCAAGACTGGGGGGACATCTGGGCTTTTTACTCCATTCCCTTTTTCCGTGGTTGCAGAGGCTTCTAGGATCTCAGATTCCTTCCCTTTTTTTGAGAATGTGGCAGCTTCTAGGCTCTCAGCTCTGTTTCCTTTCACCGAGCATGCGACGGGTTCTGGGCTTTCAGCTCCATTCCCTTTTGCTGAGCATGGGTTGGGTTCTGGACTCTTGGTGCCGTTCCCTTTCATTGAGCACGTGTCAGGTTCTGGGGTCTCAGCTCCGTTCCCTTTCGCTGAGGATATCGTGGGTTTTGGGGTCTCAGCTTCAGTTCTTTTCTCTGAGAGTTCAGTGGCTTCTGGACTGCCAGGAAGAGTCTTTTTCCCTGATAACACAACCATTTCTGGATCTTCTGGTCCATTCTTTTTCTCTGACAACACTGTAGTTTCGGGATCCTCAGTTCCATTCTTGGGATCTAAAGATTCAAAAAACAATATCAGATAAAATGCTATTCTGATTCTTCAAGTGTATTGATATTCTGGTGTCCCTGACATGATTCCAGCTTTCCTTCCTTTCAATTATGCCAGCATGTTTGGAGATAGCGCACATCAATAGTCATACAACATAGGTGCAAAGAGGAGATAGTGTAATATAAACAATTTCCCAGAAGTTCTGAGAGTCCTGGGCTGATGAGATGGGATCTACTGTTATATCAGATAAACACATTGCTTTGATATAGACATATTCTGAAATTATTCACTGAGGTTTCCTTTTAAATGAAAAAAAGAGATCTACTCTATAGAGCCAGGAAGGAAGCCCTTAAGATGATTAAACTAGACTTCTACATTTTCCATTAGGAAAAATCTAACAGCATTTAACAAAGGATTAAAAAGAAAATTATTTAAACTTAGTTATCCAGACTCTTGAGATCAAATTCTGCCTACGCTACAAGTGAAATTGAGTCTTGTAACCTGATATCATCCTGCCCCATTGTAAAAGGTTAGACAAAAATATGGTAAATGGAGTGATGGGTATGAAAGGCTGTTTGTAAGATTACTTTCTCTCTTAAATTCTACAGAACTGTTAAAAAACAAAAACAAACAAAAAACAACCTATAGACAGGTGTTCATCCTATATGAAATTCTAAAAGACTTTTCTTTAAGGGGACTGTGACAGGGTCAGGCCTGACGGCTACGCCAGGGTGCTGGAGGGCAT
>ML675644.1:24091774-24102430 GCA_007922155.1 Mesoclemmys tuberculata | reverse complement strand
GTTCACCTAGTGGATGGAGGGTTTTTTTTCCTCTGGGTTGACCTGGTGACTGCGCGTTTTTCATAGAGTCATAGACTTATAGAATATTAGAGTTGGCAGGGACCTCAGGAGGTCATCCAGTCCAACTGCCTGCTCAAAGCAGGACTAACCTCAGATAAATAATCCCAGCAAGGGTTTTGTCAACCCGCAGCTTAAAAACCTCTAAACATTGAGATTTCCACCACCTCCTTAGATAACTCATTCCAGTGCTTCACCAACTTCCTAGTGGAAATTTTTTTTTCTTGATGTCCAACCTGGACCTCTCCCCACTGCAGTTCAGACCATTGCTCCTTGTTCTGTCATCTGCCACCACTGAAAACAGCCTAGCTCCATCCTCCCTGGAACCCTCATTCAGGTAGTTAAAGGCTGCTATCGAATCCCCCCCCCACTCTTCTGTTCTGCAGACTAAACAAGCCTACTTCCCTCAGCCTCTCCTCATAAGTCTTGTGCTCCAGCCCCCAAATCATTTTAGTTGCCCTCTGCTGGACTCTCTCCAACTTGTCCACATTCTTTTAGCAGTGGGGGGCCTAAACTGGACACAATACTCCAAATGCGGCCTCACCAATGCCGTATAAAGGGGAATAATCACTTCCTGCGATCTGCTGGCAATGCTCCTAAAAATGCAGCCCAATATGCCATTAGCCTTCTTGGCAAGCAGGGCACACTGCTGATTCTTATCCAGCTTCTTATCAATTATAAACCCCAGATCCTTTTCTGCAGAACTGCTGCCTAGCTCACTGGTCTCCAGTCTGTAGCTCTGCATGGGATTCTTCCGTCCTAAGTGGAGGACTCTGCACTTGTCCTTGTTGAACCTCATGAGATTTCTTTTGGCCCAGTGCTCCAAGTTGTTTAGGTTCTTCTGTATCCTATCCCTAACTTCCAGGATATCTACCCCCCACAGCTTAGTGTCATCTGCAAACTTGCTGAGAGTGCAAGCTACCCCATCCTCCAGATCATTAATGAAGATGTTGAACAAAACCGCTGCCAGCCAGACATGGAACCACTGATCACTACTCATTGGGCCCTATGATCTAGCCAGTTCTCTATTCATTTTATGGTCCATTCATCCAATCCACACTTCTTTAACTTGCTGATGAGAATACTGTGGGAGACTGTATCAAAAGCTTTGATAAAGTCAAGGTATATCACGTCCACCGCTTTCCCCACACCCACAGAACCAGTCACTTCTTCATAGAAGGCAATCAGGTTGGTCAGGCATGACTTGCTCTTGGTGAATCCATGTTGACTGTTCCTGATCACCTTCCTGTCTTCCAAGTGCCTTAAAAGGGATACCTTGAGGACCTGCTCCATGATTTTTCCAGGGATTGAGGTGAGGCTGACCAGTCTAGTTACCTGGATCCTCTTTCTTCCCTTTCTTGAAGATGGGCACTCTATTTGCCTTTTTCCAGTCATCAGGGACCTCCCCCAATTGCCACAAGCTTTCAAAGGTAATAGCCAATAGCTCTGAAATCACCTTAGCTAACTCCCTCAGCATCCTCGGGTGCATTGCATCTGGCCCCACGGACTTGTGTATGGCCAATCTTTCTAAATAGTCCTGGACCTGTTCCTTCAGCACCGAGAGATGTTCACCTTCTCCTCATTCTGTGCTGCCCAGTGCAGTAGTCTGGGTGATGACCTTGTCTGTGAAGACAGAGGAAAAAAAGACAACGACTACCTCAGCTTTCTCCACATCCTCCCCCATTCGATAAGTGACCCACACTTTCCCTAATCTTGCTCTTGTTGCTAAAACACTTGTAGAAACCCTTCTTGTTCCCCTTCAAGTCCCTTGCTAGCTGCAACTCCAATTGCTCCTTTGTCTTCCTGATTTCATTCCTGCATATTCGAGCAGCATATTTATAATCCTCCCTTTGATTTTATAATCCTTCCTCTTCAACCTGGAAGACAAAGCCCCATCCACATGGTCAACTCAGAGGAAAAAACCCCTCTGGCCACTACATCAACCAGGAAGGCAGAAAAATGTTAAGCTGCTCTGGCCACTAGGTGAAGTGGAGGAAAACCCTCCACCCCCACCGGCCACCAAGTTAATCCAGAAGACAAACTCTCGGCTACCAGGCCAACTCAGAGGAAACAATCCCTCCAACAACCAGCTCAACCCAGAGGAAAAGCTCCCTGGCCACCAAATCAACCCCGAGGTGAAACCCGCCGGGCCACAAGGTCAACCCGGAGGAAAAAACCACTCCGGCCACGAATTAAACCTGGAGGAAAAGGCAGAAAAATGCTAAGTAGCTCTGGCCACTATTTCAAATGGAGGACAATGCCCTCTCGACTACCAGGTCAGAGCAGAAGACAAACCCCCATCCACACGGTCAACCTGGAGGGAAAAAACCTCTCCGGCCACCGAATCAATGCCAAAGAGAAAATCTCCGCCACCGGATGAACCCGGAAGGAAAAAAACCCTGGCCACCAGCTCAGCTGGAAGGAAAAAAATCCTCTGGCCACCAGGTCAACTTAGAGGAAAAGGCAGAAACATGCTAAATCCCTCTAGCCACCTCGTCAACCAGGCAGAAAATGCCCCCAGTCACCAGATCAACCTGGAAGACAAACCCTAGGCCACGAGGTCAACCCAGAGGAAAAGGCAGAAAACTGCTAAGTCCCGCCAGCCACCAGATCAATCCAGAGGAAATAAAACCCAGCCAACAGGTCAACTCTGAGGAGAAACCGCCAACAAATAGGTAACCCTGGAGGAAAAACCCGCCGGCCACCAGGTTAACCTAAAAGACAAATCCCCAGTCACCAGGTCAATTCGGAAGAAGAGACCCCTCTGGCCAGCAGATCAACCTGGAGGAAGACCCCCTCTGGGCAGCAGGTGAAGCCAGAGGAAAAGACCTCTCCGGTGAGCAGGTCATCTTGGAGGAAAAGGCAGAAACATGCTAAGTCCGTCAAGGCCACCCAGTCAACCAGGAGGAAAATCCCACCGGCCACCAGGTCAACCTGGAAGACAAACCTCAGGCCACGAGGTCAACCTGGAGGGGAAAACATCTCTGGCCACAAGGTCAACCCGAAAGAACCCCCCCCCACCACCACCTGGCTACCTGATCAATCCTGAGGAGAACTCCCCAGCCATCAGCTCAACCCGGAAGACAAACCCCCAGCCACAAGGTCAACCTGCAGGAAAAAACCCCTCCAGCCACCAGATCAACCTGGAAGAAAATCCCCCCAGGCAACAGATCAATCCAGAGAATAAACCCTTCCAGCCACTAAGTCAACCTGGAGGAAAAAACCCCTCCGTCACGAGGTCAACTCGGAAGAAAAACACCCCGGCCACTAGGTGAATCCAGAGAAGAAACCCCAGCCACCAGGTCAACCAAGAGGAAAAACTCAGCACCCAGAGGATTTGAATGCAGCCTTTCTGAGGTGCAAATGGGCCATTAACCAATCCTTTATATTGTCACATTCCTTGATGCACCATTTAATTTTGATAGTCTTTGTGGATGGCAAGAGGAGGGGGAGAGCACAGGGGGTGGGGGGCCAGGAAAAATGATTACCATGCCTGAGTTCTTAAATTTAGAGCAAATGTTTTCAAAAGTTATAAAGCAAAATTTACAAATGCAAACACTCTGATGTGAACAAATCATTTTTTATTTAGATGCGAAATACAAAGGCAAATTTTATGTGCAAACATTAGATTAAGTCATCTAGTTATTTGAAAGGAATTTAAGCCCGAGATAAATACAGTAATTGTGGGGGAGGGGAGAGGGAAGAGAAAACGGAAAGGTAGAACACTAATAAATAAAGTAACAAATCACAAAATTTCAGTGCTGAAACTGGATCTTTCTGCCAGAGTTTCTCCTCTCTTCTTAAAACTCCTACCAAAGTTATACAGTTATTCAACTACAATTGGTACACCTTTCCCCATAAAACTGTCTCACTCTTTTACAGCCTAGTTGTCTTGTCAATTTGCACCAAAAACTGTTTTCAAATAGGTATTGGCCATTCTTATAAATAATCCAAGTATCTTCCCCCTATGTGCATTATATTTTATTAAAGCAGCCTCACTAACACGTCTCATTAGCTTATTCCTTGAATCCAGACTGAGTTATGGTGAAGAGGCAGCCATGCAGACATCTGGGAAAATATCCCTTTTTAAATGGAGAAAATATAATCCCTTTGGTTGAACAGCTGTCAAGATATTGTTTTAGTCACCTGATGAATAATTGGAGAATGTCCTTTATTATTCCTAACTAAAAAAAGGAGAGTTAGATTTAAAATCCCTTCCTTTAAGTAGCAGTGGGGACATAACAATGAAAAGAGACAAGTAGACACAAGTCAATACTTTTATCCTGTCCTGATTATATTTAGGGGTGGGAGGAGGAATTCCTATTTTTAGGTTCTCCTCTCTAAGGACAAGTCTCCTGTAGCACTTTAAAGACTAACAAATTTAATTTCTGCAGGCATAAGCTTTTGTGGGCTGGCGAAGTAGGTTACAGCCCACGAAAGCTTATGCCTGCAGAAATTAAATTTGTTAGTCTTCGAAGTGCTATAGACTCTGTTTTTACTGGATACAGACTAACACAGCTACCCCTCTGGAACTTCTCTTAGGACAGAATTTCCTCTCTTTGGAACTTCTTGGCTGTGGTCAGTTTTACAACCAAAAGGAAAGTTGTGTCATTTATTCTTTTTATTGTACTAGTACTGCATGGACCAAGATAAAATCAGTTTGGTACTACTTGCATGACACTGATTGTCACAAGGTAGATCCATATATAGTATATGCCCCTTAAAAGACTATAGAAAACAACTGACTCCCAAGGCAGACAGGCAGTTTTCAAACATTAGTAAGTGGTTTCATTTAAAAAAATACTAAAATGGTACAGTCTGTGATTAAATTAAAAAACAATTATTTGAAATAAGAGCACTGCGGGGGAGGGAGTGGGAGGAGAGAGTGTCTAAAAACAGAGACTTTATTTTAACCTGTACTCTGGGAACATAAAACAGTCAAACAGATTTTAAAAATATTTTTAAAAAGACAACTTTGTCTGGAGCAGATAACTTGATAACTTGTGCAACAAAAGTTTGTTTCAGGCTAAAGATAGGTTAGTGAAGATCAGAGTTCATAAGGATCTTTTTGCATTTTTGTTAGGTACAGCAATACAACCTGCACCATCATAATAGTGAATGAATATCTAAGTAGTAAAGGCAAAAAAGAAGTCATTTGCTCAAGTACATTTGGTAAAATGTAAATAATTTAACAGCGCCAACTATTTAAGGCAGAGTAAATTCCCTTTGGCAAGTGTGCAGATAGATCCTAGTGTTTAATGGCATCAGATACAGATATGTGGAGCACTGAGCTAATTTAGAAACTTTTTCTGTAATGTTCTAAAGGCTTCTGAAGCAATACTGTAAAATTATTTCTTTCTCCTCTCATTCCAAAATCTCTCTCCTCCCCCCAATAAATGGCCACTTTTCATCATTAGGCATTAGGACACACATTCCTCATTTCCTCTACTACAGGGACAATCTGTATATTAAGTCACCTTTAAGAGAAACAAATATTGGATCACTAAATATGTTCTTCATGGCTACAATAATGTATGTGTGGTAATAATCCAGCAACACTTATGTCATTGAAGCCATCTAGAACTCTGCTGCACTAGTCCCATTCAGCTAATAGGCAACACCACCACCAAAAGCTGACACCGAAACAACCTGGACAACCTGGCCTTTGATCACTTTTAATTTGACTCAGTTCTGTAACAAAATCTTTTCTTCTCCCTACTGCTTTAACACAGAGTTACATACATACATTGAACAAGATGCTAAAATATAACTCAAACGTAGGTCTTTACAAATCAAATCTATAAACAGAATCCAGTCATCCTGCTATTTAGCCCATGGTAATGGACACTGCTATGGATAGGATCAGCTGGTTAAAATTGTTCATATCACAGTTTCTCCATGCTACAGCACAGAGTAAATATTCTCTAAACTGATATCCTGTTGTTTTATTTTAGAATTTCAGAGGGGGTGTTTGAATATGAACTATAATCCTGTTCTGTTTCTAGATTCAGAGGCAGACCTGGTTGCTCTGCAGTGCCAGCTTTCTTTGCCAACAAACAACAAGAATTCAAGCCTCAACATCCAAACATTTAGGCAAAGAACACATCCAGAAGCCCAAAATATATTCTAATAACTGTTTAATCCCCTGTGCCACTGTAATAGTACATGGAAAACATTCTAAACTAAATGCTTCTCAAGGAATCTGAAAAGTCAGAGAAAAGATCATAGCAGTAAAACAGAGTCCCTGTTGACTCAGTCAGGACTATTAATTCACTGACAGTCTAGTCCTTCTTCATGAATTAGCATACTTGTAGTTTGGGCAGAGGCATATATAGGTACCCTTGGTTCAGACAGTTGAAAGAGGACATTAAGAAATAGAGATGCAGTTTTTCCATTCATCTCCCTTTTCATAGCACCTCTGGGAGATGCCAATTATTTCCCATAGAACTTCTTGTTCAGAAGGAAGATCAGGAGGTTGACATTGACTTTTGCTCTGTCAAACAACTTCATGACAGCAACACCTTCATACTGTAGCTGCAAAAGATCCTGCCAAAGAGAACATGTTGATTAGTGAGAAATCCACAGAGGTTCAGTGGAAAAGAGATAATTTACAAGATACTAGTGCAAAGCTGGTTTCTGAAGAATTAGTATTTAGTGTGAGTCTATGAAATATAAAGTTGAGAGATTATCACTGATACCGCCTAGAAAAGTACGAAAAACATTCTATTAAAAGACAGCTCTGATTATCTTAATTGTATGATATTTTTGTATTAACACAAACATTAAAATGAAAACTCTCTTTAGCTCTCACCTCTCTTTCAAATATCTAAAAAGACCACAAAAACCTAAGTCTAAACAATTATCTCCAGGCTTGTCATTCATGTGATTACCACACAATCCCCATAACCCTTAAATAGAGTCCACCCTCCCTCGTTTAATCATATTTCGCAGCCATAAAATATGAGAACATATGGCCTGATTTTCCAAGAAGTTAAGCAGCCACAGCTCCCATTGAAGTGACATAAGCACTGAAATTTAGAGCAGAATAACAGGAAAAAGTTCCCAGCTAAGGTCAAATGAAGAAAACCCAACCAGTTTCATAATCAGTGGAGGCAAGACTACTACAAATACACTTCATTCTTCCCAGTGTCAGACAGCTGAGTAGGCAGACACACTGAGTAGGTAGACAATAAGTCATCTCCTGTGCCAGTCTCCCTCAGTAGTGAAGTGTTTTTTTTGGGGTGGGGGAGGGGGGATCTCCCCACTTTGCTAAAGACAAACAGCCACACCCACAATCTCCTTTATTATCCAAATTTAAGCAAACTAACAAACACAGTTCCTCAGCTCTTTTTTACAACTTTGACCTCATCTCTTTAACTGAAAGCACTGGGAGCTGGACCTACCTCAGTCACAGGAGCCAGCCACCTTGTGATACAGTACCATGCCTCCTCACCTTCACTGAGGTTGAGTGGGAGCAAGGTGACCACAATGCTGTTTCGCTATCTTTCTCAACCCAAGAGAGAAAGATCCCTGAGAGAAGGGGAGCCAACAGAGAGACTCCCAGCCAGTCAGTAGGGCTCAGCTCTGAGGTGCTCAGGACGTATAAGGTAATGCTCCTCATTGACTCAGGTGAGGCTGGAAACTTCAGTGCCACTTTTGTTGGACCTAAAGCCACTTATGGTGATTAGGTCTTTGGAATCAAGACACTCATGAACATAGACAAGGCTGGATGATTGCTACCCAACTCAGTTGAAAAGATGAGACCAATGACCTCAATGCTACTCAGCATGCTGGTGATAAAACTACTCTGTCAAGTGGTTCGTCGGAGCCACGATGTCTCTCAATACTAATGGTACCAGACTCAGGTGACTGACCTTGAAGAGCCTCTTTTACTAATAGGGGGTTGAAATAGTACTCCTGCTCCTTGAAGATTGAACTCCCCCAAATTCTGACCTTCTCCCAGAGGCATCAAAAATGGGAAGCTCAATGGACATCACATCATCGAATGAAGCACAAGTCTTAATGCTGGAGCTTTTAGTTGCCTTAGTTATGCAGTCTATTGGGCCAACAGACACTAAGAAAAACTGCCTTCTAGGACTAACATTCAGGAAAAATGAAGATGCTCATGAGGAGTAGGACCTGCATGGTGTCTGCACTGGCATCAACATCAATTAAAAAGAAAACCTACTATTTAACTATTGTGGCAAACTGCCGGCTTCCCCCTGGTGGGTCTTGCGCTTTACCTCTCTTCCTGGGCCAGGGTGCCCCCAGCTAACCCGTCTCCCCTGGCTGTAGAGGAGCTTTGTCTCCTGGTCTGGGTGGGAACCTTCTCCTCCAGCTGCCACAAGTCTTCTGGCAGCTTCCTCTTGGTTTGTTCCCTCCTCCCCCGCTTGGGAAGACAGGGTTTAAGTACACCTCCCATCACCCTTCATTGGGTCCAGGTGTCCCTAATTGCCCTGCTGTAATCTCTCTTCTGCCTGCAGGGCTAAGGACCTTTAACCCTTTACAGCCCACATACTGGCCCTGGTATATGTTTTGGTAGCCCTCTGGCCTGACTTTACCACACTACACACACAAGAAGAGCACCCAAAAGGGGCACAAAAATGAAAAACAGAATAACTTATAAGGGAAATATTGAGGACACTGAGTGAGCTCCAAACTAACTGCTACTTTTATGGTCAAAAGGAAATGGAGGGCAACTGATACCACTGATGTCTAGATGAGTGAAGAGTCATCAGAAGAGCCTTCAGTAACTGAAGGAATATTTTTATAACAATGATCTATTCACAAATCAGTATTTCCTAGAAATTATGCACAAATTGCAGTTCTCTCATGTAAATCCAGATATCTGTCACATGGCAGGCAATACAGAAATGTAAGGTTTTTCTTTGACTAAACATAGATCAGAATCTTGTAAGTTAATCAGTCCTAGGTAAATTTTGGCCTTAGGTTCAAGTAAATACAATACACTGTTTTCAGCCCCTTGAAAATCTATCAAATGAATCTTCTTGATCTGTTAAGCACAGGAATGATGATCAAATTCTCATTTCTTGAATATTTGTTGGCAAGACTAAGTGAGAGGTAATCCTGCTGAAGTTGTCTATCAAAAAGATTTACCAGCAAGCAAAGGCCATTGTTTTCCTGGTATAACCAAGTTTTCTCGTCTCAAAGTTCCAAATAAAGGACCTTGGCACCCTCCTACAGTTCACAATAATTAAAAGAACATAAAACTATTGTTTTTGTAAGATGTTAAGAATCAAGTACAGATTTCCAAAAATGGAGTTCTGCAGACTGGCAAAATTTGCAAAAGTAGCTGCAGAATGAGCTTTCCAAAAGACTTTCCAAGTCAGACTGCTGCTGAAACCTCCATATCTGCTCAACTTCTCTAATACATAGGTAAGTTTCCCTCCTCTAATTTCACTCTTTTCCACTAATTCTTACTGCTATTTTGCTCCATCAGAGATACTCTGAAGCCATAGGTATTAGACTATACTTCACAGAGTGAACACTTCTTTCCCTTATCTAACACCTATGCTACCAGTAACACTGGATAAACAAATCATCTGAATATTTCTGCTATTCTGAAAAGAAAAATTAAACGATATACAATTTTTCCACTGATGTCAGCATTCATGCTCTCCCATGTTGAATAACAGCATTACATTGGGTTGCTTTCAGCTTTTCTTCGCAACCATAAAGAATACAAATATTTATTTATGAAATCTTAGATCCACAGAAAGTGACTGACTACTAGAAGTCTACAGGAAAAACTCTGGTGGCCACATGCAGCCCACATATACACAGGTATATATGATATACAGGTTATCAGCATCAAATAGGAGGATCCTTACCTGATAATGTAACATGAATGTTTCCATCTGAACGCCCATGAATTTTGCTTTGACCTCAAAATCTCCTACTTCCTCTGTTGGGTTGATTTCAAATATCACATTTTTAAACCTATGAAGGTTGGCAAATAAAAGTAATACATTTATTATTTCATATACAAGTTCTAAGGAACAATGGGTAGTGGAGGATGATGTCAACACAGGATTTCTGAAGTACAAGTATTGCAAATATGGGGATCCCAAACATGGTAGAGAGGGAGAGATGAAGGCAGAGCAGAAGGCAGAGATACATTGTACTACCTTCAGCAAGCCAGCTTCCTGCTGAGGTGATGTAGGCTGCCTTATTGAGAGGAAGCTTCATAGTTTCTAAGGCCAGAAGGGACCATTGTGATCATCCTGTTTGACTCCTTGCATAACATAGGGCATATAACATTCCTGAAATAATTCCTTTTTGAACTAGAGCAGATCTTTTAGAAAAATATTCAATCTAGATTTAAAAATTGCCAATGATGGAGAATCCACCACAATCCTTGGTAAATTGTTCCAATGGTTAATTACCTTCACTGTGAAAAATTTACGCTTTATTTCTAGTCTGAATTTGTGTAGCTTCTTATTACACCCTTGTATCTTGTTATATCATAGTCTGCTAGACCAAAGAGCACAAAGCCAAATACTTCTCCCAACGTAGGTACTTACAGATTGAGCTCAAGTCTCATAGACTCATAGACTCATAGGTCAGAAGGGACCAATA
>ML675644.1:24068732-24091374 GCA_007922155.1 Mesoclemmys tuberculata | reverse complement strand
TGGTCCCTACGTGAAGTCCATACACGGGCAGCATAGAGAGTAGCACTCAGCATGGAGGTGGGTGCGAGGTCTCGGTAGAAGTGAGTGTGTGTAGGACTGCACGTCCAACTACTGCATCTGCTGCTAGTACGATGGTGTAGAGATTAGTGAAAGGGTGGATGGAGGACCACATGGCCACCCTACAAATGTCTTGCTATGGGATGTCTGCTTGGAGGGCAGATGTAGCAGCTTGCGTTTGTGTAGAGCAGCAGTGATACCAGATGGCAGAGAGACATGGGAAATGGAGCAGCATTCTGTGATGCAATGAGAGATCCATTTGGAGAGCCATTGAGATGAAAAAACATGGCCTTGGCAATGCTCTGAAATGGCGAGGAAAAGTTGAGGCTCAGTTCGGAAAGCATGGGTGCACTGGAGATAGAAGGCCAGCGTGCAGTGAACATAGAGGGAATGTAAACTGCACGTTCTGGGGGAGGCATGCAGTTTGGGATAGAAGGTCGGAGGTGAATTGACTGGTTGAGGTGGAACAGAGAGAACATCTTAGGATGGATTCTAAGGGAGAAATTGTCCTTGTGGAACATGGTAAATGGCGGGTCAACCATCATAGCTGCCAGTTTGCTGACCTGTCGAGCCAAGGTGATGGCCACCAAGAAGATCACTTTCATGAAGAGGTGGGTGAGAGAACAGATTGCTAAGGGCTCAAAGGGCGCTCTGGTGAATGCAGAAAGGACAAAGTTAAGGTCCCATGGAGGGCTGGATTGGTGGACTGGGGGAAAGATGTTGAGAAGACCATGAAGGAAGTGAGCAGTGGTCGAGTGGCTAAAGGTTGAGGAGCCATCCACAGGTGGGAGGAAGGCACTGAGCACAGTGAGCAGGACTTGGATGCAAGAGTGGGCAGGGCCAGATTGCTGAAGGTGGTGAAGGTAGTCAAAGATAGTACGAATGGACACTGAGTCTAAGGGATAGTGCTGGTTGGACACCCATGCAGGGATGTTGTTCCAGGAAGAAGGATTACTAGGAAGAGATGGGATTCATCTAACAAAGAGAGGGAAGAATATCTTCGCAGACAGACTGGCTAACCTAGTGAGGAGGGCTTTAAACTAGGTTTGATGGGGGATGGGAATCTAAGCCTTGAGGTAAGTGGGGAGTGGGACACCAGGAGGAAGCAGGAGGAGGAGGGTGCAACAGGGAAGGCCTCCTAAACTGCACTGAGAAAATAGGGCAATTGGCCCATTATCTCAAGTGCCTATACACAAACGCAAGAAGCCTCGGAAACAAGCAGGCAGAATTGGAAGTCCTGGCACAGTAAAGAATCTATGATACGATTGGCATAACCGAGACTTGGTGGGGTAACTCACACAACCGGAGCACTGTCATAGATGGGTATAAACTGTTCAGGAAGGACAGGCAGGGACGAAAGGGTGGAGGAGCTGTACTGTATGTAAGGGAGCACTGCGATGGCTCTGAGCTCCAGTATGAAACTGGAGATACGCCAGTTGAGAGTCTCTGGCTTAAGCTTAGAAGTGAGAATAAGGGTGATGTCATGGTGGATGTCTGTTACAGACCACCAGACCAGGAGGACGAGGTAGATGAGGCTTTCTTCAGTCAACTAGGGAAAGTTTCCAGATCACAGGACCTGGTTCTTATGGGGGACTTCACTCTGACATCTGCTGGAAGAGCAATACAGATGTGCACAGATAATACAGGAAGTTTTTGGAGAGTGTTGTGGACAACTTTCTGGTGGAAGTGCTGGAGCAACCAACTAGGAGTCATATTCCTCTTGACCTGCTGCTCACAAACAGGGAAGATTTGGTAGGGAGTTGCAGCTACAACAGACATGAAAGGGAACATGAAGGGTTTCTACAGGTATGTAACCAACAAAAGGAAGATTAGGGAAAGTTTGGGCCCCTTACAGAATGGGGGAGACAACCTAGTGATAGAGGATGTGGAGAAAACTGAGGTACTCAATGCCTTTTTTGCCTCTGTCTTCACAGACAAGGTCAGCTCGCACACTACTGCACTGGGCAGCACAGAATGGGGAGGAGGTAAACATCCCTCAGTTCTGAAAGAACAGGTTCAGGACTATTTAGAAAGATTGGACATACTCAAGTTTATGGGGTCAGATGCAAGAAATCTGATGAGGTTCAACAAGGACAAATGCAGAGTCCTGCACTTAGGACAGAAGAATCCCATGCACAGCTACAGACGGGACCGACAAGCTAGGCAGCAGTTCTGCAGAAAATGATCTCGGGCTTACAGTGGATAAGAAGCTGAATATAAGTCAGCAGTGTGCCCTGCCTGCCAAGAAGGCTAACGGTATATTGGGCTGCATTTGTATGAGCACTGTCAGCAGATCGAGGGAAGTGATTATTCCCCTCTATTCAGCATTGGTGAGTCTGCATTTGGAGTATTGTGTCCAATTTTGGGCCCCCCACTACAAAAAGGATGTGAACAAGTTGTAGAAGAGTCCAGTGGAGGGCAACAAAATGATTAGGGGGCTGGAGCACAAGACTTATGAGGAGAGGATGAGGGAACTCGGCTTGTTTAGTCTGCAAAGGAGAAGAATGAGGCGGGATTTGATGGCAGCCTTTAACTACCTGAAAGGGGGTTCCAGGGACGATGGAGCTAGGCTGTTCTCAATGGTAGTAGATGACAGAACAAGGAGAAATGGTCTCAAATTGCAGTGGGGGAAGTCTAGGTTGAATATTAGGAAAAAGTTTTTCGCTAGGAGTGTGGTGAAGTACTGGAATGGATTACCTAGGGAGGTGATGGCATCTCTATCCTTAGAGGTTTGTAACCTATGGCTTGACAATGATGATGAGATGATTTAGCTGAGGTTAGTCCTGCTTGTGTAGAAGGTTGACCTAGATGACCTCCTGAGGTCCCCTTCCAATTCTAATATTCTATGATACGCCACTACTTGGCCTGCTAGCATGATCTGGTGGTTGGTCACCTGCTGTGCAAGAGGACACCGTGCATGGGTGTGGAGCACACATTGCCTATGCACAAGCCCCATCCAAATACCAGGCCAAGAGGTGAAGTGGGCCTGGATTGAGGTTAGGATCTGATTGCACACTTGTGTGAAGAGATCCAGGGTAGAGGGAAGGTGGATCAAAGGGTAGGAGGAGAGGTGAACTAATATTAGGTCAGACCAATAGGGAGCTATGAGGATGAGGATTGCTCGGTTCCGGTGCACCTTGCGTAGGGCCTGCGAGAGGAGTGGGATGGGTGGGAAGGCATATCAGAGCCAGATGTCCAGGGTAGGAGGAGTGCATCTCCCTGAGAGCCCGGTCCAAGAGCAGAAGAGGGGAAGTCTGTGGTTGGGCGCAGTTGCAAAGAGGTCCCATTGCAGATTACCCCCCTGTTGGAAAGTGGAGCAGAGAGTGGGGTTGTGGAGCTCCCACTTGTGGTTTCCATGAAATGATCAGCTGCACGTGTCCACAAGGGAGTTGCTGGTGCCCCGAAGATGGATAGCCTGCAGTGTGACTCTGTGTTGGATGCACCAGTTCCAGATGTGCATTGCCTCCATGCAAAGAGACGGAGATCTGGTGCTGCCCTGTTTGTTGATATAGACAATGGCTGTCATGTTGGTCGAAAGAAGTTGCACATGGAGGGAGTGGAGGAATAGTAGAAACACTTGGCAGGTGAGACAGATGGCCCATAGCTGCAAGATGTTAATGTGCAGCCTTGCCTCCCTGGGGGACCAAAGGCCCTGGGCCAAGTGGCCTTTCCTATAGGTGCCCCAGTCCATGAGCTGGGCATCTATGGTGAGAGTGGTGCAACGTGTGGGGTGATTGAAAGGAACACTATCTATGACCTTGGTCGGATTGCACCACCGCAAGAGGGAAGCCAGGACCGAGCTGGGCATTTTGAATTCACTTGCCGAGGTGGTTTGTCTGTGGATCGGAGACAGAGCAGAGCCACAGCTGAAGGTATCACATGTGCAGGCGGGCATACAATGTGATGGAAAAGCCACCACATGTCAGAGAAAGGAGAGGCACTGGCAGATCTGCGTGTGGGGATTACAGCACAAGCTTGCTATAGGTGAAGTGAGGGTGGTGAATTGATCTGGTGGGAGAAAGGCTCACCCTGCAGGGAAGTCCAAGCAAGCTCTTATGAAGATGAAGGAGCGGGTGGGCACAAGGGTTGACTTGTCCTGGTTGATACAGATTCCCAAGCTGGTGGGAGGTTTTGTAGGGTACTGACGGTGACAAGGAGGCGGTCATGGGATGAAGTGATGAGAAGCCAGTTGTCCAGTTATGTGAACAAGGAGTGGCTGAGACGTTGCACATATGCTGCAAATACCACAAAGACCTTTGTGAAAACGCAGGGAGGTGGGCGATACCAAAATGAAGGACCCGGAACTGGTAGTGAGAATGTTCCATCTTGAAGCAAAGGAATTTGTGATGGGCAGTATGCCTCTTTCATAATGAGAGTCATGAACCAGGCTCCAGTGAGAAAGGAGGGCATGATCAGGGTGACTATTTGGAAGCGAAAAGTACGGTTACTTATCTCGTAACTGTTGTTCCTTGAGATGTGTTGCTCATGTCCATTCTAAATTAGATGTGTGCATGCTACATGCACCAGTGCCGGAAATTTTCCCCTTAGTGGTATCTGTAGGGCCAGCTCTAGTGCCCTCTGCAGTGGTATACAGGGTGCTGCCAGCCCCCCTCCCTTCAAGTTCCCTCTTGCTGGAACTCTGACAGAGGGGAAGGAGGGTGGGTTTTGCAATGGACATGAGCAACATATCTTGAAGAACAGTAGTTATGGGTTTCTTCGAGTGCTTTCTCATGTCCATTCTGAATAAAGTGACTTACCAGCAGTACCTGTGGAGGCAGGCAGGAGTTCATGACCACGACAACTGCAACACCACTCTTCCAAACCCTGCATCGTCCCAAGGTTGCTGCGTGATGGCGTAGTGGGATGCGAATGTATGGACCTAAGACCAAGTAGTGGCTTTGCAAATATCCTCAATGGGCACATGAGCCAGAAATGCCACTGAAGATGCTTGTGCTCTCGTAGAGTTGGCTGACAGCGAGGCTGGGGGCAGTGCCTCCCACCTGTTTGTAGCAGGCTCAGACGCAAGCCATGATCCACGACACAATATGGTGCGAGGAAATCGGACCACCTTTCATATGCTCAGCACCCGCAATGAAGAGCTGCACTGAGTGACAGAAGGGCTTGGTCCTGTCAATGTAGAACACTAGAGTCCTTCTTACACCGAGAGTGGAGGCTCCTTTCCTCACTGGAATTGTGTGGCTTGGATAGAAAACTGGCAGAAAAATGTCCTGGTTGTCATGAAAGTGGGAAACTACTTTTGGCAGGAATGCTGGGTGTGGGCGTAACCGAACCTTATCTTTGTAAAAAAAAACTGTGTAGGGAGGTTCTGTGTAGGGAGGTTAGGGCCCTAATCTCTGATATCCTCCTCGCTGAGGTGATGGCCACTAGAAACGCTACCATGACAGGTGCATGAGCGAGCATGAAGCCAGGGGTTTAAAGGGGGGGACAGTGAGGTGGGAGAGGACAAGGTTCAGATCCCATTGGGGAATCGGGTCTCGGATCAGAGGAAAGAGCCTCTCCAGTTCACGTAGGAATGTAGCTGACATTTTGTGTGCAAAGATTGTCCTACCTTCGACAGGTGGGTGGACGGCCTAATTTGCCACCAGGTGTGCCTTAACTGACTAAAAGGCCAGGCCTTTCTGTTTTAGATGGGGCAAATAGTCCAGGATTATTTGGACAGGTGCTTTAATTGGAGACATGTTTCAATTTGCGGCCCAGCAGATAAAATGCTTCCATTTAGCACAGTAGGATGCCCCCATGGATGGCTTCCTACTTTCCAATAGAATCTTTTGAACCTGAGCCAAGCACAGTTATTCCTCTCTACTTAACCATACATTTTCCACACTGAAAGGTGCAAGGAAGCCAGGTCTAGGTGCAACAGCTGACCCCAGTCCTGGGAAAGGAGGTCCGGCAGTAGCAGGAGCTTCCAAGGGCGGGCCACAGATAATTCCAGCAACATGCTGAACCAATGTTGGCAAGGCCATGCCGAGGCTACCAGGATGACCTGAGCCCTGTCCTTTTTGATCTTTATGTGGGCCTTGTGCAACAATGGGATTGGGGGAAAGGCATACATGAGGCTGCCTGACCATAAGAGAAGTGCGTAGGTCAGGGAAGCTTTGTTGAGTCCATGGAAGGAGCAAAAGAGATTGTACTTCCTGTTCTGGATGGTTGTGAAAAGGTCTACCTGGGGAGTGCCCCACTTTTGGAAGATGGAGTCTGGATGTAGAGACCACTCATGGTGAGAGAAGAAGGACCTTCTTAGGTGAGCTGCTAAAGCATTTCTTGCCCTGGGAAGGTGCACTGCCTTCAGCTGAATACCGTGGTTCATGCAAATGGCCCAAAGGTGCGAGGCCTCTTGGCAGAGGGTCGAGGATCTGGCTCCCGCTTGCCTGTTGATGTAGTATCTCTCTACCGTGTTGTCCATGAGGACCTGCACAGGCTTGTTGGAGAGGTGAGGGAGGAATACCTCGCATGCCAGACGCACCACTCTTGAGTTCTTTTACCTTGATGTGGAGAACTGTCTCATCCTTGGACCAGAGACCTTGAAGTTTGAAGCACTCTGTGGTGAGCTCCTCACCCTAGATTTGATGCATCCGAAACCAATGATAATGTTGGCTCGGAGCCACGAATGGCACCTTGCCATCATGTGTTGAGGATTTATCCACCAGGATAGAGAGATGAGTATCCACAGATGAATGGTTAGTATCCTGTCCAGCTGATGTCTGGATGGGGAGTACACTGGTGCCAGCCACATTTGCAACGATCTGAGATGTAGTTGAGCGTTCTGGACCACATAAGTGCAGGCTGCCATGTGCCCCAGGAGGCTGAGGCACACCCTCACCATGGTAAGCAGGTGCGTCAATAGACTGGCTAGGAGATCTGAAATAGCCCAAAATCTGACCTCTGGTAGGAGTGCCTTGGCTTGTGTAGGGTTTAGGACTGCCCCAATGAACTCTATTCTCTGAACTGGTATGAGCATTGACATCTGTTCGTTTATCAGTAGGCCAAGAGTCGACAGATGCCTTGTACTACCTCTAAGCTGCACTGTACTTGCAACCTCAATCGACCCTGGATAAGCCAGTCGTCCAGGTAAGGGAAGACCTGTATTCCTTGATGCCTGAAAGTGCACTGCCACCACAGTCATGCATTTTGTGAATACGCGTGGTGCCGTGGGTAGGCCAAACGGGAGCACCGTAAACTGAAAGTACTGATTGCCTACTGTGAAGCGCAGGAATTTTGTGTGTCCTGAGAAAATGGAAATATGGAAATAGGTGTCTTGAAGGTTGAGGGTGGCATACCAGTCACCTAGATCCAGAGAGGGAATAATAGTAGCCAGTGAGACCATGCAGAAAACATGGTTACTTACTAGTAACTATTGTTCTTCAAGATGTGTTGCTCATATCCATTCCACTTAGGTGTGTGCACCCCCTTGTGCATGGTTCCCGGACAACTTTTTCCCCTAGCAGCCACTGTAGGGGCCGGCTCCAGCACCCCCTGGAGTGTGGTGCTTATGCCACAGTACTTAGGGCGTCGCCGGCCCCGTAAACCCTCAGTCCCTTCTTTCTGCCGACTCCGACAGCGGGGACGGAGGGTGGGTGTGGAATGGATATGAGCAAAACATCTTGAAGAACAACAGTTACTGGTTAGTAACCTTGTTTTCTTCTCAGAGTGATTGCTCATATGCATTCCACTTAGGTGATTAACAAGCCATACCTGGAGGTGGGTAGGAGTCATTGGTGAGCTGCTCCCAGCACGGCTCTGCCGACTTGCGCATCCTCCCTCGATTGCTGGACGATGGCGTAGTGCGAGGCGAAGGTGTGGACCGACGACCAGATAGCAGCCCTGCAGATGTCATCTAGGGGGACCTGTCCCAGGAAGGCCGCCGATGCGGCCTGGGCCTTCATTGAGTGCGCTGTCACGACCCCAGGAAGCTGGATGCCTGTGCGCTCATAGCAGAATCTGATGCAGGCGGTGATCCATCTGGAGATGCACTGCGTGGACACCGGGGATCCCTTCATCCTGTCCGCCACCGCGACAAAGATTGTTGCGTGGTCTTCCGGAAAGTCCTCGTCCTCTCTATGTAGAAAGCGAGGGCTCTCCTCACATCCAGGGTGTGTAGTCTCCTCTCCTCCTCTGACCCGTGCAGTTTAGGAAAAAACACGGGGAGGAAAATATCTTGGTTACAATGGAATTGGGAGACTACCTTAGGCAGGAAAGCTGGATGTGGTCTCAGCTGTACCTTATCCCGGAAGAACACGGCATGGGGGGCTCTGAAGTCAATGCTCTTAGCTCAGAGACCCTCCTAGCTGAGGTAATGGCCACGAGGAAGGCCACCTTCCAGGACAGGATCAGCAGGGGGCAGGTGGCCAAGGGCTTGAAGGGGGGCCCCGTCAGTCTAGCAAGGACCAGGTTGAAATCCCAGGGAGGCACCGGGTCATGGACCTGCGGGTAAAGCCTCTCAACCCCTTTGAGAAACCTCACCAACATAGGGTGGAAGAACAGGGACCGCCCCTCCAACCGCTGATGGAAAGCCAAGATGGCCGCTAGGTGCACCCTGAAGGAGGCTAGCGCTAAACCCTGGAGTCTAAGCTGCAGCAGGTATTCCAGGATGACCTGCACAGGGGATGCCCCGTGACTCCGCCCAGCAGGTGAACCTCCTCCACTTGGCCCTGTACACAATCTGCATGGAGGGTTTCCTGCTACCCAGCAGAACGCGTTGGACCTGCGCCGAGCAGGCTCTCTACACTTCCGTCAGCCAGACAGTCTCCAGGCCATCAGGCGCTAGGAGTCCAGGTTTGGATGCACCAGGCTACTGTGGTCCTGGGGTAGCAGGTCCGGCCTCCTCGGGAGCTCGACTGGCGTGGCAACAGAGTGGTCCTGCAGCATACTAAACTAGTGCTATCTTGGCCACGCTGGGGCAATCAGGATCACATCCGCTCTGTCCCACTTGATCTTCAAGAGGACCTTGGGCAAGAGCGGGATGGGGGGAAACGCGTAGATGAGGGCCCCTGTCCATTCGATGAGGAACGTGTCAGAGATGAAGCCCAGCTCGCGACCCTGGAGCGAGCAGAACCTCAGGCACTTCCTGTTCCAGGACGACGCGAACAGGTCCAGTCGGGGAACACCCCACTCACGGAAAACTCTGGCCGCTACCTCCGGATGCAACGACCAGTTGTGTTGGGGTAGAAACGACCTGCTGAGGTGGTCCGCCTCGTCGTTCCTGACCCCCAGGAGGTGAGAGGCGGTTAAACAAAAGTCATGCCTCACTGCAAAGTCCCAAAGTCAAAGCGCTTCCTGGCAAAGAGACGAGGAGCACGCCCCCCCTTGTTTGTTTATATAATACATCGCTGCAGTGTTGTCTGTCAGCACCTGTACCATTTTGCCCAATAAACATTGGAGGAACACCTTTCACGCTAGTCTGACTGCCGTGAGCTCTTTCATGTTGATGTGGAGGGCAGTCTCCTCCTGTGACCAGCGGCCCTGCGTGCTCAGGCTGCCACTGATGTGGGCCCCTCACCCAAGGTCCGACACATCGGAGATCAGAGTGACTGAGGGGGTCAGCTCCCTGAGCGGAACCTTTTCCAACACTGTCCCGGGGTTCCTCCACCACTGGAGCAACACCAGCACTGTGGGGGGTACTGTTACCACTCCGTCTATGGAGTGCCTGCTGGGCACATACACCAAGGCCACCCAACCTTGGAGAGGCCTGAGCCTGAGACGGACTAGCCTCACCACATATGTACACGAGGCCATGTGGCCCAACAGCTGCAGGCACTGCCTGGCTGTCGTAGTGGGGCACCTCTGCAGCTGCGATATTATCACTGACATGGCTTCGAACCTCGAGCATGGTGTTGTAACATTGTTTCATTTTATAATTGAAGTGACCCAACTCCATTTTAAATTAATAGGAATATAAACTCATTGGACCGAAATGCAAAATGTTAACTACTTTGTAACAACCGCCAGTCATGTATTGTAACAAAATCTCTGTGAAACTTACAAGCACTGGGCAAAACCACAGCAGGCGTTAAGTACTGAAGGGAATGTAATCAGTATGTAGCTTTCGGTAAACCTGTTGCTAAATTTCATTTAGATAGTATCCATCTCTGTGAAACTTCGTTTGAACAGTATCCATTCATGTATTGTGACAAAATCTCTGTGACTCGAAACTCAGTAAACTGCATTTGAATAGTGTTTAGACATGTATTGCAATGGGTGATTCTTTGTCAGCAGCAAACAACAGCTGGACAATTAAGAAAAATAAAATCTAGTTTCGCTGTGTCAGGGTGCAGTCCCCAATTACCTGATGGCTCTTGGAAACTTCATAATTGGCTAGAAAGTGGGCACATTGCTGTGAGGAAGAGATATAAGGTGATCAAAAACAAAAGATAATTTGGAGATGTCCATTATCTTTGGAAGAGCACCAGAATAGCTCTACGTGCAGGCTTGGATCTACCTACAGTCTCTCCCCAGCTTGCCGCTCAAACCTAAGTACAGAGCGTGTGGCTGTGTAACCTGAGTGTGACTGTATTTTCCACTCAGATGTGTAACCTGAGTGTGATTGTATCTTCCACTCAGATGTAAACCCGGGAATTGTACTAGTAGAATTGGAGTGCTGCTTTGCTGCTGACAAACCTCACTGGTGCAGTGTAAGTATAATAGTGTAAGTATAACCCTATAGTGTAAGCTAGCTTTGTAAGTATAATTGTATAGTTGTAATTGTGATTGTGTTTTAAGTAGTTTAGTTGTTGTATTAAATAAGAATCAATGGTAATTTTTAAATTGTAATTGATGATGTATAGATTGTTGCAAGTAAAACAAAATTGTATGCAAAGCAATCTTTGTCCCTCCTTATTTGAGGGATCCATATAAATCGATCCTGACAGCAAGCTGGTTCTTGTTGTCACCTCACATGGGAGGAAGGCTCTGGCCCGCACTGAGTCTAGGGAGGCCCTTATAAACTCTATGTGCTGTACTGGGAACAGCGTCGATTTCTGCTCGTTGATGAGCAGCCCCAGATTGTTGCAGGTGGCCTGGATGAGGGAGACCGCCTCGCACACCTGAGACCTGGACATGCCCCTTATTAACCAATCGTCCAGGTAGGGGAATATCTGGACCCCTCTGTGCCTCAGGTAGGCTGTCACCACTGCCACACACTTGGTGAACATCCTGGGGGAGGATAAGAGGCCAAAGGGAAAGGCTGTAAACTGGTAGTGGCCACCAGCTACCATGAACCTGAGATAGCGGCTGTAGGCGGGAAGGATGGAGGGCCCTGCTACTGCCTCATTCCAAGACAAGGCTTGTACCTGAGGGGCACTGGGTTTAGTACCAGCTACTGAGCAGGGTAGCCTCCAATTGACTGGCTGAAGGTGCCCCTTCCTGCTCAGAGTCCACATCTAAGTCTGGTGCCTCTCCCTGGACTACCAAAGAACATGGTACCAAGGTCCCTGGTGCTGAATAAGCCTGTGGAGCTGCAGACTGTGGGAACCCCCCGGAGTTCCAAAATTGCCAGGGGCCAGGCCACTGCCCCTGTGGCCAAGAACCTATCTGGGGCAGCATGGGAAAACTGGCCGGCTGGCAGACAAGCTGTCCCTTTGGAGGAACTATTATTTCTCCCTCCAAGTCCGAAGAAGTGTCCCTGGAGCAGCTGATACTGCTTGCCTCTCTGCACCTCCTCTTGATTGCCAGTACTCCGGCATCAGGGAGCGGTGTTGGGAACCCTCACTTTGGGACCTGCGATCATGTTTTCTCCTTAGGTTTCCTGTAGAGACTCGGCGAGAGGTGCCGGGGCTCCAGGGACTTGTCTCGGGAGTTGGATTGGTATTGCAGTCTTGGAGAATGGTGGTGCTCTGGTGACCTGTGCCATCATTCCAGGGATTGGTGCTACACTCTGGAGATCGGTGCCAGCACTCCAAGGCATGGTCTGAAGACTGGAGGTGGGATCCTGATCCCTCGTGACGTGGCTCCGGGGACCAGTACCATTGGCCTGGTGACCGTTGATAGTCCGATTATCAGAACCTCACTAGGGGAGAACATTCCAGCACCGGTTTTCCCCTTGATGAATTCGTAGTCAGCTCATGGTGCGCAGGCCTCCCTTCTTTAGGTGTAGGCAGCACCGGATCTTCTAGGAGGGCTTTCATCACCTGGAATGCTTCAGGCATGGTAGGAACCACCAGGTGATGGGGCCCTCTACTGCTTCCTGGGGTTGGTGGTGGTACAGGTGCCAGGCTCAACACACATATACGCGGAGATCCTCCCAGTGCCAATGGGGACAAGTGGTTCAATGTGGGTCTCACTGACATCCCTGGTCTCTTAATCAGTTTCAGTGCTGGTGAGCATCCCCATCTGGCATGGCCATTCTTTGAATGCTTTTTTGGCATCGGAGATGTCGATCGGTGTCAAACAGCCGCCGGTTCCAGGGGATCACTTCTTGTCGACATTGTAGTGCTCAGTGCCGAGTCTGACCGCGGTTCTGATGTTGGTTTAAGTGTTGATTCTATCAGAATGGCCCTGAGTCTAATGTCTCTGTCTTTTCTTGTTCGAGGACGAAAACTTTAGTAAATTTTGCACTTTTCCCACACATGTGCTTCTCCTAAACACTTCAAACAACTTTGGTGCAGGTCACTGAGAGGCATCAGCTTCTTGCAAGAAGCACATGGTTTAAACCCCAGAGATCTGGGCATGCCTCCTCTCTGGGATAAAGGCCACTAAACTAACTATTAAACTGTTAAGAGAACAACAACTATGTACACTAGATTAATGAAAGAATGACTAAACCACTAGGACTATGAATACTTGCAAGGGCAAGAGAGTGTTCCAGCATGGGCAGTAAGAAGGAACTGGAAGGGAGGGGGGCTGGCAGTGCCCTATATACAAGCACGTACGCATGCCACTGAAGAGGGTTCTAGAGCTGGCCGTACAGATACTACTAAAGGAAAAATTTCCAGCATCGGTGCATGCGGCGTGCATACACCTAATTCAAAATGGACATGAGCAAGCACTCAAAGAAGAACTTAATGGGACTAAATCAGGGGGCCTGGATAATCTCCATCCAAGGATATTAAAGGAACTGGCATGTGAAAATGCAAGCCCATTAGCAAGGAATTTTAAGGAATCTGTAAACTCAGAGGTTGTACCATATGACTGGAGAATTGCTAATAAAGTTCCTATTTTTAAGAAAGGGAAAAAAAGCGATCCGGGTAATTACAGGTCTGTTAGTTTGACCTCAGGAGTATGCAAGGTGTTGGAAAAAATTTTGAAAGAGAAAGTAGTTAAGGACATTGAGGTTAACAGAAATTGGGACAAAATACAACATGGCTTTACAAAAGGTAGATTGTGCTAAACCAACCTGATCTTTTTTGAGAAGATAACAGATTTTTTTAGACAAAGTGAATACAGTGGATCTAGTTTACCTAGATTTCAGTAAGACATTTGATACGGTTCCACATGGGGAATTATCAGATAAACTGGAAAAGATGGGGATTAATATGAAAATTGGAAGGTGGATAAGGAACTGGTTAAAGGGAAGGCTACAGCGAGTCATATTGAAAGGTGAACTGTCAGGCTGGAGGGAAGTTATCAGTGGAGTTCCTTAGGGATCAGTCTTGGGACCAATTTTATTTAACCTTTTTATTACTGACTGTGGCACAAAAAAACAGTAGTGTGCTAATATAGTTTGCAAATGATACAAAGTCAGGAGGTATTGCTAATACAGAGGAAGACCAGGATATCATACCACAAGATCTGGATGACCTTGTAAACTGGAGTAATAGAAATAGGATAAAATTTAATAGTGGAAAGTGCAGTTCATGCACTTAGAGATTAATAACAAGAACGTTTGCTATATGATGGGGAGGCATCAGTTGGAAGTGACAGAGGAAGAGAAGGGCTACTAGGATGATCCAAGGAATGGAAAACCTGCTTTATGAAAGGAGACAAAGAGCTCGGCTTGTTTATAGCCTAATAAAAAGAAGGATGAGGGGAGATATGATTGCTCTCTATAAATACATCAGAGGGATAAATACCAGGAAGGGAGAGTAGTTATTTAAGTTCAGCACCAATGTGGACACAAGAACAAATGAATATAAAGTGGCCATCAGGAAGTTTAGACTTGAAATTAGATGACTCAGGGGACTGAAGTTTGAAGATGTTCTGACAGTGTCACTGGTGCAGGGGGTGAGGTGATGTCCTGTGGTTCCTTGTAGACTGACGGAGGGGCATTGTGAACAGGCAAAGATCAATGATGAGGGAGTGGTGGTCCACCATGACTCCGATAGAGGTCCCAACCTTGCCAGTAAGGCCAGGCATAGGAATCCATGGAAAATGGGGGCTCATGAAGGTAACAGAACCACGCCTATGCACCATACACTGGTGCATAGGATAGGCATCTAGGTTCTGGGCTGAACGACTGCGTTGGGGAAAATGCAGGGTGCAGTTCCGAATACCACTTGGAGTTGGAAGGCTGGTCTGCGAAAGATGGTGCTGTCAGAATGGGCGGTACTGGTGGTGTATGAGGAGTAGCAGAGGTGTGTGAGGCTAATCCGGACAGTGACAACTGGCGGAGCGGATAGGAGTGGAGCTGTGCTATCTGACTAACAGTGGCTCGTCCACAGGGCATGGGAGCTCAAGGGGCACTGGTGAGCCAGGATGCAAAGGGAGGCCAACATATGTCAGTAAGAGTTCGGCCATTGGCGTAAGTGGAGACAAGTGGCCAGGGGTGCACAGGACTGGGTGTGAAAGTCCAGACAGTCCTGGTGGCGTGGACTGTACCAGGAGTGAAGGTGGGGGCCTGGTCACCAGTGCTGAAGATGGAACATGCTGGTCTTTACGGTGCTTAGATTTGTCCTCCATCCTTGTCTTCTTTGGTGGTGGAGCAGTTATATCAACGCACGACTTCTCACCCGACCTGGTGTGGCTTGGGTAGGCAATGCTGTGTTTTGGGGCAGTCCCCGTCAGGGAGCCACCCTTAGGCCCGAGGCTGTGCTTCTTCTGAGCACAGCGGGCCTTTGTTGACAGTGCTGGTGCCATCAGTGCTGCCTGGGAGGGAGCCAGGGGAGCGCTCCCCAATGGTGAGGTGTAGCGCTCCAGCGGATCTGCCTGTCTCGGATCCAAATATGCATATGGGTGCATTGCCACCTCCATAAGGTTTTCCCGAAGGTGAAGTTCTCTACCCTCATGAGTGTACGGAGGAAAGGAGTGGCAAATGGAACAGTGGGGAACAACATGAGCCTCTCCAAGACTGTACAACCACTGTTGGTGTTCGTCGCTCATGGAGAATGAGCATGGGCATGCCGCTCAGCTTTTAAAGGGAAAAAACTGTTTTAGCTAGATTAACTAACTCTGTAACCATAAGAACACTATGCACTATCACTATAAAAACAGTCTTTTGAAGAAAAGGGCTTCTTCGCAAGCTAACAGCAAAGAGGAGGAGTAGTTTCGACTCTGGCTATGGGGCGGTAAGAGGGAACTGGAGAAGCATTGACCCACACAGTTTCATAAGACTTTGGACGCACCACGTGGCCAATGCATGATGCACACGTGAGTAGATGGACATTACTTCAAATAGATCTGTCTCCAGCACATGGCACGCATGCGCACACACGTCTGGAATCCACATATGGACCAGCACTTGATGAACAACATCCCAACACACTATGCACCTAATGAGACTATGGATAGATCACACATAGAACAGCAACCTTAGAATTTTTTCAAATGTAATAAAGACTTAATATGTTCTATATATCTGCTCGATACCATCTTTGTTTCATGTGAAAGTAGTAAGGAATTGCTCTGTACTGGTGAATATGGTATTCTGATATATAACAACAACATGCAGTGTGGATTACATAAAATTGTACGTATGTAATTGTAAGAAATCTGACTGTGGACATTTCTTTAATTTATCAGAAAAAGGCATAATAAGACCCAATGTTGGAAGGTGAAGGTAGACAAATTCAGACTAGAAATATGGTGAAAATTTTTTTAACAGTATGGTAATTAACCTTTAAAAAAACTTAACTGGTGACGACATGGATTCTCCATCACTTAGAAGCCTTTAAATCAAGACTGGATGTCTTTCTAAAAGATATGCTCTAGCTCAGTGGTTCTCAAACTTATTTCATTGTGCCCCCTTTCTTTGTGTTGGTAGCCCTTTACAGCAGCCCATCCCCATCCCCAAAAGTACACATACTGCTGCCCAGGTCTGAATGGAGCACCATGCCAGCTGCAGCACAGAAGTAAAGGTAGCAATGTGAAAAGTCATATTTGTTTATATAAATTTTTACAACAGACTTAGCACTCCATTGCCACCCTTACATCTGTGCTGCTGCTACTACCCTGGGGCTGACAGCCAGAACCGTGTCATGGCCTCTAGGCGATGGATTGGGCGTAGGGAGGGAGGAGTCTCCAAGCCTGTCTGCTTCCCAGAGAGGTACTGAGGGACAGGAGAGGAGAACCAAGCTCAGGTAGCGGGGCTTGGGCTGTCAGCCACAGGTGGGGGGAAGAAGGGGCCCGGCAGTCAGCCCTGGGGTGGAGGGACTCGGGCTGTCCCCTTTATCCCCTCTTCCCCATCTCCATGAGCACCAATCACCCAGGATTGACAGCCAGAGCTCTTAAAAAAACCCAAAACCACAGAGCTTGCACCTCCTTTAACACATTCTCACTTGAGAGGCACACCCCCCAGTTTGAGAATTGCTGCTCTAGTTCAACCAGAAGTGATGGGCTTGAAGCAAAATTACTGGCTCTTTGACCTGTGCTACGCAGGAGGTCCGACCATATGCTCATATTGGTCTTTTGGCCTTAAAAATCTATGAGTTTACAAACACTACACAGCACCAAGAGTGCAACCAGACATCAGTTTGTCACTATTTCAGATAAGTCTCTACGGAATATTTTTGGTGACTGATGGAATCCAGAAACTGCTCACAGGCTGAGAGATGGAATTTTGTTCCTCTACACTGAAGCCCTGGAAAGGGGGTTTGCAACAAGCTGGAGATGAGAAGCTGGACCTTAGGCTTAAAGGTTAAAAGGTGTAACAGGGTCCGGCCTAGCGGCTATGCAAGGGTCCGGGAAGGCAGGTATGTTAGTCCCAGACTTAGCCGGGCTTTATTTCCTGGGTGACTCAGCAGGGGCCTGATTGGACAGTTGGGCCAGCTGGGGCTGCTGAACCAGTTAGGCCAGCTGGGGCTGCTCAACCAATTAGGCCAGCTGAGGCCAATTAGGAGGCCCCGCCCCAAACACTCAAAAAGCCTGCCTCAGCAGACAGACAGTGTGGGGTAAGGTGCTTGGAGGTCAGAGATTGGAGTTACAGGTTGGAGGGTTCGCAGAGAGAGAGAGCCAACAAGGGGGGAGTTGGCAGAGTGGGGTTCGGGCTGGCCGCCCGCGGCTGGCAGGCTGCCACCTGCAGCCTACAGAGGCGTGGGGCTTCGCCTGCCGTTTCCCCAGCACGTCGGGGCAGATCGGGCCCATTCCCTCCCCGAAGCCTCCCCGGCTGCACCACCGGCTGAGCCGGGAAAGCACGAGACCCACAGGGGGGTGGACTACCTCTTCCCCCCCCGCTACCACCCTACCACAACTGGTGTCAGAAGTGGGATTATCGTGCGCAGCAGTTGAAGGAGGGAAGGGAGGCTCCCCTGAGTGACCACCAAGATGGAGGACGTGGTCAAGGCTCTTGTACAGGCCACGGCGGCCCAGCAGGAGGCCACCAGGGTCCAGATGATGGCCCAGCAGGAGGCCATGCGGCTCCAGCAAGAGACGACCCAGATGCTGGTTAACCAGGCCAACCAAGACCGTGCCCTCATGCGAGAGGTGGTGGCCCAGCTGAGGGCGGTGTCCTCCCAAACCCGGGGAACAGATGGGGCGCGAACCCTACGAGCTGCCCACTTCTTACAGAAAATGATGATGGAGGACGATGTGGAGGCATACCTCCTCGCTTTTGAGCGAATCGCCACCCGAGAGGCTTGGCCCCCCGAGCAGTGGGCTGGGGTCCTTGCACCCTTTTTGTGTGGGGAGGCCCAGAAGGCCTATTACGACCTACCCGCGAGGGCGGCGGCCGACTATGACCGGTTGAAGGCGGAGATCCTAGCCCAGTCGGGGGTGACGATGGCCGTGCGAGCCCAGCGGTATCATGAATGGAGGTACCAGGAGGGCAAGGCGCCCCGGTCACAGTTATTTGATCTCGTCCACCTCGCCCAGAAGTGGTTGCAACCGGAGACACACCAACCAGAGGAGATCCTAGAGACCCTCGTCATCGACCGGTACCTGAGGGGACTACCAGCCGACCTCCGGAACTGGGTGGGGCAGAACGAACCCTCTTCCTACGACAACGTCGTGGCGTTAGTGGAAAGGCGAATGACCGCCCGGAGCCTCTCCCAGCCGCCCAGAGAGGGCCTGACTCAGGCCAGACGACCTGCACCAGCCCCAGGGGCCCGGAGGCTCGAGCACCCCGAGGGGGCCAGGGGGAAACCCAAGGAGCCCGAGGGCCTACGGGAAGTCACCAAAGGGCGGGGTGACGCAGTCAGTCAGGACAGAGCCAGACCCCCCAGCCCGAGGGCCAAACCGGTGCCTAGGGCCCCCTACCGGTGTTATGCCTGTGGGGAATGGGGCCACATAGCTGCCCAGTGTCCGCACACGGAGGAGCCAATGCAGTGCAACCTGGGAGACTGGGCGAGCTCCTGTGGCCTAATCCACCTTGTGGGGGTAGCCCTGGCCCCCCATCAGTATACCAGGCCAGTAAAACTAAACGGGGTGAAGACTCTGGCGCTGGTGGACTCGGGGAGCGCCATCACCCTCATCTCGGGGAAGTTTATAGAACGCAGCCGGCTGGCGCAGGCTAAGCGCACAGGAGTGACGTGTGTTCATGGGGCCGTGAGCTATTACCCCACCGTCCCTGTGGACATTGAAGTGCAGGAGGGCGTCACCCGGGTGACAGCAGGGGTGGTTCCCCGGCTCCCATACCCCGTTCTCATTGGGAGGGATTTCCCGGGGTTCGGGGCCCTCCTGCCGCCGGAGACAGCCAGTGGAGGAGGGGACCTTAAAGACGCAGGAGTAGCCCTTTTTCCTGACACCCACCCCCCCGTCTTCTCTGAAATGGCTCCGGACCTATTCCCGGCCCCTGGGAGGAACCGAAAGTCCAAGGCCGAGAGGAGGGCCGCTAAGGCCTTGGGGACTAGGATCTTAGCCCAGGGACTGAAGCCGGCATTGGTGGGGAGACCAGCCCGGGCAGCAGCCGGAGGGTCGGCCCGGAGAGAAGGGCATCAGGCGGACCCCGAGATAGAGACCGGGGAAGAGGACACCCATCCAGAGATGGAACCTTCAGGCACGGGACGAGAGAGCTTTGCCCGCGACCAGGCAGACGACCCAAGGTACATCACGGCCCGAGGGGAAGTAACTGAGGTTAATGGAGCCCCTGTGGAGGGAAGAACCCCAGGTGCAGGGCCGCACTTCGTGCTAAAGGGGGACTTACTATATCGGGCTATGGAAAAGGACGGAGAAAGGGTCCTGCAACTACTAGTACCCCGAAAGCACCAAAAGGCTGTGTTCGACTTAGCCCACAGTCATCTCTTTGGGGGGCACTTAGGGGTAGATAAGACCCTGGCTCGAATATTACGCAGATTCTTTTGGCCAGGTGTTTATGAGGACGTACGGCGCTACTGCGCCACTTGCCCGGAATGCCAGCTACACAGCCCCCAGCCTCACTTGCGGGCCCCGTTAGTACCGCTACCCATCATAGAGGTCCCATTTGAGCAGATTGCTATGGACTTGGTGGGGCCGCTGGAGAAGACAGCCAGGAGGCATCAGCACATATTAGTTATCCTCGATTACGCCACTAGATACCCCGAGGCCATTCCCTTGCGGAATACTACTTCAAAGACGATAGCCACGGAGCTAGTGAAGGTGTTCGCCCGAGTGGGGCTACCGAAAGAGATCTTAACCGATCAGGGGACCCCATTTATGTCCCGGTTGATGAAGGACTTGTGCGCCCTGCTGCGGGTGCGGGCCTTACGAACCTCCGTTTACCACCCGCAGACGGATGGCCTCGTGGAGCGATTTAACCGGACCCTCAAGGCCATGATAAAGGTGGTAAGCAGGGACGGGAAGGATTGGGACACCCTGTTGCCCTATCTAATGTTTGCCGTCCGAGAAGTACCCCAGTCCTCCCCGGGGTTCTCCCCCTTCGAACTGTTGTATGGGCGCCACCCCCGGGGTATCCTAGACATAGCCAAGGAGGCTTGGGAGGAGGAGCCCACCCCGGGGAGAAACGTTGTCGATCATGTACTCCAAATGAGGGACCGAATTGCCCGAGTAACCCCCATTGTACGAGAGCACCTGGAGAAGGCCCAAGGGGCCCAGCAAGCCCAGTACAACCGTCAGGCCACAATTCGGCGGTTCCAGCCAGGGGATCAGGTGATGGTCCTAGTACCCACCGCGGAGAGCAAGTTACTCGCCCAGTGGCAGGGACCCTATGAAGTGCTCGAGCCCGTGGGGGAGACCAATTACAAGGTGCGACAGCCAGGGCGCCGCAAGCCGGAGCAGATTTACCACGTCAACCTGTTAAAGCCCTGGAGGGCCCGGGAAGCGTGCGTGGTGACCCAGGAGGTGCTACCGCAGGAACCAGTAAAGGTATCCCCCGACCTAACCCCAAATCAAAAGGCCGAGGCAACGGAATTGATAAGCCGATACTGGGATGTCTTCACGACACGGCCCGGCCGAACGACAGAGGTAGCCCATGATATCATCACCAACCCTGGAGCCAGGGTTACGATGCGACCCTACAGGGTACCCGAGGCCAAGAGGCAAGAAATTAGTGCGGAGGTAAAAAGGATGCTGGAGATGGGGGTTATCGAGGAGTCCCACAGCCAGTGGTCCAGCCCGATAGTGCTAGTGCCAAAGCCTGATGGGACAACGAGGTTTTGTAATGACTTCCGCCGGCTAAATGAGGTATCCCAATTTGACGCATACCCCATGCCCCGAATAGATGAGCTGGTGGACCGGGTAGGCAAGGCCCGATTCTTGACCACCCTTGACCTGACCAAGGGCTACTGGCAGATTCCCCTAGCTAGAGGGGCAAAGGAGAAGACGGCGTTCTCCACCCCGGAGGGACTATTTCAATATACGGTCCTCCCTTTCGGCCTACATGGGGCCCCCGCCACCTTCCAGCGACTAATGGATAAGCTGCTGCGCCCCCATAATGACTATGCCGCGGCATACTTGGACGATATAGTCATTTATACAGCAGACTGGGAGACGCACCTAAAAAAGGTGGAGAGGGTGCTAGATACTCTGAGGCAGGCGGGCCTCACCACGAACCCAGCCAAGTGTGCCATCAGCCTAGCAGAGGCCAGGTATCTGGGGTACGTCGTGGGGAGGGGCACGGTGAAGCCCCAACTAAATAAGCTAGAAGCCATCCAGGAATGGCCCCGGCCCAACCGGAAGAAGCAGGTTCGAGCATTTTTAGGGGTTGTGGGGTACTACCGGCGGTTCATCCCCCACTTCGCTTCCAGGGCCAGCCCCCTAACGGACCTGATAAGGGCCCGGGGCCCAGATATGGTACGTTGGACCCCGGCAGCAGAAGAGGCCTTCACAGACCTACGGACGGCTCTCTGTCGCAACCCCATACTGCTCGCCCCCGATTTCACGAAAGACTTTATCCTACAGACGGACGCCTCGGAAGTGGGGCTCGGCGCGGTCTTATCCCAGATGGTGGGAGACGAGGAGCACCCCATAATGTATCTCAGTCGAAAGCTCCTCCCAAGGGAGCAGAGGTACGCAGTCGTGGAGAGGGAGTGCCTGGCCGTTAAATGGGCGATGGAGACCCTATGCTGGGACGTCAATTTACCCTGGTAACGGACCATGCCCCGCTCCAATGGATGCAGCGGAAAAAGGAGAAAAACGCCCGGGTAACCCGGTGGTTCCTGTCCCTGCAACCCTTCCGCTTTACCATCCAGCATAGAGCGGGCTGCCGCCACGGGAACGCTGATGGGTTGTCCCGGGTGCATTGCATGGCGTCCCAAGTTGCCCAACCTGGCGGGATTGAGCAGGGGGGGAGGATATGTAACGGGGTCCAGCCTAGCGGTTATGCAAGGGTCCGGGAAGGCAGGTATGTTAGTCCCAGACTTAGCCGGGCTTTATTTCCTGGGTGACTCAGCAGGGGCCTGATTGGGCAGTTGGGCCAGCTGGGGCTGCTGAACCAGTTAGGCCAGCTGGGGCTGCTCAACCAATTAGGCCAGCTGAGGCCAATTAGGAGGCCCCGCCCCAAACACTCAAAAAGCCTGCCTCAGCAGACAGACAGTGTGGGTTGTGGAGTAAGGAGCTTGGAGTGTGGAGGTCAGAGATTGGAGTTACAGGTTGGAGGGTTCGCAGAGAGAGAGAGCCAACAAGGGGGGAGTTGGCAGAGTGGGGTTCGGGCTGGCCGCCCGCTGCTGGCAGGCTGCCGCCTGCAGCCTACAGAGGCGTGGGGCTTTGCCTGCCGTTTCCCCAGCACGTCGGGGCAGATCGGGCCCATTCCCTCCCCGGCTGCACCACCGGCCGAGCCGGGAAAGCACGAGACCCACGGGGGGGTAGACTACCTCTTGGGGGGGGGGGG